>JALGBA010003887.1:0-558138 GCA_023970755.1 Azemiops feae | reverse complement strand
AGGAGTAACAAACAATCCATGGAGGGAAATTAGAAGAACTTTGGAGGAAGACCCAGATAGATGCAAAGGAAAGTAGAAGCAACTGCAAGACAAGTTTGTCAAGTTAAAAAAAAAAAAAGGAAACAAAGAGCAGGCACCTGGACCTGGAGGACACATAATTTCTTTTCACAAAGAAATTGTCTTTGCTGATTTACAGTACATTTTCTTTGCTTTCTTGTTTTAGCGCACCCTAGCGAAAAACATTCACAGAAATATAAATGCAAAAGCTATGAAGCCATCTCCAAATGACAGATGCATACATTCTCTGACATGCAGTGACACAGAAGTCTAGCCCTAGCCTAACGTCAAATCTCCAGCTATCCCAAGATATCTGTTCCTGGTCATTTTGAATAGTAAGTGGGGAGAGCTAATTGTGTGTATTTCAGTGGGTAGCAAAAGGAAGTTTGAGTTATAAGTGAGAAGTAACTAGTATGCAAGTTAGTCATAAATCTATATACTAATATACATTAAAAATAATAAATGTGGTTAATAAATACATCCAGCAAATTTCTCCAACTAAAATAAACATATAAAATAAACGTACAGCAAATATGGCTGTAATGTTTCAGGAAAAGTAATTCTTTTTTATAATGTTTCAGAAAAAGTTAAGCAATTCTTATACATTCTTTATTGCCGTGTTGTTCTGTTCTATGTATTTGGCTTTATAAAGATAATATATATATTCCTCTCCCCCAGATATTTAATTCTGATTCACTTTTAATGTCACAACAGGTTGTGATTCCAAATATCCCTCCTTTAAAGGCATTAAAAAAAATTAAAATGTATATTCACATAAATGACCCAAAACCCACTGGTTATTGAAACTTTATTTAATGACATTCAACAGATATTAGCAACTGTCTCTTTTCACTGGAAACAACAATTGCTTTTAAAGCTTGTCTCTCATATTTCTTTCACTCCTCCAAAATACAAGTGTTAGTTTTCAAGCTCTAGATATACATTTAAAACCTGAAGTATGTCATTTTGCATTGTATGGTCACAAAGGAAACTTCTTGATCCATCACTTCATAGGGAAGATGATGGTGATAAAATTCTTGAAGTCATCATGCAAATACAGCTGTCAAGATTATAAAGTGCTCAGTTTAGCCAGCCGAAGGTAATAAGCAAAGAGAACTGGAATGCAGAAACTGACTCAAAACAGATGTTTAATGTTAGTTATCCTTCTTAGGAATTTGGCCTATCTTGTTTAATGCAAGAATGTGAATAGCATCTTCTGTACTTGCTAGTTCCTGCAAATACTGGTTGGGATGCTATTGGAGATAGCATGACAAAACAGACTGGCTCCAGGTTGGCAAAGGAGTGAGAAAAAATTGTGTATCTTTCCCTTATTTATTGAACTGATCTGTGGAACATACTATATATTGCAGGAAGCTGGGAAAATAGTAATGGGATTGCAACTTCTCACTTTTAGGATTGTTTCTCAACAATAAAGGAACCAGCAGCTAAGAAATACTCCTTAGGCTAGCATTTGCTAGAGTAGCAATGAAGTCCTGAGAAAAGATGTGTATATCTAAATAATCAGAAATCTACAGACCATATTTTCTCTATAACACTCTATGGATGTGAAAGTTGGACTTTGAAGAAGCAAGAAGAAAAGAATGTTGATGTTTTTGAACTTTGGTATTGGGGAAAATTCCTGAGAATATCATGATTAGAAAAAAAAATGTATCATGAAACTGATCAACATGGAATTCTTTCTCAAGGCACAAATAAATGATCAGGCTGAAATATCATACTTTGGGAAGCTGGGAAAATAGTAACGGAGTGACAACTTCTCACTTTTAAGATTGTTTCTCAACAATAAAGGAACCAGCAGCTAAGAAATACTCCTTAGGCTAGCATTTGCTAGAGTAGCAATGAAGTCCTGAGAAAAGATGTGTATATCTAAATAATCAGAAATCTACAGACCATATTTTCTCTATAACACTCTATGGATGTGAAAGTTGGACTTTGAAGAAGCAAGAAGAAAGGAGTGTTGATGTTTTTGAACTTTGGTATTGGGGAAAATTCCTGAGAATATCATGATTAGAAAAAAATTGGATCATGAAACTGATCAACACGGGATTCTTTCTCAAGGCACAAATAAATGATCAGGTTCAAATATCATATAAAGACCTAGTTCTCTGAAAAGGTCTATAAGGCTGGGAAAGGTAGAAGAAAAGAAGAGGACGGTGGTGGAATGTAGTCTAGATTCCCAGGAAGGAGGGGCTGCATTCCAGAAGGCAGAGAGTCAGCAAAGCATGGGAAGTTTGGTCGGGAGGAAGAGTTAAAACAGTTCCTCTCTAGCAATTCCCATAGTATATGTATGGTGATGCAAATATTTGCTTTACTTTGGTAAGATTTCTGCTTATAGGCGAGGAACAATAAAGGAAACTACTCAGAAGTAACTCCACGTATCTTTCTTGATCCTTGAGGACCTGACAAGGGCAACCAGCAGCAAGACAGATGTTTTCAGTTACTGTGGCAATTAATGCACCTATGGAAGACCTGAAGGACTAAATTGGGGACAGATCATCTTGGTAAAAATCTATCTGTACGGTCGTTAAGAGTCAACCCAACTTAATGCCACATAATCCATCAATCAAATTAATTCAAGTAATGTTCACTTTCTTATTTATACATGAGCTGTTCCTGCCTGTACATTGACTAGTGAATAATAAATTCCTTTTTCAGCCAGTAGTTGCTGATGTGTTCCTTCTTCCATGACTTTCCCTTTGTGGATTACAGCTATACTGTCAGCATTCTGCACTGTTGATAAGCGATGAGCTATTATAATGCAGGTACGACCTTGTCTGGCTTTATCCAAAGCCTCCTGGACAACCTATTGAAAAGAAAAAATGTATTTTAATATATGAAAAAAAAATCCTCTTCTATTCTCTGAGAACATGTACATTATGGCTACGAGCTTAATGTACATCTAACTCTGAAACAGCTTCATGCTTTAACTTGAACTATTGTTAATTTTCTAGTTGTGAATCCTTTTGGAGACCTAGTAGCTTAAGTCACTGGGGGGCTAGATGCCCAAGAATTCAAATTCTTTTATATTGAAGCAAACTGTTAATCCATTTGGCAGGATTGTCCATGCTAGCTAAAATTGGTTCGTGATATCTGTCTGTCCCAATAGGTCTGATAGGATAGACATTTTTTCGTTCCCATCCCTTAAATGTTGCTATGCAATAGACTCCCACCAGAGATTGAAGAGGTCCATATCCTTGTAGCCTTCTGAAAGGCTGTGAAGATCTGCCTCTTCTGCCAAGCATTGTGTTAGGATGGGGGTTGAGTCAGGAGGCTAATAGTGTGGTTGCTGGGCACCAGATGAGATGCTTGTTTAGTTTTTATTATTTTTGCTAGTTGTTATATAAGATAGGCAGTCATATAATGTATATGTATATGTATATATAGATATGGGTGTAGGTATATGTATGTATGTGTGTGTGTGTGTATACATATACACACACATGTATGTTTATAGCATGGGTATATGTGTGTTATGTCTGTGTATTGGCAGATATATACTTTCTTTTGAGAGCAGACAACAGATTTTCATTTTTAATGTGTGCCAGTGTACTCACATTAAAAAATGATAATAAAGGTTATCTTGTCCTGTCCTGTCCTGTCTTATCCTATCTTATCCTACCCTACCCTACCCTACCCTACCCTACCCTAAGTTCTTTAAATAACATCAACAATAATTAGAAAAAGGAACATTTCCAGTTCAATTGAAATAGCCAGGAACTGAAATGGACAGTTTTTTTCATGTACTTACTATTTAGGTATGGTCTTCCTCAACTGATATCCTGTACTGTGAAATCTTCCCAATTGGAAGCCTATGTTTTCTGCATTGAGAAAATAATTACCTTTTCACTTTCTGTGTCAAGGGCAGAGGTTGCTTCATCCAACAGCAGAATTTTTGGCTGGCGGAGGAGAGCACGGGCAATAGCGATGCGCTGCTTTTGGCCCCCAGAGAGTTGAGTTCCTTTGTCACCAACAGGAGTATTGTATTTCTATAAGTAATCAACATTATTTCAATAAATATTGGTGTATCAATTAATTTGATCATTTATGCCAGTGGCCCCCAACCTTTTGGGCATCAGGGACCGATTCTGTGGAGAAAGGTTTTCTGTGGACTGGAGGGGGCGTGGTTTTGTGTGCTGCCTACATCCTGCAGATAAGGCTTCGCTTGTTTGGGTGGACCAGTTGCTGGCATGCCATGAATCGGTGCCAGTTCATAGACGCCTGATCTATGCCAATGAACAAGCTAGATTCTTTGCATGTATCTCTCTCTCTCTCTCTCTCTCTCTCTCTCTCTCCCTCCCTCCCTCCCTCCCTCCCTCCCTCCCTCCCTCTCAAGTAGTGTTCTTTCCTTTGGGGAGCATTTCAGTTAAAGTGCAATCTCTTAGTAGACTGCCAATGCTCCAAGTTGAGCAAAAGTGGAATTTATCAAGAGGTAAAAAGCTTAATTACTTAATTAACCCTACTAAGGTCATATAAACAGCCATGTACCAAGGATACCGTGTTTTCCCCAAAATAAGACCCACCCAGAAAATAAGCCTTAGCCTGATTCTTTGGCGTGTGCCTAATATAAGCCCTACCCCAAAAATAAACCCTAGTTAAGAGCCCGCCCACTCCGTCCCACCATCTGGTTGCTCGCTGCCACAATGGGGCATGAGAGCGCGCATCGCACGGAACTGCCGCCATGAGTTGAGGTGAGGCAGGAGGGTGCGCCCCACACCCGCTTGCCTCAGGGCCCCTGGCTGCCTCAGGGCCCCTGCAGCCAGGCCATTCCCCACTCGGTGACCTCTCTCGCCTTACCCGGTCCCCCTCCGCTGTTTCGGAACCAGGGGGAGTGATGGCAAAAGGCTCTGCCACTGCTGCACAACAGCCGTGTCTGCCGCTAGAGGGGCTTTCTTCGGTCCTGGCCACCCCATTTCGCCCCACAGATCAACTGCCCGGCGGCAGCTGCCGCCTCCTTCTCCCCCTCCTTTGGCTTGTGCCCTGACCAGGCAGTGCAGGCTTCTCTTGCCAATCTCCTTCCACCTGCCAGACACCCACTGAACCTACCTGCCCGCTCCCTCCCACCGCCTGCTTGCCTGTGACTGCAACAGTTTACAGGGCTTCCTAAAGCAGATGCTCGGGAAATGAGGGCAGTGCCGGTGGAATGTGCCTTCAGGAGGGAGGTGGCAGGGGAGGCTTGTGCTGCCTGGGCCTTTGGCTGCCCCCACCTGTCCACACCACTCTCCTCCTTACCTGGAGGCATGTTCTGCCGGCACTGCCCTTGCCTCCCAAGAGTCTGCCCTGGGAAACCCTGTAAGCTGTTGCAGCTGCAGGCAAGAAGACAGTGGGAGGGAGCAGGTGGGCGGCTTTGGCGGGTGTCTAGCAGGCAGAGGGAGGAGGCAGGGGAGGCTTGCATTGCCTGGTCAGGGCACAAGCCAAAGGAGAGTTGGGGGAGAAGGAGGCGGCAGCTGCCGCTGGGCAGTTGATCTGCAGAATGAACCAACCCTAGAGGGCTCCTCCAACATTAGGATGCAGATTTAATAGTGTGAAAATTCTTGTAGTAGAAATAATAATAAGGAATCTTAGGAATCACTTAGGTGAGATGAGCGGTATAATAAATAAATTACAGATAAAAAATCATACAACTTAATTAGTATAATAAGAGATAATTCTAACCCTCTAATTTCAATTTGCTAAAAGTTTTTTAAACATAATTAATTAAGTGCTATCATGGATATGCAACCTGTTATTCTTTATGGCAACATTTTGCTTAATTTCCACATCAAGAAAAACTCCTTAACATTATACCATCAAGAAGAGTCTCTTTGCTACCGAGAAAGCACACCTAGGAATTCAATGAAAGACATGCTAGAAAAGGAACTTACTTCTGGTAAAGATTCAATGAAGGAATGTATATTGGCTGCTTTAGCTACTTCACATATCTCATCAAATGATACCTCTCTACTGTTATCACCATAGGCAATATTTTCTGCAATACTGCAGCCAAACAGAGTTGGTTCTTGAGAAACAATTCCAATCTGAGACCGCAACCATTGAATATTTAACTGCTTTTCATTTTCACCATCTAAAAGCTGAAACAATAGAATTATTGCAGTTTAGAGGCCGAGAATTTTGTGATGTACAATGGATATTAGCCTTCAAAAATGTTATCAGACATACTAAAAGCTCTTCCTTACATAAAAGGAAGAGGACAACCAGCTGGAAAGTGGCTGAACTCAGTTATGGTGGCACTGAGTATATTGTAAGGATATTTGAAAGAATAGGCTAGGGATAGATTGTCATGGGGAAAAAATCTATGTCTACAGTTGCTAAGAGTTGAAAATGGCTTGATGGCATCTAATCAATCAATCAGGCATTACAAAAAAAAATGACAGAAAATCCCACAAGAAGATGAAAATATGATCAATTTAATGCATAATTTGAATGGAATGAATGAATGAATGAAATAGAAAGGAAACGTTTAGATCAAATTTTACCTCATCCCAAGATGACTTTATATCAAAAATGTTGCTGGATTAAGTTCCAGGTACGTAATCAATATAAAGAGGAGGATGGAAGTTACGGTCCAACAACACCCAAAGGTTACAAGTTCCCCATTTCTTAAATTGCCCTAAACTATTCTTGACATGGAGGTGCCTCCAGGAAAAGCTTGAAGGACAATGACCCAGAGTAAGACATGGGACCTCACTCTCCATTTATATACCACAGCATGAATTCCAATAGGATCATCTTTTTCTAAAGATGTTCAAAATTCCCAAAGAGGGAAAATAAAAAAATATTTTAAAAAATAAAATGGTACCAGATTATGGCAGCTAGGGTTCAATTCTGAGTAGGAATATTTTATTATCTAGCATCTTATTACATTAATCTGAATTTTGAAAGCAATATAAGCAAAATCCAAATGAGTTTACCACTTCTCCACTGAGGGGATCATAGAATCTTTCAAGCAACTGGACTAGTGTGCTTTTTCCACAGCCACTGCTTCCCACAAGCGCCAGGGTTTGCCCCTTCTCTATAGCAATATTCAGACCTTGAAGCACTGGAACATCTGGCCGGGTTGGATAGTTGAAAACCACTTCCTTAAATGCTATATTGCTATTATTTGTTTCCTAGAATCCAAGCAACATCCATACAGTTAAGAAAAATGGTTGACAAATACATAAAAGAGACACATCAAAAGTAAAGCAAGCAGTTTTAGTGGTATTAGCCATCCAAATTATTTTGTAACTTTCCTTTGCTAAAACTAAAAGGTATCATTCTAATTAAAAAGCTATTTTAATGCCTTCTAAGACTGAAAGAGCTGTAATTTAATATTATAGCCTCAGAAGGCAGATGGCACTGAGGAATGACTTCTAAATGAACATACTATTCTTGCACAATCAAGATGTGCTCAGTTTACAAGTCTAGATTTCTAGCTAGGAATTCTGATAATTGAACAATTTTAACAAAACCTGGACTAAACAAATCAACAAATTTGGATTACAGAAACTAGTACAATAATATGAAGAATGCAATATCTTGATTTTTGCACCATAATTGCCGAATCAATAGCACAATTCCATATGCCATTATTTACAATGAAATAGATAGTTGGGATTACTTTGCCTGTGAAAAGAAAGGCTGATAATTTATTAGGCTGCATGTGTTGGAATAATATGGCACACATTAATCTTGTGAATCTACCAATAAATAGCTCATAAACTATAGTCCTCACAGTAGCTAAGTCAAGTGTTGAAATTATGTCCAAAAATCAACTTACAGGCTTCTTTCCTTCTTCACTGTAATTATCTATAGATGGGACTCTTTCAAATAACATGAACATATGAGCAGCAGATATTCTGGCTTTGGCATAATCTGGTGTGAATGAAAAGGTCTGCCCTACGGCCATGGCACCAAATACAATGCAGGAAAATACTCTGGAACAACAAAATAACAAAACAGGACAAACACATGTTACATTACTGAAGAGCTGGTTACATGAACATTTTATTATTTTCTTTGTTGTTAATGAGAAATTATAATGACTGGGAAATCAGGGAATAACATTGCTAATGCATTTGGAAGAGACCAGGTTGTGAAAGATTGACTTAGTGCAGTAATGACAAAACCTTTTGACTCACCATGTTAAAAATTCGGAAAATGCCTATCTTGACTCAGCTGGTGTGTCACTGTGTGTCACACACCCCCTCCAACAAAAGAGAACAATGTTTTAATATTCGTTTTAAAAAATGCAGTCAATTATGTGTAGTGTTATGTATTATATAATAATTAATGAAATGAACTAAGTAAAACAAAATCATTTTCGGAGGGTCTGGAGTTTGCACAAGAGCACATCCCAGTCTCATACCCCATTCTCATGCAGCCTCTAAAAATCGCACAAGAATGGGGCGTACTTTAGAAAATAATTGTTGTTGGGTGTTGGTAAATGCTGGCATCTACCCAAATTTTGTGGAATGTCATAGGTTCATCATCACTGTCCTAATATTGTAGATGCTTTATTATAGTATTCTATTCTGGAAAAAGCTGCATGTGCAAAAATCTCCAATTAATCATGCAAAAAGTAATTCTAATATTATAGTAGTTATCTCCCTTTTTATCATTGGAATTCATGAACTGTGTGTATTTCCTATTTTAATTAAATGCTTAAACAATTGCTCTTTTGGGAAAAGCAATTAGTGCTACTTCTAGAGACATGGCTCACCAACTTTTAGATCACCATCTTAGTCAGACATGCCAAAGATTAATTTAAATTGATCAATATTGCTTTTCATCTCATGCTAACTCATTATTCCTGATGTCCAAATTTTATTCCTTATGTAGTAATGCTATTTTTTTTACTCTTAATTTTTGCTCTGCTTAAATAGTCAGTCAAGGTTCAGAAGACAAGAGTCTAGATCTCCATTTATTGTAAGATTCAAGTTATTCATTCTTTTAATTTTTGCTGCACATGGTTCCAGAATGTTTCTAAAGTACCTGGCAGATCATTCCTTCCACATAAATATTACTCTTCCTCCTGAAGCTTTAACTGTCCTACCAGGCCACCCATTCTAGCATTTAGTTAACCACAATTTCAGTGGTGCTATTCTAGTATGCTATGATGCAATTGGAATAGTTTTTTAAATATTGTAGTGTTACATACAAGAATACGGATTTAAAATCCATATATCCATTTGCAATAAGGTAGGCACCAAAACGAAAACAGGCTGCATAGGAGAAGTACAACATTGCTTGGGAAATGCCAAAAGTTAGTCCGTGAAGATGTGCTTTCTTTATAGAATTTCTGTAACAAAAAATGGAAAAAAGCTGGGTTTTTTTTCATACTGATACATTCCTTGCACATTTATTAATAAAATTAATCCATCAGAATTCTATATGGATAATTCATGCTAATCTTTCTTAATATAGTACAAACCTATATTTAGGGAACTCTAGAGCAGGGCTTTTCAACCTTTTTACCGATTGTACCACTTTTAGGATATGGCAATATTTGAGTACCACCTAGCAAGGTGTCAAAAACTTGGTGACAAAAAAAACCCTGTTCAAAGTTGCAATTGCACTGAAATGACATGACCATTTTTCACACTTATGACCATTGCAGCAACAGGGTAATGTAATTTATATTTGGATGCTTGGCAACTGATTCATATTTATGATGGTCACAGTGTCCCAGGGTCATGTGATCCCCTTCTGCAACCTTTTGACAAGCAAAGTCAATGGCAGAGCTGCTGGTGGCCAAGTGCTAAGGCAGGACTTCCTTCCCTCCCTCCCTCCCTTCCCTGCCTCCCTTTTTCTCATTCCCATCTCCTTCTGAAGGAAGAATTTGAACCCCCCCCCCATATTTTCCCTCTTCCATATATTGACCAAACAAGGAAAGGCCTCCAGAGACAGAAAAGACAAGCTGCTGAGTGAACTAGCTTAAAAAGGCACTTCCCCTTTAAGAATTAGCTACTGGCTAGAAAGGAAAGTAAGGAGCCCAGCCAGCACTTAAGGAAGAAAAAGAAATGTAAGTACTGGCTGCCGGCTAAGGCAGCCTCCCCAAATGGCTGCATTCATAAGTAAAATCTGCAGCTCCAGAGGACTCTCTCACTGTAAGTCTTTGCCTGTGCTGGCTCTTTCCCTTCCCCACTACACTTGGCTAGGCAGGGCTGCGTACCACCTGCCACTCGTTAATGTACCACAAGTGGTACGTGTATCACAGGTTGAAAAGCCCTGCTCTAGAGGATGATAGAAGTTGTAATTTGTTACAAGTAGAGGGCACTATACTGGAAAAGGCTGTGATAAAATCTTCAATTTCTAATTCATTGTTTTCAAATGTTGCCAAGACATTTTAATATTTCTTACCTGTAAGGTCCGTTCAAATTTTCTCCATACATTTGTTCAAATTTTCTTTCTTGAGTGAGGGAAACTACAGTTCGAATATTTCCAATAGCTTCTGTTGCAATCTGTAAAATGTAAAAAATACAGTAGAAACAGAAAATAATGAATTCTCCAATTTGAATTTTGCTTCAAGAAGCAAGATATAGGTCAGCATTTACCAAATTGGCATTTTCTAATCCTAATATATTAGGATGATATTTTAAGACCATTACTCTGAGGAAAAAAATAACTTGGCAAAAAGGTATAAAAAACACTATATTCTGACACTATGGCAAAATAGTTTTACATATTTGCCACCAAATTTTAATTTTGGAACCAGAGCATAGTTACTTCTTGGTATCTGCTGTAAGCATTGACAGAGCACTACTTATCATACTAATTCATGGAAAAATTAAGTATCATTTATTGAATAAGCCACAAATACCATGTTTTCATTTATAACACTAAGCCAAAATTAAATATATCAGGTGTGGAGGTTTTTGAGGTGCAGGAGACTGCATTTTGATTTCCTGATCTTCTGAAGGGCTACAGGACAAAATCTGATATTGTTCTGATATCATCAGAACTTGATGACTCCTTTAAATGTCTTTTGCTTCTTTTTTTGAATAGTTTTTATGGGCAGGATTGGGAGTCAGAGGAAAACTCATTCTCATTCTAAATCCTGGGAAACCAGCCAGAATCACTGAAATCACTATTGTGCTGGTCAGAGTATTTAGCTATCTGGTCAGAGTATATAGCTAGCTTAGGAATTAAGAACTGTCCCCTTAAGGGAAAGCCTTTTGGGTAATGTAGTTTATGTTACCTGGTCATATCTGTGTTCGGACTGGCCACTGGGAGGGACTTCTGCTTTATTACGGGATATCCTGGCTACGTGCCAGGCAGAAAACTCTCTATGAAGTCCAGTCACAAGGATTGGTAGCTCCGTTAGTACGGGAGAAGCTATTTTCCTTTTACCTGTGTGATGGGTCCAGATTACAATCTATATTCCAGAAGAATCTCTACAGTAACTGTAAGTTATTGACTTGAGGATGCCTGATGAATAAAGTAATTTGCATGAATCCCTTCCATGGAGTTATTCTGCCTGTATCAAGTAATACCCGGCAATCTCCTTTGCTTGATTCAGGACAGTAAAAGGAAAAATATGTTTCTTCCTTCGCTTCAAGCAAAAAAGAACTAGTCTTCTTCTGCCTGCCAGAAAGTAAAAAGAGAAAGAAATCTTCCTCTAAAGTAAAAAAGATTAGAAATCTACCTCTGATCTTCGCCTGCATGCTTCTTCTGCCTGCCTATGTAAAGAGACAACTTAGAAACAGAGAGATGTATGTGTGTTTGAATCTTCTCTGCCTGGCCAGACTGAAAAGATCACTTTCCCATTTGAAAAGACTCAGCATCTCCAAGTAGAAAGATTGCACCTTTGCTCAAAGTGAGAAAAAACTCTGTTTGCGTTTGGCTAAGAGATTAATCAGAACTTGCCTGACAAACCCAGGTAGCCAGCCCCCCCTCGTTTGAATCGCTATTCTGCCTGCTTGTAGGAGAAAGTAATTTGTTGCTAAGAGACAACCCCCCTTGTTTGAATCGCCACACTGCCTGCTTGTAGGAGAAAACAATTTGTTGCTAAGAGACAGGACAATTTGCATGAGAAAGCTAGCCAGCGGAATGTGAAAGCCGATATCTCCTACAGATATCTCCTGCGTTGCAACCACAGAGGAAACAAAGGATTCCAGCCTGTGTAAGTGAAGCCAGCCATTCATCTGTCCCCTTGACTATTGCTTAAAGAGAAACAGCAAAGCTAGCCCCCTTTATAGTGCAAACTTCCACAGTCCAAGTTGGAATTTCGATCTCAGGAAAGCAAGCCTTTAGAGATTCCAGAAGCGGACGCCCCAGAAGCTTTGCAGATCTCATTAAAGGGATCAGGCAGCAACCAGCCTATTCTAAGTGTAGTCTAGGCGCATCGCTCTCTGGTGGCCAATCTGCAAACAACAGGCCAGCATTCAAGCTATCTGTATACAGCGCACCCTAGTGGTCAAAGAGAAAATTCTACTAAAGTCTTCTGAAATATCCAGGACTTCTCTAGTCATGGCAGAGAATCCCAATGTGCCAGAAGAGCAGGTCCTTCCAACTAACCTCGATTTGTGTGCAGAACCTGATGTACAAAATTGGGAAAAGGCAGAAACGTCTCAGAAACCTTATGACTTGAGGCATCATAGAAAGCCCACCGAAGCCAAGCAGTCAAGCCTGCTGGAGAAGTGGGGTGGCCTCTATCATCGTCATGAGGAATCCTGGGAGAAGTTGCAGAAACTCTGCGACACGTCCAAAGATAAGCTTTCCCCCGAGCGCATTCGTTCTTTGGAAGAGGATATGGACAGGCTTCTCCTAAAATGGACAGACTATGAATGCCGCCTCATAGACATCCATTCACAGCTAGGAGATTCAACATCCAAAAGGGAAATGCAACACCTCAAGCTGATAAACAGAGAGCGTGAGAAGCTCCTACAAAGCAGTAAAGAGTCTCTCCAAACCGAACTTCAGGCAAAGGACACACTGAGCAAGAGGGCAGAGTCTGAAGTGTCCCATCGTTTGCATGCATCATCCCAGCGTTCACATGTGGCTTCCTCTCACTCCTCTAAGAAAGCCTTGTCCGTTCGTCTCAAGTCACATCTCCAAGACGAACTTCAGGCGAAGGACACACTGAGCGAGAAGGCTGAGTCCGAAGTGTCACATCGTTCGCATACACCATCCCAGCGATCACATGTGGCTTCCTCTCACGCCTCTAAGAAAGCCTTGTCCTTTCATCATAACTCACAACAGTTTCAGGCGTGTACCAGCGTGTCACAGCAACCTTCTGTCTCAGGCGCCTCTCGTCACTCTAAAGCGTCTTCTCGTCATAGCCATTTGTCCCAAGCTTCAAGAGCAGAGAGCCTGGCCCCTCAAGCGTCACAAGCACGAATCGATGCTGCGGCGGTCAACGCAGCTCTACGTGTAGCAAAAGCAGAGCAACTGCAAAAGGAAGAAATGGCCAAAATAGAAGCTGCAGCAGCTTTACGTGTGGCAGAAGCAGAGCAACTGCAAAAGGAAGAAATGGCCAAAGCTCAGGTGAGGCTTGAGTTTCTACAGCGCGAACAGGAGGCAGCAGAGGTAATAGCAAGAGCTGCAGCTTTACAGGCGGAGGTTGAAGGCGCTACTTCTGTGCACAATTTGGAAGGGCTAGAAAGAGGAAGCCCTTATAGCCGTGTCAAGGCCTATGTGGACGACCAGAATGCGCTACGACATGAGCAGGAAGGAGCAACGCGGTTGAACACAAATCTCCTGAAACCAAGTGAACAAGGAGGAGAATCTCAACCACCAGATGTGCAAACCAGGCAGAAAGCTGACATCGTACCATCTGAATCACGAGATCCCCCCTTCGGTCCATCAGCAACAACGAATACCCCTCAGCGGGTTGACACACAAGAAGCCACAATTCCTAAGCTCAACGCAAAGGCAGAGGAATTCTGGCCAAACCTTCAAGGCGAAAATGGATCGGCAGCGAGGAGAACAACCCCCATCTGGGTCGTGGGAAAATGCCCTCATCAGTAAGTACTCTGAAGAAAATTACCAGCCGTCTTTAGCACACGCCCCTGCTCTTGGGAGCAATGCCTATGAGATCAACGAAAAGCCACTAATCGTGCTCCTAACGACTCCAACACCATACTACCTCCGCCTGTCTACACCCCCTATACAGCACCAATGTACCCTCCAACATCCTGGAGGTTGGGTTTGGTATCCAGGGTTGTGCAGAAATTCTCTGACAAGCCGGGGAAGGAGTATTTATTATGGAAGCATATCTTCAAGAATACCATTCGCGACGAAGGGTTGCAACCAGCCGAAGAGCTCGGGCATATAATAGCATGGCTGGGACCAGAATCTACAGACGTAGTGAAGGACATCTATTCATCCCAACTAGGTAACCCAGACACCACCTTGAGCAAGCGTGGGATATGCTCGACCAGCAGTATGGCGCATCTACATTGACAGAGTCCTCGTTCTTGGATTGTATCAACGAATTCCCTGACATCAGTATCAGTGAACCTCGCAAGCTGTGGAAATTCTCTGCCCTCCTTACACAGCTGCGGACCGCACAAAAAGATCCCACCTTGCCGGGACTTGTCTGTCTTGACCAGTTCAGGACGCAAAAGCCCATCATTCAAAAACTATCACAGCAGTTAAGTGAAAAATGGATCGAGTTATCTGATGCTTACCAGGCAAGGAACCGAGGCAAAGACCCCCCCCCATTTTCTGTTTTTGTAGAATTTGTTGCCCACCAAACGAGGCTGTGCAATAACCCTCGACACCTAAGCATCAGAGAAAAATGGTTTCCAGCTGCCAAAAGGACCAGTCAGAATTCTTGCGCAACCAAGGGTCCATTCCAAACAGCAAAGGAAAAAACCCTTGTATCCGTGCATAAAACAGAGGTCGCTACCTTGCCCATGAAGAATTCAAACGAGCAACTGTCGAAGAAAGCTCAACCTAAACCTCTGCAAATACAGAAAGATCTGGTCTGTCCGTTCCATAAATCCTCACATTCTCTGAACAGTGCAGAGAATTTGGAAAGAAGTCCTTGGACGAAAGGAAAGCTTTGATCAGGGAGTACAAGGTCTGCTTCAAGTGCTGTGAGTCTATGGAACACGTGGCCAAAGCTTGCGCACCTAAGGTGAAGTGTCACCTATGCAAGAGTGACAAGCACCCGGGAGCCCTGCATCCAGACTCTGAGCAGCTACAACAAGCAACTTCTACTCCTCCTTCGACCAAGGAGCCTCAGCATAGCTCCAAAGTGCAGCCAGAGGAGACCGCGAGTGTCAATTGCACGTCAGTATGTGGTGACTCACCATTCCCTTGTTCATGCCACCACATCTGTTTGGCTAAAGTCTACCCTGACGGACGCCCAGAACAAGCCGTGAAGATGTATGTATTAATAGATACACAAAGCAATTGCTCATTAGCTAGGTCAGCATTTTTCAACCTCTTTGATGTCCCAAGTGAAGAAACGCCTTTCACAATATCAACGTGTACTGTGCCCCAGAGCACGGCGGGGATGAAAGTCACTGGACTCTGCATAGAGTCGTTAGATGGGAGTTCACGGTTCCTACTGCCGCCATTGCTAGAATGGGACACCTTACCAGACGATCGCAGTCAAATTCCAACACCAGAGGTAGCGCGCACCATACCTCACCTGTCGCACATGGCAGATCACTTCCCTGCCCTAGATCCTGAAGCCGAAATTCTACTTATGTTGGGAGTAGACGCCCCTGACGCCTTTGTTTGCCAGGGAATGGTCAGAGGCCCATCAGGCACCCCAATTGCCCTTAAGACGGAATTTGGATGGGTCATCACAGGAACGGTCTGTGTCGATCGGCTGCAAGCTCCAACCCAAGCGAATGTCTCAGCGACTTCCATTCTTAGTAATGGGAGAGCATCCCACCTGAAACCATGCCAAGAACACTTCACACTTTCGACAACCAAACCCATTTTAGGAGTGACAGTGTTCCAGACCAGCAAAGACGACAACGGTGTGGCCTTGTTGATAGAGGACAAAGAATTTCTGCAGCTCATGGATAAGGAATTTCTACAGGACGCCACAGGGAGTTGGATAGCCCCACTACCCTTTCGCATACCCAGGCAGTGCCTGCCGAACAACCATGAGCAAGCTCTCTCTCGCCTCAACAGTCTGAGGAGAATCCTGAACAGGAAGCCCAAAATGAAAGTTCATCTAGTGGAGTTCATGGATAAAATGATCCAGAGCGGACACGCCGAGCTTGCCCCACCCCTCAGAAAAGATGAAGAATGCTGGTATCTACCATTCTTTGGAGTGTACCATCCACAAAAGCCAGGTCAGATACGAGTAGTCTTCAATGCCAGTGCACAGTTTCAAGGCATCTCTTTGAACAAAGTCCTTCTTACAGGGCCTGACCTAACCAACAGTTTGCTCGGCGTGCTTATTCACTTCAGAAAGGAGGCTATAGCAGTGATGGCTGACATTCAACGGATGTTTTATTCATTCTACGTCAGGGAAGATCATCGCAATTACCTGCGCTTCCTGTGGATCAGTGACGAACAGCACAGCCAGCAAATAACAGAATACAGAATGCGAGTGCACGTCTTTGGGAATGGTTCTTCCCCTGCAATCGCTAATTACGGCCTGCAACACACCACTCGTGTAAGCGAAGCCAAATACGGTGCAGACGCCAGATGCTTTGTAGAACGGGATTTCTACGTTGACGACGGCCTGAAATCTGTATCCACTCCAGCAGAAGCCGTAGACCTATTAAAAAGGACACGCCAGATGTTAGCGACAGCCAACCTCAGGCTGCACAAAATTGCATCCAACAGTGAAGAAGTGTTGGAAGCCTTCAATCCCGAAGACCACACTAAGGAGTTACAGGACCTCGATTTTGGCTCCGATGTTCCTCTTATCCAACACAGTCTTGGTCTATGTTGGGACTTGAAGAAAGACATCTTTACCTTTAAAGCTCTGGCACAGAACACCGTCTTCACAAGAAGAGGAGTCCTATCCACAGTGAATAGCCTGTTCGACCCTCTAGGGTTTGCCACACCAGTAATGGTCCAAGGGAGGTTCCTTCTACACGCACTCTCCCAAAACACCACAGACTGGGACGAGCCGCTTCTGCCAGAACAGAACCAAGACTGGGAGATGTGGTGTACATCCCTAAGTTGTCTCCAAAGCGTCCACGTGTAACACACATATGTCTCCATCTCACCTGCCGCCGCACCAAAGAAAAAATTGCATGTCTTCTCGGATGTGTCGACGAAAGTAATAGCAGCCGTAGGATACATCAGAGTCTACAGCGGGGAGAGCGACGTTCACGTCGGTTTCGTCATGGGAAAGGCGAAACTAGCACCACAACAAGGTCACACCGTACCAAGCTTGGAACTCTGCGGTGCCGTATTGGCCGTAGAACATGCAGATCTGATAATGAAAATGATAGACCTTGAGCTGCAATCCATCACGTTTTACACGGACAGCAAGGTGGTGTTGGGCTACATTCACAACCAAAGCAGGCGCTTCTACGTCTATGTAAGCAATAGAGTGGAAAGGATCAGAAGATCTTCAAATCCTGAGCAGTGGTGGTATGTGCCAACAGATCAAAATCCAGCAGATCAGGCCATGCGGTCCATTCCTGCATCACAGTTGGCAGAATCGATCTGGCTAAAAGGTCCTGAGTTCTTGGCTCGTCCAGACAGCTTGATGTCACAGGAACCAGAACACTATGAGCTTCTAGACCCAGATCAAGATGCCGACGTTCGACCTCAGGCACCCAGCAAATCGCTCAGACAGGACAAGAAAATGACTGTCCAGACCATCTGCTTGTCAACAATGGTCAAGGAGACAGAGAAACCGCCCTCTAACCATTCCCTAGAACCGGCTCGCTTCAAACGCTTCTCCAGATGGAGACTTCTCGTACTGGACGTAGCAGTGATTGTTCGTTTTCTGCATTGCGAGATAAGCTTCTCAGACAGCTATCTCCAAGCCGAGAGAGGGATTCTATGAAGTATTCAACAAGATGCATACCTGGTGGTTTTCGAGTGTCTGAAAGCTAAGAAGCTTATCCCGGGGTCTAGTTCACTGCTGAAGTTGAACCGTTCCTTGATAGCCATGACTTACTTCAAATGGGGGGGCGTCTAGATAAGGCTAAAATAGCCCCAAACATCAAGCACCCTATCATCCTTCCCGCTCGTTAACATGTAACGCGCCTGCTGGTCCAACACTACCATGAAACCGTCCACCATCAAGGCCGGCACTTCACAGAAGGTGCCATCAGAGCTGCCGGATTCTGGATGATGGGAGCCAAAAGGTGCATCACTACCATCTTGTACAGGTGCCTGCATTGTCGCAAACAATGGGGCATAACACAGCACAAGTTGATGGTTGACCTGCCACCGGAGCGCCTTAGTCCTGGACCACCATTTACTAACGTAGGCCTGGACGTCTTTGGCCCTTGGTCCATGACTGCTCGTCGAACCAGAGGTGGTCAAGTCAGCAGCAAACGTTGGGCCGTCCTCTTCACGTCTTAGCATTCGAGCCATTCACATCGAAGTCATCGAATCCATGGACACTTCTTGCTTCATCAACACTCTAAGAAGGTTCCAAGCCTACAGAGACCCGGTTAAGGTATTTAGATCTGATCGCGGAACTAACTTTGTCGGAGCCTGCAAGGAATTACAGATCGATGAAGGCATTCACCTCGATTCAGCAATTGACAAATACCTAAAGGCCCAAAACTGTGTATGGACATTCAATCCTCCCTATGCATCCCACATGGGCGTGGGAATGCATGATTGGCATAGCCCGCAAAATCCTGAACTCCATGTTGACAAAGATACCCACGCTGACGCATGAGATCCTCACCACCCTCATGGCAGAAGTGGCAGGTATCATCAACACTCGACCTTTGGTCCCAGTTTCCTCGGATCCTGAAAATCCAACTATCCTCACCCCGGCCACCTTGCTAACCCAGAAGATAGGCGACTATTAGGAAACTTTGTTCCCAAAGACATGTATAAACAGCAATGGAGACAAGTTCAACTGCTCGCCAACACCTTCTGGAAGCACTGGAAGCAAGAATACTTGTCTACCCTACAGGATTGCCGCAGATGGAAGACCAAAGAGCCTAACCTAGAAGAAGGAGAGCTTGTCTTGTTGAGAGACAAGGACGCACATCGGAACTCGTGGCCCATAGGGCTTGTGCACCAAGTTCTACCCAGCTCTGATGGACTAGTTCGCCAAGTTGAAGTCCAGACCGTGAAGCCACATGAGTCACGTCGTGACTCAAAGACTCTCGTTAAAAGGCTTTACACCAGACTGATCACCGACCTGGTACTGCTGATGAGGAAGACCGAACTTGAAGATTGAACCACGAAATATGCATGTTTTGCATTTACTTCATAACCGCATTGTTTGATGCTATATCTTTGCTTATTTTAGTTAATAGTGGAAATTGTATAATTCCAGGCGGGGAGTGTGCTGGTCAGAGTATATAGCTATCTGGTCAGAGTACATAGCTAGCTTAGGAATTAAGAACTGTCCCCTTAAGGGAAAGCTTTTTGGGTAATGTAGTTTATGTTACCTGGTCATATCTGTGTTTGGATTGGCCACTGGGAGGGACTTCTGCTTTATTACAGGATATCCTGGCTACGTGCCAGGCAGAGAACTCTCTATGAAGTCCAGCCACAAGGATTGGTAGCTCCGTTAGTACGGAAGAAGCTATTTTCCTTTTACCTATGTGATGGGTCCAGATTACAATCTATATTCCAGAAGAATCTCTACAGTAAGTTATTGACTTGAGGATGCCTGATGAATAAAGTAATTTGCATGAATCCCTTCCATGGAGTTATTCTGCCTGTATCAAGTAATATCTGGCAATCTCCTTTGCTTGATCCAGGACAACTATGATGAAGGGAGAGATGTTAGTTGCAGCATTAAGCTCTAACATCAGCAACTGTAATATCTTTTGAAGTGGAAAACAATCTGGATTTAATAACTGTCTTGAAGGTTTTCTTCCCAAATACAAGAAAAATGGAAACAACAGGTACTCAAATTAAACAAGATCTGATGCAAGATGCAATGTGCATTCCCAAACAGGAGTTTGCCAACTAATTAGTCCTCTGTTAGGAATCAATCTTCCCCAACTGACACCTCGATTTGTACTGGAACTCTGAGAACTCCTAGAAGTAAGCTTTGAGTCTCGGAAGATGTAATCCTGAAATATCTGGAGAACAACAAATTGAAAGAGGCTACTATAGATTGTAAGAGAATCAAGAAATTTTTTTAGTTAAATTATCTTTTATATCTCTCAGTGTTTCTTTCTTGTTTTCAATACAGCTTGTTCACCAGTATTTGGATTTGCTATTCAAGAGAATGATTGATCAAAAACTTACCTTCCCTGCACCTTCAAGTTCCTTTTTATCTTTCTCAGCATGTCCAGATAGCATTCTGATTTCAATGAGTCCTGCTACTGCAATGATTGGCATAAGAGCCAGAAGTAGAAGGGTCAACTGCCAGCCATACACAAATGATATAATAATTCCAGTCCCAAGGTTAGCAATGTTTTGGGCAATCATACCTAACCTTTCCCCTGTAGCCTGAGAAAGGAGGGGAGAAAAAGAATATTAAAACAATTTAGTAAATGAACTCTTCATATAGAGAAAACAGTGGAAAACTACAGTGGAAGGTATTCAGAAGCATTTGTTTTCTGCTTCCTGTACTTTCTGACCGATACAATCTAAAACAAAACCTCTACATTTGTTAGGAACTTCACATTTGCATATTTGCCATATTTGCCATTAAATAATTAATCCATGGTTAAATTTCTATTTTGGATAATACAGAAAAGCTCTTGGGAATGAATAGATTAGAAATGTGTCATTACTTACACCTTTTACTTCAGAAGCATCATTTGCAAGTCTTGTAGTTAGGGCTCCAGTACTGTTTTGGGGATTATCAAACCAACTGATATCCTATAAAACATTTCAAGTAACAATTTATTTTCAAATGAAACTTTTCAAATCAGATTAAATAAAAGATCAGAATTTAGATAGAATCAAGCTGTGATAAAATCTATCCTGCATTATAATTATCATAATTCCTTTTCATGAATTTATGAGGGTTCTTTTTTGGGGTAACTATCTATTGAAAGATTAGGGTTTTTTAAAATAAACTATGGAAGATTTCTTCTTCTTTTCCCAATTACATACTTATGGATTTAAAACAATAACCTTAATTTTTCCATTTTTTTCTTTGTACCCTTTAATTCAGGTCATTAACATGCTTTAGCTTTAGAACATATTAAACCTTTTGCTATGATAAAGGTTTCACATGAGATTTCTAGATTTTTTTTCCAAGAAGGAAGCAAACCATAAAAACAGAAATACCCCAAATGATGAAAAATGAATAGAAAAAGTGGATTGTTATTAGCAAGAATTAAAAAGCAATTTTTTAAAAAGAAAAATGCAATGGAACACAATATTAAATGTTTCAGAGAAGTAGGCTCCCTCCTATGGGGAATCTTTACGAAAAAAATCTACCCAATTGAATTAATTTTCTATCCCCCTTCAAAAGATCTTTCAACACACCTACTGATTGACATCAGAAGATGATGTTGCTGATTTGCATTGTTCATTTGTATATTCATTCAATGTTTGTTATTTAGATTTATACATCATATTTCCTTGTAGGATTCAACACAAATTAAATAATACTACCATTGTCATGATTCTGGCTGATGATCCCAACAAAGCAAGCACACCTGAGACACTGCAATCTCTAATGCCAGATTTATTTGGGAAATGCATACCAGCATTAATGAACAAAAAGTTAGCTCTGATTAAATTGGCACAAAAGCAGTATATTAAAAGTATAGCAACTCCCTCCCCCCCCCCCAGCGCAGGTCACATTATCCAATTAAGCTCCAGACAACTATGAGAAAGACTCTTCAGTTTTCCAAAACAAACTTGTAGATGACCTTGCTGTACCAGCTGCACTACACATTCCATTCTCCTCACTCTCTCCCTCCCAACTTCTGTAGACAAGCCAAGGGGGAAAAAAATATAGCATGAAGTTTTCCGGGCTTGCCAACCATATTTTTCCCCACAGCAAGAGTTTTGTGAGATAGACTCAAATTTGCTGATGATTTTAAATCATCTAGGTTGAGATTTAAACTTCAATCTCTCCAAACCTGATCCAGCACCTAACCAATATTACGCACTGCTTCAATATCTGCTGTAGACTAGAAGTCCTATATAATAGTTAATTTCTAAAATCATGATAATAATAATAAATAACTGCTTGTAAGCTGCCCAGAACTTCTGTGAGTGAGTGGGTGGCCATATAAATTTCTCAAATAAAATGAAAATAAAAATTATATATGAAACTTTCTAACTGTGGTGAATGTTGAGACTGTTTTAAACAAGAAGGCTGACATTTAAACTATTGTTTCATTTGCCTTTAGAAAAAACAAAGTGCATACTGTGGGATTTGTTACTTTAAAAATGATTTATTATACCATTATACCATAAGGAAAAGCATTGTTTAAGAAATACAATTTACATTACTCCTTGGATACATGGTTTGTATATTTTCATACATTTTGGAATGTACAACAAGCCATGACCAATTGGGCTGAAATAATATAAAAGCAACAAAACAAATAGGGCACATTTCTTCTGCATACCTGTCTAAGTATTGCTTTGAATCCCATGTAACGTAGCTTCATTGTAAGAACCTCTCCAGATCTGCCAAAACTGAAACCCTAAAAGAGAAGATTGTTGTAACTGATTGCCACAAATATAAAAGCAACACAAAGCCAAATGGAAGAGCACCGCAGTGTTCTTTTCATAGGACAGAAAATAAAACACCTAGAAAACAAACATTCAGTGGGAATAGTAAAAACAAAATCAAGATAATAGTCACAATGTTTTTTATGCTCTGCTGGTTTTTATGAACACCACACATAAAAAAATAGGTGAAGATCCAATAGCACCATTGTGGCCACCATCTTGCCTTTTCTGAACACATTCTGTGGCGAAGTATTATTACCGCTTTATAAAACCCTAGTAAGATCACACCTGGAATACTGCAGCCAATTTTGGTCACCATATCACAAAAAAGATGTTGAGAGTTTGGAAAAAATTCAGAGAAGAGCAACTAAGATGATCAAAGGCCTGGAGACTAAAACATATGAAGAATGGCTACGGGACTTGGGTTTGGCTAGTCTAAAGAAAAGAAGAAATAGGGGAGACATGATAGCGGTATTCCAGTATCTGAGGGGCTGCCACAAGGCAGAGGGGGCCAGGTTGTTCACCAAAGCACCAGATGGAAGGACAAGAAACAATGGTTGGAAACTGATTAAAGAGAGAAGCAACCTGGAATTAAGGAGAAACTTCCTGACAGTGAGGACAATCAACCAGTGGAACAGCTTACCCCCAGAAATCGTGGGCGCTCCATCACTGGAGATTTTTAAGAAGAGACTAGACATTCACCTGTCTGAGACAGTGTAGGTTCTCCTATTTGAGCAGGGGGTTGGACTAGAAGACCACCAAGGTCCCTTCCAGCTCTATTCCTATTCCTATTCCTATTCCTATTCCTATTCCTATTCCTATTCTATTCTATTCTATTCTATTCTATTCTATTCTATTCTATTCTATTCTATTCTACCCATGCAAACAGTTGTTCCACCAAAGTCCAACAGACTTTATATTTAGCTCTTTCCCCTTTTGGACCATTTCCTTTCTCTCTTAAATTGGCTTTCTAAAGTAAATATGATTAGAGACCATTAGTAGAATCCACATTTTAATTAGACTAATAGTGTGCTACATGGTTCAATTATTGTTAAATTATCATAAAGAATAATAATTTAAAATGCCAGTAGAATAATTTAAAATACACTACATTAAGACACAGGCATGATGTTTTCCTTTCCATAATTAAAGCATTAATTTTCCAAATAGCCACACAACCTCATGAGAAAAACTCTTGTTTTTCCTGATTTAATAATAGCTCTAAAATGCTATAGCTCTGGAGATCACAGATGTCTGGAGCTGCCTCTAAACTGATAGAAATTCCTTGAGTTTTCTTCTTCCTAAATATTTTCAGAATCCATCTAAAAATGATAAGAATAAAACAATGCAACTTACCTGAAGAAAAAAGGTAATGAAGGAAACAATGCCAATCCCTAAGAATAGCAGTGAATAGAGATTGCTCTTTTCACGCACAACTTTGGAATCTTGTATTGCAAAAATCTATGGAAACAATAATTTCAGCCTTAGTTTTATTTCATTTACTTCTAATGTGGTATTATACATTGTTTAGATAATATAACTTTTTATGTTCTGTACGTCACAAAATGAAAACCTCTCCTAATAGTTTTTAAAAGATAAGTTTGCGTGACATTTCTCTTGTCTCAATTCTAGTCACTCTCAAGGCAGCTTAAACTAGTATTAAATCTATTTTAGTTTTAAAGTAAAGCTAAATCTGTATGGAGATTCTCAGTCATCTAGGTCATGGTTGTCCCAAAGATGCTTTTTCACGAGGCAATTGGACTTTCTTGTTTTTCTTTGAATCTCATCCAAGAAGAAGCTGAAAAAGCTTCTTGAATGAGAAGCGAAACATCTTCAAAAAAACCCCAAGAAAGTCCAGTTGCCTCTTGAAAAAGCATCCTTGGGACAACCATGACCTGGATGACTGAGAATCTCCATAGACTTTTAAAGTAAAGCTTTCTTTCTTCTCCCAATATAATAATCCATAATACTTCACTGAAAATATTGGCTCAGTGGCTGAAATGTACCCAGTTCTTCATGGTCACTTTCTCCTATGGCTGGCGCAGGCATTTTGGTAAGTACTACAGGAAAGAACAAGATGCCTGTCTTTTATTTGCCTGCCTAATGCCTGCCTGGTGTTTTGGAAGGTACCGGGCAATCATTACGTGGGCTGTCTAAATACACGGGTGTTGGCCAGTTCTTTAAACTCGGGTTTAACACACTTTTAAAATAGCACTAGCCCTTTGCTCAAAGGGGTCAGTTTTAACCATGAAAGAGAGAATTTCTGTAAACTACCAATGACTATATTACAAATTTTCCAAGAAAAGAAAAAATTGGCTAATATGTGACCGTTGTTTTTTGGAGTGTTTTTATTTTTATTACAGGAAGGTTTCATAAATATGTCTGCTCCGTAACTGGCTAATCAAACATTCCCTCATCTCACAAGCCTTTATTAAAGTCTTTGACCAGCATTAGAGAAGATCATCATTGCCATAGAAAATAAAAATATGATCGAGAATAAATGGGTTTTATATATAAAAGGTAAATTTTCAAATAAAATGATTTAAAATAAAAGGTTCAGCTTACCAACACTATAGCTAACAATTTAATAATAGTTACATTAAGAGAATACAATTTTATATTCATAGTATAACCCCAAGGAGAAATTAATATGTACTGGTAACCAACAAATCTCACATGCTGCTCTGCACAAAATTCTCTTATAAAAAAATTACCATCTCCGTGTGTATATATGTTTATATATGTGTGTGTTTGGGACTGGAAACTCCATTGTTAAGTGACACAATTGTTCAATCAAATATGACCACACTGCTTAGCAACAGCAGTTCTAGGAGTCCTAGTCACCATCATTAAACCAGGACCTCACAAGACCATGACTTGCAACTTCCTCATTGACATTGTGGGAAGCCAGCAGGGAAGGTCACAAATTGTAAGCACATGACTGCAGGGACACTGCAACAACTGTAAGTATAAAGATCGGTTGTAACTACCACTCATTTAGTACTGTTGTAAGTTTGAATAGTCATTGAGTGAGTGGTCATTAAATAAGCACTAAAGCATGTGTATTCTTGTATATACAGATAATTTATATATAACTATACATCTACATATGTGTGTGTATATATATGTTATATATGTTATTAGGGTACATGTTAATTTGTATCTTATCCTCCATGCTTCTTGTCCCATCTGACAAGCCACTGATTTATAGAAGGACTGGTTTGAAGAAATGAAGGCTGGGCAACTCTTCTTCCACCATATGATTGTTGGACAGTCTTCCAGAGGAAGACTAAATCCATGTTCAGAAATAGCCTAGAACTACCTTTGTGCTGGCAACTTTTCACCTGGATAAGTTGAAGATTAAGCTTACTCCAGACACAATAACCAAACTGCTTTGGCACACACAAAGGAGAATGATTGATAACTTTTTCCTACCAGCAGATTCCTATCAGGAGAATCTTCCAACTATTGTCTTTGTTGTGTAAAGATGTATAGATATTAATAGTCCCTAGATTTGCAACTGAGGAACAAAATGGCTCAGCAGTTGAGGCAGTACTGATGCCTATATACATTTTTATACAACAAAGACAACAAAGATAAAATCTTGAAGGAGGGCGTATTAGAGTAAGGTACTCTAATATGGCCACTCAGCTGTGCGTATAGTGAAACTCTTTATGTTAATTGTAACATGTTCAATGCAAAATGATTAAATCTTTCAGCATTCATGTACAGGTAGGCCTCAGGTTACAATGGACAATGGGGACAGAGTTTTCATCATTAAGTAATGCAGCTGTAGAGCGTGATGTCATGATATCAAATCACTTAGCAATGGCAATCTCATCCATCCTAGTTGTTGTAACCTAATGTAAAACCAAACAGGTTGTTAAGTGGGCAGGAATCCCAAGGAAGGAGCACTGGGAGATGTGTGCATACACCAGGTGGTGGAGGTTGCCAGGGGCAGGCACTATGGAATGCTGAGACACACGTGCTGCAGAGAGAAAGGGTACCACAGAAAGGCCTTATGGAATGTGGGGTAGGGTTGCTGTGGGCAGGCAGCTTGGAAGATGAGTCTGCCAGCAGGAAAAACGGTCAAGTCAGCAGTGGCTAAGGGTAAGCACTACAGAGCATTTGCAAGTTGGTGGGAGCTATGGGCAGGTGGTGAAGAGCTGGGGGCAGGTGCACAGTAAAGGACGCCCATGGCTGCTACTGGGTATGAGAAAGTGGGGCTTCTTGTGAGAAAAAGCAGTGGGAACAGGAGAAACTTGTAGAAGAAACTTGCAACCGTCTGCTTGCTCTTCCCCATTGACTTTGTTTGTGGGAAACTGGCATGGAAGGTTGCAAATTGAAATATAAACCACATACAATTTCTTAGTAATCCTGTGGCCATTTAAAAAAATAATTCATATCACAGACATTGGCTTATGTCCATTGTATTTAGAAGCTCTCCTGAAGAAACAATGACATTCTTTCTCTATAGATGACTTTGTAGACACATAGATAAGTCAATCAATTTAGAACAAAGGTTTGCCACTGGCAACTGCTTGCTAATCTTAATCACAAAAAGGGTTAAGCAGGATTGGACTGATTTAGTACTGGCACGAGAGGCCAGTAGGAAATCCAGCTTTTATAGGGAAAGATCTTGAAGGAGGACAATGGCAAGTTACTTCTGTAGCTTGATGCCAAGAACATTTTATAGATCTAGTCACATAAGAGCCGTGGTGGTGGAGTGGTTAGAATGCAGTACTGCAGGCTACTTCAGCTGACTGCCAGCTGCCAGAAGTTCGGCAGTTTGATTCTCATTGGTTCAAGATTGATTCAGCCTTCCATCCTTCCAAGGTCAGTAAAAAGAGTACCCAGATTGTTGGGGGCAAGATGCTCACTCAGTAAACGGTATATAATACTAAGTGCTATTGCTATATTTGCCAAAAATCAAGCTCAATTTGAGGGAGATTTTATGAGTAAACCACTGGGACATATATTTTATATTAGCCAGCAGGCTATATGCATTTTATAAAACTATTAATTCAATTTTAGACAATTTCTATCAAGAATTATCCCGTATTTGTAAAGATATCTTTTTGAAGATTCATTACTGATTGAAATCATGGGGTAGGAATGAATATTGAAAGCAGAACCTTTCATATGATGACATGGGAATAGTATAAAAAATTATTAAATATATGAAATACTCACACCTATGACTTCTGAGAATATTATTGAAAATGCAGGCTGCAGTGCTCCATTGACCAGAGCAGCAAATGTTCCCATTAAAAAGAAAGGCCATTCGGATAGATTTAATTTCATAATCTTAAGAAATGAAACTTTGGGAATATTTTCATCCTAGAATATGGAAAGAGATGAAACATAATCCAGCATATCGTTCTCTGGTTTCCATACATGCATATACATATGTAAGCAAGTGCATGTGTGCTGTCAGACACATAGATACAATTTTTAAAAAATAATATTATAGCATTGATTCCCACCTCCCAAATTTCAAAGGTTTGTATGTGCCCAACAGTCTTTGCCATTCCACCAGCATTTATTGAAGACAAACTTGCTGCCTGCAGGCCTCATACTATTGTTTAGGTCATTCTGTGTGGCATGCATCACTGACATGCATATTTTTGGCTAAAAATGAAAGTAAAACTTCCTGTTTGGCTGGGATAAGACTGCACTCTTAGCCCTGCATTGAGGCCCTGTCACAGTACAGGACAGACAAAGCAGCAACACCATGCACAATGTCTACAAGAAATGCATCAAAAATTATAAAAAGAAAAAAAATCCATGAATGATCCTGATAAGCTAAGCATGCTTATTTGGAATGGCCATATGGGAAGACCAATGGCTTGATGGGAAAACCAGACAGAGTACCTCAACAACTTGTTCTGTTGACTGACTGGAACATTAATAGGAATGTTCTTTAGTAGAACAATTTGTTGCAGATCCCAGCTGTAGAAACAAAATACAATTAATAACTTGTCCCTGAGATGCAAATCTCTAAACACAAAAGACTTACAGGCTGAACTGTCTGGACCTCAAGGTTTTTTTCCTCCATTTCTGGCTTTTTAATACTTCTGCGAGTAGAACGTCTCCTCAGCTTGTTTGAAAAAGCATCTTTGCTTATCTCTTCTGGGTTATTTTTCAGATGGGATTCTTCTTCTGCTGAGTCTTCTGAGTCTTCAACTTCAGTGGAAATTGCCTGAACAAACATGTGTTTGTTGATGTGATAAAAAAGATTTCAGATCTCCAAATAATGCTCGGGATATAGTCCAGTTGAAATGCATTAATGCTATTTGTGATCATATCTGACTTTTGTGATAGAGGTAGGAATGATCACTGACAATATAAAATATGGAATGGGTCACTAGATTTATATATAGTTAATTGTATTTTTGTTTGCTTTATTCTCAGAAATTCAGTAATGGATGATGATACTGTAGAACATTAATTATATTAGCTCTGACCCACTTTTGAATTCCTCCATCCTCTGTTTTAGAGGCGATGAGAAGGGTTGGTTCCATAACTATTTCTCTGTTATTCTTTTCCACTATTACATTGTTCTTCTGTTTTACTGGTCCAACCTTATACAAAGATCTATGGAGACTGGCTGAGTCTAGTAAACTGCATAACCTGGCAGACTCCTGGCACAGTATTGCTATATCCAGTTTTTTAAGGAGGCTATGGCAGAATGGAGGGAGATGACACTGACCAGAGACTAACAAAACAATGCCAATAAATACCATTCTGATCCTACCCTCTTCTGGTCAGTTGGCTTTGCTTCTAATATAACAGTATCGGATTTTACCCATGTTTCAGCTGTCTCCCAACCTAAAGCATAAAAGAGTCTCATCCTTGAGTTGGTTACAAAATGAAGGCAAAAATATGGGGACATGGCAGGCAAAAAGATTTAGACAGGAAATATTGATAGCGTGCACTGCAGAGAGGTTAAATTTTCAAATGAAAGAAAGGAAAAGAAAAATAATATGAAGAAATTGATGCCTACCTGCATATTGACAAGTTTGAAATAAATTCCTTTCTTTTGCATAAGCTCGTAATGGGTTCCTTGCTCTCTAATGACCCCATCTTCAAAAGCAACTATAACATCTGCATTTCGGACTGTAGACAAACGATGAGCTACTATAATTGTTGTGCGGCCTTCTCTTGCCTGAAAGACATATCCAGATTCAATTAAAGCTGTCAGATGTTTAATTTATTTTCATATTTAATATAATTAGACTGAAGCCTTCATGCCTTTTGCCCTTTAACCTTTTGCAAATTGTTAAAGCAATGGCTATATATTTAGTAAATATGAATAAATATTTGCACTAAGCAGAAAAGTGAATGATTTGTCCAAGATATTCAGAAAGAAGGATTTTAGGGCATAAAACTAAATCCAAATCTCTTAGACTGTATTCAAGCAGGTAATCTACCTCTTTGGGTGGAATCTATTTTTTATGAAAGTTTCCTTGGCTATATTTCAGGGTTGATGGCAATGAAAAAAAATGGCAAAAAAGAATTTATAGTTAGCTATCTTCATAATTTTATTAAGTCGTCATTTCTTTCTTGTCAAAATCTTTGTCATTATATTATCCTGTGAAGGTATAATAATTCACTTAACATATGACTTTGGGAAACTAATCAAGGGTAGATTTCATTAGTACCTGGATACATACCTGGGCTATAGATTAATCCAGGAAAAAATGCCAAATCACTTTTCTGTTTTTTTTATATATAAAAAAATCTGCATGAATGTGTCCATGAAGTCACCACAAACTGAACTTGACTCAAGGGAGATCTTGTGTTAATCTGTGCCTAAAATTTGCTGCCAGCGTCTTATTAAACAAAGACTTTGACCTGTTCTAAATCTCCCACCTCCAGATAATGTGTTAAACCTTTTTACTCCCCAACTTTTGGGGGGTAAACAACATATCAGCCATACAATTGTTGGAATGTTTCCCCCCAGTATGGTGCTGTCCAAATCTGTATATTTAATACTTCCATTGTGTTCAGGCAGCATTGCCCATTGATTTGGACAAATACTTCTTCAAATTCAATAAGTACTATTGATGTAATTTCCAAACAAGTCATAAATTGTTTCTTTTAAGTCAAGTGTATTTAAAGGAGGTATCAGTGAAATCGGGCTATAATGAGAACTAAAAGTCCTGGGCACCTGATCTTCACATTATCTCCTCTCTGCAGCCCAACTTTAGTTTCTACTGAATATTGCTGACTCTTAGCAGAAGGTTTCAAAGAGGCATAGGAGACTAGAGGGAAGATCTCATTGGGCAAATGAAGTCCAGCAACTCACTGTTGATAGTCAGATCTTTTACCAGCTTCCCCCCACTGTCCTTTCCTTTAATATATTAGGTTCAGTTTCATTTTTAAAAACCTTATCCAAAGCTGCCTGTACGATAGCTTCACTTTCTGTATCCAAAGCTGATGTAGCCTCATCCAGTAATAAAATTTTTGGGTTCCGCACAAGAGCGCGGGCAATCGCTATCCGTTGCTTCTGTCCTCCACTTAGCTGTGCTCCTCTTTCACCAACCACAGTTTCAAACTTCTGCAGAGCAACAACAAAACACATTTGACTTAATAACCTAGAATCAATAGTGACGTTGTCATCAAGGGTAGCATCAGTATGGGTGGTACAACATTTCAATTGAAAATAAACAGCAAATCAATGAATAAGAAGCATCAGCCCATTTCTTCTGCAAATACACCTTACACTCAATAGCAAGAAAAGAAAAACTGAACAAAACATTGATATTTTAGGGAATGTATTCCCACCCCCATAATGCAAGTAACCTCATGGTCAATACTATCAATTGATTTATAAATCATCATTTGGCTGAACCTTGATTTGCTGAATAAACCTAATGGGTTTAATTCAGAACACTAATCCATAAACTGTAACTTACAAATCACAATAGCAAAACTCACATCACATTAAGCCATAAAAAAGTTTTTTTGCTTTTGGCTGAATATGCTGCATGAAATCAACCCTATGGTATTAAAACATGCTTACTAATAAAGAGCGTCTAACACCCCTGCAATGATCGGTGGAAATTTTAAAATGTCATGACATTTCAAGAATGTTTTTTATTTTTATTTTGTATGTCTATTTGGGACATTTTAGTGCAAAAGCTGCTAATACATCATGTATGACCTAGTGTGAAGCTTTTCAAACTTGGAACTTTAAGATGTGTGGACCAACTTCCACAATTCCCCAACCACCAAGCTGACTGGGGAATTTTGAGAGTTGGTCCACACATTTTAAAATTGTCAAGTTTGAAAAACAATGGCCTAGAGCAGGCATGTCAAACTGCTGGCCCGCGGGTCGGATGTGTCATGACGAAACCACACCCACCCCATTGCTGACAATGGGGAAAAAGTCGCGATATGTCGCGCGACATCACATGATGTCGCGCGACATCACATGATGTCGCAAGTTTGACATGCCTGGCCTAGAGCATGGATGGGAACAATTTGAAGGGGATGGGAAGCAGAATCTAGGCTTGTGATCTTAGAGCTACAGCGGGATATCCATTGATTTTTGTGATGTCATCAGCTGAAATTGTTTAGTTCATTTTTTAAATCTTTTGGGAATTATTAGGAGTAGAAGTGGGAACTTCCCAGAAGCATATCATATGATAATATATTATATGCCTACCTGGCACCACAATGCAAAACATAGATTGAAAAAAGTAACCATTATCCTTCAGCAACTGAATTCTAATAGCATATTTATTTTATTTATATCCCTTCTTTCCTACAGGAGTTTAATATAATATATGCAAATCTACCTCCTTCAATTCCCTCCTCCCCATAATTCTGTGAGATAAGGTAGGCTAAGAGAATGTAACTGGCTCAAATTAGCAAGTTTCTTCTTTTTTTAATAAATATTTTATTGATTTTCTATTTTTACAATCAAGTGCCTAATTAAACAACGTGATGACTGAGTCCATTAGTAATTTCGTGGTACATGTAAGCTTCTTCAAACTTAATCCAATATTACACCCTCCAATACATTCTCTCTTCATCTGGTAATAGACATTTTTCCACACTAAGCAAATACAATTCTTATTGTTGTAAGTAAATATACAATTGCCTATCAACATTTGTTATATTTTTCTAAAGGTATCAATAATATCAGTTTAAAATATCTTTTAACCAAAGCATATCTTAATTGCATTTACATTCATTATCCATTTATTCAATCTATATCCTATTTTTGCTTTTTTCAGTTCTAATTCCCTTCTAGTAATAGACATTTTTCCACACTAAGCAAATACAATCCTTATTATTGTAAGTAAATATAGAATTGCCTATCGATATTTATTATATTTTTTTAAAAATGTCAATAATATCAGTTTAAAATATCTTTTCTAACCAAAACATATCTTAATTGCATTTGCATTCAATATCCATTTATTCAGTCTAAATCCTATTTTCGCTTTTTACAATTTTAATTTCCTGTTCACGTTCAAAATATCCCAATCGTTTATAATTTCAAAACAAATTATATTTGGGTAACCAAAAGTTTCCCCTATTCAAAATTCTTAACGTATTCTTCTTTCCCTTTTTATACCAAGATATGATATTCTGATTACAAATCCTATCTATCTAAAATTAGCAAGTTTCCAATGTTGAGAGTAGACTCAAATCTAGGTCTCCCTAGTTCTAGTACAATAATTTAACTGGTACTGGTTCTCTTGTGTTACTGGGTGGCCACATGCTGTCCATAGAATACCAATGTAGCGAGAACCTTACCATTTGGGCTTTTCAGTACTGTAACTAAAGCTAAAGGAAAACTGGATTAGCAGTGTTTAAACACAGGTAGTACAGAGCAGTCTTCCACAATCTGGTCAACATATCCATATCCATTGATTACAGTTCCCGTAATTCCAGTTGGCCCAGCCATGATGCTTAGAAATTACATCAGTTATTGATCATCATCTGATGGCACCAGGAAACTTTGGAAAAACTGGGTTGGAGTACCATTTCCATTCCTGTGAAAGGTTTTCAAGGGCTCCATGTAATTTTACTGATGCTATTAGTGTATTATCTTAAATAAAGCTGAAATAAATGAAAAATACACATGGCCTTAAGCTAGTAAATCCCCACCGGTTGTCTTCCAGACAGTTTGGGGTTATAACTGGGAACTATAATGCTAATGTTATGCTTCTTTATGTTTCCTGCATCTCCACTGTAATTTAAAGCATTACAAAGCACTATAACGTAAGACATTAGAATAATCAAAGATAATAATCAATATATTTTCTCACGTCAGGTAAATTCATGATGAAATCATAAGCATTGGCTTCTTTGGTAGCTTTTTCCATCTCTTCCATGGTGACATTTTCACGGCCATGTCTAATGTTTTCTGCAATTGTTGTGGCAAATAGTACAGGTTCCTGATTTACAACACCAATAATTTCTCTCAGATATCTTAAATTCAGGGTTTTAATATTCTGTCCATCAATGGTAATCTAAAACAAGGCAAAAACTGTTTATTTTATTTTATCCTATTGTTGGTTATATTATATTAATTATTTTAATAGAATAGTTTTTATTATATTCTTTATTTTACAAAAATGTGATTAAATATTTCAAAACAGAAAGAAAAAATGTTCTGGTATTATTTACACTGATTATTGTATGATTCACAGAAATTGAATCATAATTATTTTTTTAATCTAAAATACTTTTGAGGATATAGCCACTCTTAAAGTGCTTTAGAAAATAAAACAATGCTTAATTTTTTATGTTTAACTAGAGTGGCCAGATAATCAACCATGAAAATTAGGATGCATTAATTCATCTCAATCGATATATCTTATTAGTACTAATCCATAACTTAAATTTCCCAAGAACACTGGATAAATATCATATTGAAGAAAGATTGAAGTTAATGTTTAGAAGGACTTCTCAGCAATGAAAAAGTTTTCCATATGTTTTCCAAAGTGCTTCCTTTTTTATTGTCTTCCTACATTGTATACAAAATGGTTACCATATCAAACTGTTAAGATTTGCAAGTAAAATCCCTTTAGAAGAATAGCATAGCATAGCATAGCATAGCATAGCACAGCACAGCACAGCATAGCATAACATAGAATAATTATACTTTATTGGCCAAGTATGATTGGACACACAAGGCATTTGTGTGTTAAAAAATCCCTTTAGCTATCATTCCAGCAATGTAAACGGTATATAGGTCTCCTCTTTCATCCTCATCTCCTACTCTTCCTGGAACTACCTGATATGATGAATTGGGTGAATAAAAAATCTCAAACACTATCAAGAGATTCTGATTACCTTTCCTGATATCATTCCAGGTCTTGCTTCCAATGTTGCCATCACCTGTTTGACTTCAAGAACTGTATTCATTCTCTACAATGAATTTTTTCCCTGTCTATGGAAAGTTATCTGATATGTAATATAAAATATGTTCCAGGTACCCTGGATGGCTTCAAATATCTTACCATGCCTTCCAAGGGATCATAAAATCTTTGTATCAGTTGGACAGTTGTACTTTTCCCACAACCACTGCTGCCAACCAGGGCTATTGTTTGTCCACTATTGATCTCCAGATTCAGTCCATTTAATATCTGAATGAGGAAAACAGAATAACATGTGCTGGATCACAAGTCACAATAAAATGTGTTTTATTTCACAAAATAATGGCAGAAATACCAGGGCTTTTCAACCTTTTCACAGATTGTATCACTTTTAGAACATGACAATATTTGAGTACCACCAGTGCTTAGCAAGGTGTCAAAAACCTGATGACTAAAAAAAGGGGGGGGGATTTTCGGTTTTACTGATTAAATTCATTTGTTGTTATAGAAATGGCTAGTTTATAATATTATGGAAAAGTAAAAAGTTGAGGTTCAATGTTAATGCTTCCTTCTACTGCAACAGAGGAAGTCTGTTCTTTTTCCCTTCTCCCCCTCACTTTTCCCCCCTTTTTCCTCCCCACTGTGTCCTACTATTTGCTTATGTATTTTTTTATTTTATTCTATAATCTAATAAAATATTACAAACTGTAGAAAAAAAAGAAAAAAGTACCAGTTTTAATTTCTTCAGTGGCTGTTTCTTTGCTGAATCACTTTCCCTTTGCACTGACAAATGTATGATGAATTTATCCATGTTTATTAATATGCACCACTACCAGCTAGCTCAGGGGTCTTCAAACTTGGCACTTTTAAGACTTGTGGACTTCAACTCCCAGAATTCAGCCATCATGGCTGGATGAGGAATTCTGGGAGTTGAAATCCACAGGTCTTAAAGTTGCTAAGTTTGTAGACCCCTGAGTTAGCTGGTCAGCCCTTCTTCCTCTCTCCCTTCTGAGTTCTTTCCACAGTGTAGTAAGAATGCACCCCCCCCCAAATCCCTTCCCTGTATCCTTAAAGACACAGGAATCAAGTGCAAAGCAAGAAAGGCTCAAAAAAATAAAGAAACACATAAACTTTGTGTTTTTTTCCCCTTTAAGCAGCCTCAGGCGTGTCATGTGTCACAATGTTGCAATCTGAGACTGAAAGGCTCCAGCAATTGCAAAAAGCTTTAGCCTTAAATTAAGCCTGTTTACCTTCAAAGAAAACTTTCTAAAAGCCATAGACAGACTCAAGATAAGGGGGTAAAACTAATTACATTTGTTTAAAGGGATTAAACCTATGGAAGTCAACACTTTGGACTCATTGCTAGCCTAAAATACAGACTAAAATATTCCAATAACCAAAGCACACAAACCGAGCCTCTGAATTACAAAACACTGTAAAAACTGTACAAAAATCCTTATGGTAGCCCAATCAAGCTGCCAGCTGATCCAGAACTAAATAAACCCACCTCCTTTCCAACATGCTCATCTCCTGGCTTTTCATTTCATCAGCGCCGATTGCATTCTCCTGGCTGGAGAAAACAAACTAGGGGACCTTTTCTTCCAGCAACAGCTGCTGCTTCTTCCCTGTCTCTTTTTCCTCCCTGCCTGCTGAGCTCTCCTTCCCTGTTGTCTTTTTTCCCCCTTTCCCACCCAAACCACCTCATTTTATAACCTCTCCTCTCCTCCCCCCCTTTTTTCCAGTTCACCTCCAGCTCCGCGCTGCTTCTGGAAGCGCCAATCAGCTGGAGCCAATCAGCTGGAGCCCTGTCGGCTCCAGGGGCTTCTGTTGAGCCCAGACAGTCCTGCAGCTGCAGTTGCCTCTCCCTCAGGCTTGGGTCGCTTCGGCTCATTCTCCTCTCCCGCTACACTTCTCTAGGACAGTCGCATACCACCTGCCACGTGGCAAAGTACCACAGGTGGTACATGTACCACTGGTTGAAAAGCCCTGGCTTAGACCATGCAGCCCTAACAAGTAATATATGGCAATGAAATATAATTAAGATTACTCTCAATAAATTCTATTGGCAAAAAAAATTCTGAAGTTGCTTTGATGCTACATTTATTATTGCTTTAACCCTCGGCATTTATTTATGTATAGGAAATTTTGTCTTTTTTTGAAAAAACAAAAACAAGGAATTGTAGAAATGAACATTCAGGACAAAACATCAATTACATAAAATTTCACATATTTTACAGAAGATTTCTCTATTTTGGTGGTCTCCAAAGGTCTTGGGACTGTAACTTAGAATGCTCATTGTGGCTGAAAATTCAAATGTGATTCCAGCCCGTTCGGAAGGGATCTGTAGGAAAATCTAATTTAAAGCAATAATATGGTGTTTATGCTATGAAGTCTTTTTAGAATTGGTTTAGTACATATGTTTGCACTGCATTCTATTCCCTTGGCAATTCTAAATAAAGCTATATAGTATTGAGATCTTCCTTTATTATTTGAAACTGATTAGATTAGTTATAATTTAAATGGTAATAGTGGAAAATACTTCCTGGTTTAACTTATGATACCTTGACATCTGGCCTTGCTGGATAATTAAAATATACATTTTGGAAACTGAGATTTCCTGTAATTTTGTCAGGTTTATAGCCATTTTCTGAATAAATATCAATTTGTGGTTCCTACATAAAAGAAAATAACAAATTAAAACCAGTTAGTTTCATGCATTTGCAGATTGAAAACAAAAGAAAATATTGCATGCAAGTTGTGTAACATGAAAGTTTAACTATAGGGTTTGCTATTTTTACATAAGTAGCCATAATTGTTTTTTACATTGATTTGACACAGCACACTACATACAATCTTCCTCAACCTGTGTACTATCCAGATCTGTGACCTTCAAGTTTCAGACTTGCAGGAAAGGCCATGCTGGTCAAGGAAAGTCTGAGAATTATGCACATCTAGAGGGTGTCTTGTTGGTGAAATCTTTGCTTAGCCACAGTATCATGGTTTGGTTTTAACATAAAATCTGAATCTACGCATTGCGATTTATAAGCAGTGGGTTATAGCTTGCTATGATTTATAAATCTAATCAATTCTGATTCTAGTTAAAACTATAATTAAATATACTTTGATTTACTACAATGTATGAACTTACATCTTTGTTTACAGCCAATTTAGAGCTTTAGGAACTACATTTTAGCATTGTTCCTTGTTGCTAACCTATATTTCCCTTATCTTATAGGAACAGAGAAAAGTTCTCATTAAAAATATACTCAAAATAAAATTGACATTCCCCCCCCCCTTCATGTCCCTCAATACCCTCAATGTTTCAATTTCTGTTTTGGTTTCTTAGGCAATATCTTACAGGCTGTTGTGTCATTGTTTAACTATGCTTGCTGGGGTCATACAATTATCAACTCTACATTAACCTATCTACATTAACCATTTACAGAGTAAGTGCAAAACTTAATTTTATTTTATTTTCTTTGCTGTTAATTGTCACACTATACAGCTATTTCTGTATTCTGATCATTCATCTAGCCCCTCCTTTATTCTACTCCTAAAAGTATACCATCAATGAACTGAATTGATCATTTCACTGTAGTGAGAAATGCCACAATCTATTTTCTCTATTGATTTCTTAGCCAATGTTGAAATACAGTCTTTTATCTTTTACTGTTACTATTAGTTTTACTATTAGAGACTTGCATGACTATTCAATAAAAAACAGAAAGATGCAATTAACAATATCTGTAATGGCTAAATTTGAAGAATTACCTTAGGCATGCATAGATTTGAAAACAAATCTGATATGTTTTCTACATGCCCAAGGCTACAAAATTCAGTAAAGGGCAGCAAAAAGTCTTTCCTCTATCTAATGGCCATCTGGACTGTTGCACTATCCAATCACAGATAGTTCTCAAATTACAACCAATTGCTTATTGACCATTTGAAGTTACAACAGATTCCGCCCCCTCCCCAAAGGTATTTATGACATGGTTCAGAAATCATAATGGCTACCTGCTCTCTGCTCATGTGTCTGCATTTCAGACACTCTGCAACCAGCATCATGTAAGTCAAGGACTATCTGTATCATAGTTCTAATCATGCCAGGTGCAAAGGGCCATATGTTAAGTTGCAGTTCAGATTTATTGCTCAAGCTTATACATAAGAATCTAGTCAACTAAAATTCAATATTAAATTGATGCCAGGTAAGGGAATTCAAGAGAGGTCAGACCTGGACCATTTGTGGGAATGTTATGAATCTAAGCTGATGACATGCTTAACTCTGTCCCGCAGCTCTATCTGCTCTTCTCCTACAAATCATGCCACAACATAGGGATCTAATGGCCTTGTCACCTGGTTTTCACCAATGATTATTAAAACCTTTAACAGATCTCCAACTCTTTGGCTCTTTTCATTTATAGGCATAGTTCCAAAAAGGATACTTACATTGTCTATGATTTTGAATATTGCATATGCAGCTCCTCTAGCACTAGCAAATGCTTGTAGATTTGGAGAGACTTGGCCAATACTAAATGCTCCAATGATCACAGCAAAGAAGACCTACACAAAAAGTGTTTCAGAACAGAAAGAAACATCCATTGTCAGCTGTATAGTTTCCATATTCAATAATATAAAAATGATTGGCTGAAGTTCAACAAGCCAAAAATGTCTGCTGGAGGAAACAATGATGCTTGAATATTCTCAATATAGTGTTTGAATAACTTCATTCAGCATACAAATGTAATGGTATAAGTAACCATTTCAAAATTTGAAGAAATTTGTAAGAAAATATTGTCATTTTCACTGAGATGATATTAAAATAATCTAACCAAATTCTAATCCTCTGCACTATCAAACTAAGCTTTTAAAAAGTAAATATGGGTTTTTTTAATTGCAATATATATTTCTTTATTTTTTATTTTATTTTTATTTATTTAAAGATCTGTCCTGATTCTCAATGGCTTTGGGTGGTTCACAAGTAAAATATATTAAAAACAAAGAAAAAACTATAATACACAAAAATAAAGGAATAAAAGGAAACTAAAATATAGTTAAATACACAACTAAAACAGAATTATGTGTAATAATGAAAGCTGGGCTGGTCTTTGGCTGGTCAGTGTTTTCAGTTGACACAACAGACAGGAGGGGGTCCAAATACTGCCAGTTCACAACATTTTTAAGTAAGTAAGAGACACACAAGATCAAGATGGATGGTAATATAATTGCACCACTTGGGGATTTGGGGACTTAAGCTATTCCTACAAAGTTGGAGAGGACAGTAATAATTTCAGGAAATGGGCTGATGTTTGGGCAATAACACAAAGTAGATACATCTGTGTTATAATGCCAGCTCTTCAAGATAAACCAAACTAGGAAACCAAAGTCATGTAGGCTAATGATACTTTTATCATAAGGTTATAATAACAGAATTCTGCAAGTCTGAATGTGCTCCCTGGTTCCCTTCCTTTATCTTCATGAGAAGTAGAAAGAGCCTTGTTTGAGATGCTTTCTCAGTTTATAGATCTGCCTTGACTCAGGTTTTTTTATCTGAACATTGTCTTGGTAGTGGTTGTTCCTTCTGTTCATCAAGATCATTCCTTCTATTCGTTATATCTTTTCCTTTTTTTCATGTCTATGGAGATTCTCAGTTATCCAGGTATGGTTGTCCCAAAGGTGCTTTCTCAGGAGGCAACTGGACTTTCGTGTTTTTCTTTGAAGATGTTTCGCTTCTCATCCAAAAAGCTTCTTCAGCTCTGACTAGATGGTGGGGAGTGGAAGGATTTATATTGCTTGCAGACAGCTGGTCACTTGCATTCTTTTAAAGAGTCATTGGGGCCATTTGGAGATTTACCTGTGCCTTCAGGGTGTGAGATTAAGAATGGATTTCCAGAAAATATTGCAGACTACAGGAACCTTTTGTGCTTCAGTTTGAGATTCAGACACAGACTCATCCCCAACAGCCTGCGCCTGACTTCAATAGTGAAGGGACACAGGGCAGAAAACATCCTGCAGCCAAGAAGGTTCTACACGCATTTGCACTACTCAGGTGACCCTGAGGACACAGGTAAATCTCCAAATGGCCCCAATGACTCTTTAAAAGAATGCAAGTGACCAGCTGTCTGCAAGCAATATAAATCCTTCCACTCCCCACCATCTAGTCAGTGCTGAAGAAGCTTCTTGGATGAGAAGTGAAACGTTTTCAAAGAAAAACAAAAAAGCCTCCTGAAAAAGCATCTTTGGATTTCCTTTTTTTAGTAGGCTTTTCCTTAGATTTTAAACAGAAGTTAATCCTAGTTTAGATCACACGGTATAGTTTTTAAAATACCATGAAACCAAAGGTCAAATTTACAAATGGCAGCTGATCAAATTTTGCAGGTTTTGACTTTTCTCTAAAAAGCTATGTTGTATAGAAGGAATTGTGAATCACAGTTTAGCCCACCCCTGCCAACCAGCATGAAAATTATTTTTGACATTTATTAGAATTACAATTTTGCTATGTGGTACATGCGATTTACTTCAATGCATGCTCCAATATTTACTGAATTTGATAAGGGAAAGATTATCCTGCAAAAATATGCTTTTTTATTATCTTAAGCTGCAATACTATGCAGTGCTTGGCAAAACAGGGAAGCATTAAATATCTCTGTACCATTTCCTAAAAATACCTTTAAAACATCCTAGGTCAGAAAACCTATAAGCAAAATATATAATAGGCCTTTCCTATTTAAGAACTATGATTGCCTACAATACTTGGCAGGCAAAAAGAAAAAGATTAAAAATAAACATGGTCTATAAATAAACTCCCTTTCCCCTTGGCAAACCATACTCTTTCCAGTTGGAAGGGTTTGAAGGCAGAAAATATGCAGTGCCTCGCCAAACAATAATATATAGTTTTATTTGTCTTCAAGTGTCCTAACCATTTGAATGACTGTGGAAACTGGACAAATAATCATGCTGGGCTGCACAATGAAAGGAAGCAAGTACATGTGCTAAGGCATATTTCAGGTGGCAGCCTGGTTAATGGGAACTGAAGTGGGATGCTAAGGAAAGGGCAGGGAGATTAAGAATAACTAGAATCCAATGAACAATTCAATTACCAGCAGAACCTCAACAAAGTATACAATGGAGGAAGCAGAGAGAGAAAATAAACAGAATCAAAAGTGTATTCTTAAAGGAAAATCCAGCCTTGCCAAAGCATCTTTGTCATGACATAAAGTGGAGCAAGGGTCCTCTTGCACAAGTTATTTCAACAGTTAGCAGAGGGAGCAACAGGAATGCCACTCTAATGGTTCAAATCAAGGAGAAGTTTAACTCCTTTGTCATTGAGCTGATGTTTCCAGGACATCCATAAGTGAGACAGGAAGTTGATAGCCATCTCTCATGACAGCGCATATAAAATAAAATACCATATGGAGTCTCCTTCAAGTTAGCCTCAACTTCACAAAAGTTTCTTGGCAATAGTACAGATATGAGTTTCAATTGCTTTCTTCCAAGATACCATTTGACCTTCCTATTCCTAGATCTATTGCCCTGGGACTTTGTGGTGATCTCATACATACTTAGCTTTTCAAGATCAACCAAAACTCTAACTAACAAAATATTACATGGGATTTGTACATGTGTATTGCAAAGTTGTTTTCACACCATAACGACCCAGCTTTGGAAATTGGTTATTATTATTTATTTTATTTTATTTTATTTTTGCAAAATAAAACTGTACAGCTAATTGCCAACACTTACTGTAAGGACTCCTCCAATACTGTATTTTTCCTCTATTATCAATGTAGTTCCATACCAGAAAGCCAATGCATAGGAAGCATATATTATTAAGAAAGCAACTCCAAGGGAAATGCTGGTACTCATAGCCTTCCTTATCCCAATGTTTTTAGCCTCTTCTAAATTTTTATGATATCTGAAAGAAAAATGGCAAACTCAGTATATTATATAATTGCATTTGACATAAATGGGGTGACAAGCTTCTGCTTTAAATCCAAGAATACACTAAGGCAGAAGCTTGTCCACCCCAAGGATAAAACACCCAGGCACAAACTAAGCAATGTGGTATGTGCAATACAATGCAGTGAGACATGTGCAGATCTGTACATTGGGGAAATAAAACAACTACTTCATAAATGCATGGCACAACATCAGGACAAGATTCAGCAGTCCATCTGCTTTTAAAAGACAAAGGCCACTCTTTTGAAGACAGCAAAGTCCACATTTTGAATAGAGAGGACTGCTGGTTTGAAAGAGGGATCAAAGATGCCATCTATGTCAAAATTGAACAGCCCTCTCTAAACAGAGGGGAGGGATACGACATCATCTATCTTCAGTCTACAACACAGTCCTTTCAACAGTTCCAAGAAGGCTCCATACCATTTGCACCACTCAGATCTTGAGGACACAGATAAACCTCTAAGTGGCCTCAATGACTCCCTAAAAGAATGCAAATGACCAGCTGTCTGCAAAGAATATAAATCCTTCCATTCCCCACCATCCAATCAAAGCTGAAGAAACGTCTTGGATGAGAAGCAAAACGTCTTCAAAGAAAAAACAAGAAAGTCCAGTTGCCTCTTTAAAAAGCACCTTTGGGACAACCATGATTTGGATGACTGAGAATCTCTAGACATTCAGCATTCCATCTTTCCAAGGTGGGTAAAATGAGGACCCAGATTATTGGGGGCAATATGTTTACATTTGTAAACTGCTCAGAGAGTGCTGTAAAGCACTGGAGAGTGACATATAAGTCTAAGTGATACTGCTATTGCTAAGTTCTATCAGTCTTTTTGGCAACAAAAATATTTAATTTTGGCCAAAATTAGTTATTTTAATTATTCAGTTATTCCCTTCTACTTGCAGCTATACTGTCCTTTATGTAGCAGCTTGTGTATGTGTGCAACTCATATTCAAATTCATTTAATTTCCTTTTTTATCACGAACCCTTGAGATTTACACTGGAAAGCTATTGCAAGTCCTGCATGAATGGATGAGAGGAATCAGTAAAAAAGAAACAGAATCAGACTATGGAGTATCCTATTTCATTTCAACTGTAGAGCATCACTGAGAAGCAAGCAGAAACATCCCAAATTTGCAGTTTTGAGGGAGTTTTTTATTTCAACTCCCTGCTGGTTGAAGACAATAGGAACTTTGGTCCAAAAGATCTAGAATGGCAACATTTTAACATGACTAAAATTTAGATCAGGGGTGTCAAACTGCCAGCCCGCAGGCCGGACGCATCAGGAAGAAACCGCGCCCACCCCATTGCCGGCAATGGGGAAAAAGCTCCAATATGTTATGCGACATCACGTGATGTCGCGAGTTTGACATGTCTGATTTAGATCAACTCTTATGAACAAATATGGAAGAGTGTGGCAATGAATGTTACTGGTCTATCACTTATTTGCTTTTGGAAGAGTCAAATATACAGAATGAAATTAGCCAGATATGTGGGCAGCCCCAGAGATTCTGTGTAAAATTAATAAATTTTCCTGACCTTTCAATTTCTTTCTTCTGTCCTCCAAAAGCTATCACTGTTCTGATAGCGCCTAGAACTTCCTCAGCAACTGAACCAGCTTTTGCGTATGCAGCAAGTTCCTGATTAGTGAATGCAGAAAGGATCTGTGCAAAAGAACAAAGTTTTGACTTTTCCATTTAAATCTAACACCAGCTTCATTTTCTTACATGAACATCTCCAGTGAAACATTGGAGATTAGACGCTGCCTACCATCTAAAAAAAGTCTACAATATGTTTTTTCTTAAAATCAAGTAATTTCTACCTGCCCCATCTTTGTTCCCCTTTCCATGGCCAGAACTATCCCTTTCCCACCTTTCTCTCCTCTTCTTAATAAGTTCTGGCATTTTTCTTCTTTTCTCCATTGCTTTTGATTTTTAAAGAATATGAACGTGTATAATGTGATTGTGCCTAATATCTTAAGGTTGTTTTGCAGCAGCTTAGACTGTTTTGGAGAACCCAAAATGCTTGCTTTAACTTTATTCTTCAGGTAGCAAAATTCTAGACAGCCATCAACAATGTTCCATCTTATCCTTTAGAGAAGTTTTACATCATCGGGCAAAGCTTTTTACTGTTGTATTTCACTCTTCCATTGGGCTGCCCTCAGCTTAAAAAGAGGCCACATACAATCACAGACTGCAATGCCTGGTGTTTTTTTCCCCTCACCATGTTTTTTGTCTCATGGCTATTGAAAACTAACTGCTGGAATGGAAGCATCACAATCTGGTTTGGAAGCATCACTGCTTCAGATAGGAAGGCGGTGCAGAGAGTGGTGAGGATGGCTGAAAAGATTATTGGCAGTTCCCTCCCTTCCATCCAGGACATAGCACATAAGCGTTGCTTGAGCAGGGTCTGCAGGATTGTCTGGGACACCACACATCTTCCTCACAACCTGTTTTCTTTGTTACCTTCTGGGAGGAGGCTCCGTGGTATCCAAAGCAGAACATCCAAATTCAGCCACAGTTTTGTTCCATACAGTATTAACCTTGTGAACTCTAAAGCTTCCCCTTCCATTATGTATTCAAGATGGACAGTGATTAATATTTATATGCTACTTATATGTAAGGGTGTAGGTCTATATATATATTGTTTAGAGTATGTTTAAATGTGTGTTATGTATGTGTTGCTTTGACAGCAAGCAACTAAATTTCATTTTTAATGTGTGCCATTGTGCCCACAGTAAAAAAAATGACAATAAAGGTTATCTATCTATCTATCTATCTATCTATCTATCTATCTATCTATCTATCTATCTATCTATCTATCTATCTATCTATCTATCTATCTATCTATCTATCTATCTATCTATCTATCTATCTATCTATCTATCTATCTATCTATCTATCTATAAGGAAGGATCTGGAGGATTGGGAAGCTGGCAAAGGCACCATATTCCCTTGGCTATAGGACAGAATGATTTAGAAGAAAAAGGATAATGTTTAAACAGCTGAGATTCCCAAGGGCCAGATAAGCCTCAAAATATGGAGACAAGCAGAGTGGTTTTCCCCAAGCGTGAAAAAGCCCTCTCTTAAAGGACAGAGGACACTCAAATGCAGATACAGGTTGAATATTATCTTCATTTTAGTGAGTCAGAAATGTTGAGTACAGAAGTGAAATCCCATAAGTCCCTCTCTACACAAAAGAGAAAAAAAGAAAAAAAGCATGATTCTAGGGACATCTCACTGATCTCTTGTGGGACAGTTATGCTGTGTGTGTGTGTGTGTGTGTGTGTTTTCCTGTGGGTACATATCTGCACTAATGGCAACTTGCATGGAATTTCTCAAAGGGGTCAAAAAAGTGAAGATGTCAGTCATGACTGAGTAATCTTTTTATGTATGCCACACACAAATGACTTGATATACTTGATACACCATTCAGGAAAATTTAGTACAGTTTTAGATTAGAATATACTGATCTGAAACCAAAACTAATCGATCAAGATTCAGCAATGAAATAATGTGTTTCTTTTTCTTTCCTAAAGAAGATATATATTACATCCACGACCACCCAGGACATTTAGCTCATGACATACAGTCTCTGAACATACATATATTATCCCTACTATTATTTCAAGAAACAGAAACAATCAAAACTCAATTTTAGAGGGAAACACAATGGCATTTTCATGACTGAAAAGAGTTTGTGTACTATACCATTATACTTCAGCAAAAGTATACCTGCCTTTGCCCAAATTGCAGCACAGATTCCTAGAACAGGACTGATAGCAAGGATTACAAGAGTCAGTTTCCATCCTTTAGTGAATCCGATTATAAATCCTGATAGAAATGCTGATATTCCCTGAATCAGCATTCCAATTTTATCACCAAGTCCTTCATTGATTTTGGATACATCACTGAAAAGAAATTAGAGCAAACTTGTTAGGGCAATATTCAGGAAATGACTATCAAGATACATTTTTGCTGGTTTTCTGACATACTTCAGTTGTATCAACACACACAATTTGAGTACATACATGGATATAGAATATATATTCCTCCTGCCAGAAAATACACAATTGTACCATGTATCCTGAATAAAGGGGGAAATTATAAAGGAGTGAGGTAAAAATGCAGTGAACTGGAAGAAGTGTAATTTGTAAGCATTCTATATAAAAGTTAAATGTATTTAAGATAGGGCACTGGTGGTAAGTTTTGCTTTGTTCTGCTAAGCAATGAATGAATTTGATGGAGATTTTAAGCAGAATCAAAGATGCTTATCCATTTTAGTTTGGCAATTTCAAGCAGAAGTTTCCCTTGGACATGCTAATCTTGGAGACCAGTAGAAAGCAGAGGATCCCGTTGTCCTCCAGTGCTATACACATGCAGTACTTTTTCATAGCTGAACTTTACTAACACACACTAAGCAACTGAGATTTACTTTAGAACTAACCATACTGGTAAATTAAATTAACTACTGAAGAAAAAGCATGAAATGTGTACTCACTCTATAAGTCGTGTATTTAATTCTCCAGCATCATTTACATCAAACCATCCTACTTCTTGCCTCATAATGGCATGGAAAAATTGTTGCCTAATTCTTCTGACCTGGCGGCCAGCTGCAAGTGTCCAACATGAGATGTATGCATAGGCAGAAACAAGAACTCCAGCTCCTATGGCTGAATACCAGTATGCATACCTGAAATACAGTATTGTAGAGGCAAATTCAAGAAGGTAATCTATGTTTGTCTGTAGCATCATTATTAATCTTAAGAAAGGAATTGACCAAATAATGTAAAAAATATACTCAATGTAAACAACTAAAAAGCAAGAACATGACAGATCTGACCAAAAGAATATTTGTTCAGATTGTTTCATAGTTATTAGGGTCCTAAAAATATTATAAGTCAACACTGAGGCAATTAGTCTTCCTATTCTTCTCAAGAAATTTGCATTCAGATGGCTGTATTACCCAACATACATAGCAAGTATGGCTATTTGCTCCTCTGCCTGTTGAATTATGAGACTTCTAGTACTACACAGTATGAAGGCAACAGCTTGGAGAAGTTTGTTGCATAAAACAAACTATTCAAAGCATTAAGCCATCATGACTTGATGAATACATTTATATTGCTTTAATCTGCAGAAAGATCCTTGTTGTAGACATAGGCATCTACATTTAGCCAAAACAATTTGTGACATCACAGTGGAAGCTCTGCCCGTTTGTATTTTTATCTTCCTTGACCCCCTCTTCCTTTGCTTTTCTTTCTTTTTTTTTTAAAGTTTTATTGATGTTCTAGTTTTACATTTACAGCACGGTCAACACAGAAATCAGATTGACTATGTGCTCTGCAGCCAAAGATGGAGAAATTCTATACAGTCAGTAAAAACAAGACCAGGAGCTGACTGTGGCTCAGATCATGAGCTTCTCGTTGCAAAATTTAGGCTCAAATTGAAGAAAGTAGGGAAAAGCACTAGGCCACTCAGGTATGAACTAAATCATATCCCTGATGAATATACAGTAGAGGTGACAAATAGATTTAAGGAATTAGATCTGATAGACAGAGTGCCTGAAGAACTATGGACAGAGATTCGCAACATTGTACAAGAGGTAGCAACTAAAACCATCCCAAAGAAAAAGAAATGCAAGAAAGCAAAATGGCTGTCTGAAGAAGCTTTGCAAATAGCTGAGGAAAGAAGGGAAGCGAAAGGCAAGGGAGAAAGAGAAAGATACACCCAATTGAATGCAGAATTCCAGACAATAGCTAGAAGAGATAAGAATGCCTTCTTAAATGAACAGTGCAAAGAAATAGAGATCTCTTCAAGAAAATTGGAGATATGAAGGGAACGTTTCATGCAAAGATGGGCATGATAAAGGACCAAAATGGCAGAGACTTAACAGAGGCAGAAGAGATTAAGAAGAGGTGGCAAAACTACACAGAAGAACTATACAAGAACGAGCTTAATGTCCCAAATAATCACGATGGGGTGGTCACTGACCTTGAGCCAGACATCCTAGAATGTGAAGTGAAATGGGCCTTAGGAAATCTGAACAACAACAAAGCTAGTGGGGGTGACAGTATTCCAGCTGAGCTATTCAAAATCTTAAAAGACAATGCAGTAAAAGTGCTACACTCAATTTGCCAGCAAATTTGGAAAACTCAACAGTGGCCACAGGATTGGAAAAGGTCAGTTTACATTACAATTCCAAAGAAAGGCAATACCAAAGAATGTTCAAACTATCGCACCATTGCACTCATTTCACATGCTAGTAAAGTTATGCTTAAAATCCTACAAGCTAGACTCCAGCAGTATGTGGATCGAGAACTACCAGAAGTACAGACAGGATTTCGAAGAGGCAGAGGAACTAGAGATCAAATTGCCAACATACGCTGGATCATGGAGAAAGCTAGGGAATTCCAGAAAAACATCTACTTCTGCTTCATTGACTATGCTAAAGCCTTTGATTGTGTGGATCACAACAAATTGTGGCAAGTTCTTAAAGAGATGGGAGTACCAGACCATCTTATTTGTCTCTTGAGAAACCTATATGTCAGTCAAGAAGCAACAGTGAGAACTGGACACAGAACCACTGATTGGTTCAAAATTGGGAAAGGAGTCCAGCAAGGCTGTATACTGTCGCCCTGCCTATTTAACTTATACGCAGAGCACATCATGAGAAAGGCAGGGCTAGATGAATCAAAAGTTGGAATTAAGATTGCCGGGAGAAATATCAACAACCTAAGATATGCAGATGATACCACTCTAATGGCAGAAAGTGAAGAGGTACTAAAGAGCCTCTTGATGCGGGTGAAGAAGGAGAGTGCAAAGGTTGGCTTGAAACTCAACATTAAGTAAATCAAGATCATGGCATCCAGCCCTCTCAATTCCTGGCAAATAGATGGGGAAGAAATGGAGGTAGTGACAGATTTTATTTTCCTGGGCTCCAAGATCACCGCAGATGGGGACTACAGCTAAAAAATTAAAAAACGCTTGCTCCTGGGGAGGAAAGCTATGGCAAATCTAGACAGCATACTAAAAAGCAGAGACATCACCCTGCCAACAAAAGTGTGGATAGTCAAGGCCATGGTTTTCCCAGTTGCAATGTATGGCTGTGAAAGTTGGACCATAAGAAAGGCTGAGCGCAAAAGAATTGAGGTCTTTGAACTATGGTGCTGGAGAAGACTCCTGAGAGTCCCTTGGGCTGCAAGGCGTTCAAACCGGTCAGTCCTAGAAGAGATCAACCCCGACTGCTCTTTAGAAGGCCAGATCCTGAAGTTGAAACTCAAATACTTTGGCCACCTAATGAGAAGGAAGGACTCACTGGAGAAGAGCCTAATGCTGGGAAAGATTGAGGGCAATAGAAGAAGGGGATGACAGCCCCCACTGAAGAAAAAATTATAAATAAAATTTTGTCCTGCGCTGAAATGGACAGGTTAACTCTAGAGATCAAAAATAAAACTGAAACAAAGTATTATGAAATTTGGAAAAAATTGTACGATTGGTTAGAGATAAGGAGGATCGCTGAGATGATTATTGATTGATTAGTAGATAACGCAAGGATTTCCTATTAGCATCTATATCAGGACACAACGGAAAGATATGTAAATACAGAAGTTTTTTACAGAAGTTATATGTACAGCTTGTTATACTCTGTCCTGTTATAGAAGGTATTTTAAGTTTCTGTTTTTCTTTCTGTAATAGCAGTGTTATACCCAGGGAGGTTGAATTATGTCCACTTTTGTTTTTAAATGTACATTTAATAAAATTATTAAAAAAAGAAATTTAAAAAAAAAGAAGGGGATGACAGAGAATGAGGTGGCTGGATGGAGTCACTGAAGCAGTAGGCGTGAGCTTAAATGGACTCCAGAAGATGGTAGAGGACAGGAAGACCTGGAGGAACGTTGTCCATGGGGTCGCGATGGGTTGGACATGACTTCGCAACTAACAACAACAAAGTTTTACATTTAAATATTTAAAAAGCAACGTGGCGGCTGAGTTAATCGATAATTCAATAACATACAAATATCTTTAGTACAAGTCTCAAACTATTACATTAAATATTTCTTCTCTTTTCCCCTTAGTGTTTACTGTCTCATGTTTAAACTAATACAATTCTTATTATATCAATTAAATAAAAATAACTTTCTTACATTTATCAATAATTTTTAATTTATACATATCCTAGTTATTTTAACATTCAATCTTTATAGACTATCAATGTCCTAATTAGTTTTTCCCAATTTTTAGTTTCCCATTAATATTTAAATTTAACATTTAATATTTATAATTTCCAAGTTTTAAATAACCACAGTTCCCTTTATCCCAATTCATCATAAAATCTAATGTTCAGGATACACATCTTATCTATTTGAATATATTCTATTTCTCACCATCTTACATCAACTAATTAATAATACAGTATAACATTCTTATTTTCTATTAATTTCCAAATGTCTTAAATTTAGTAACCAAAATTTCTCTTATTTCAACATTAAATACTTCTTCTCTTTTGGTGTCTACTATCTCATATTTAAGCTAGTAATTTTTATTATAGCAGCTAAGTAAAAACATATTTATTACATTTGTCAATAGATTTTTAGCTTATATATATCTTAATTAATTTTACATTCAACCTTTATAAGCAAATCAATATTCAAATTTAACTTTTAATATTTACACTTCCAAGTTTTAAATGACCAAAGTTTTCTTTATCTCAGCTCATAACAAAATCTATTATTCAAAGTACACATCTTGTCTATTTGAGTATGTTCTATTTTAATTCTCTCTAATAAGTCAAAACCCCAATTTTCTTCAGCCTTATTCTAGCTTTCTTTGCCAACTCGCCTTCCATGTCTGTGCTTTTAAGTCATCAAATCGATCTCCCTGTATTATTATATATATTGTTTGAAGTAGAAAATGCCATCCAGACGCCATTTTTTTGGAAGGACTAACAAATCGTCTCTCTATTTTTCCATCTCGATGTAGTTGTCCTGAAATGTTTATCTTCCCTTCAGTCTGTTCTTCTTCTTGATTCTCAGGTTTCTTCTGGTTTATATAGAAAGTCTTTTCCCTTTTCCATGTTGTCAGTCTCTTTTCTGGGTTTTCCATTAACTGTGTTTGTTGGTCAATTGAATCTTCTATCATAGTATTAATTAAATACTATTTCTGTTCCACTTCTTCTATTACATTCTGTGTAGTTAATTCTTTAGTTGTAATCAAAGTTTGGGTTCGTATATCTAGGCTGACATCTTGTTCTTTTCTGTAGCTTCTTATTTCATCAGTAGCTGTAAGAATAGTTTCATAAATTGCTTTCAACATAAAGAGAATCTGTTCCTGATCTTCATCCATGTTCTCTTAGTAGAGTGTTTAGTTAAAAGCTTTACAACCAGAGAATGAAAATAATTTTGTCACTGAGTATAGAACACAGCTGGGCTTCTCACAGCTGATATCTGTCAAGGTTGGTTTTATCTATAGTCTGGGCTTCAAGCCAAGTCTCTTTTAGGCAATAACAAATTGTAATATCAGGTTTAGCCACAAGATGTTGCCCATACCATTTAGGGTTTTTTTTTTAAGTCCAAAATTTTTATAACCCTTTGTCCAATTTTACTTCTTTTTGTAGTAAAAACCCAAATTTTCAATAAGAATAAGAAATCTTTTAGTCCACAAATTTTAGAAAGATAAAGATCCAGTCAGAACCAGGTTATTCTTGCAACATTTTAAACTCCCCTGGATAGTCAGTCACCCTGTTTTTAGAGGGTGAGATAGAATCTCCCTTCCCTCTCTCACAGGGGGAAAAATACTTTGGGCAGCTTATACAGGTAAGTTTGACTTCGGCTGTCTGCAGCCTAGTGACGAGCCATATTGCTATGGCCGGTCTTTCGTCCGCCAGTTTGGAGGGCTGCCCCGGATCAAGGGGAAGGGCTACCGCCCTCCCGCGATCAAGCAGGGATCCCCTCCTTGCTGGTCGCCCCTACAGGGCGACTTTCGACCCTTTCCAGGGTCCCCCAGCAGTGCGAAATCGGATGTGGAAGACGGAGCTCGCCTTCCGAATGTTCGCGGCGGCTGCAGCAGCAAACCGGAATTCCTTCCTTTGCCTTTTCTGTCTACCACCCTTAATTGTAGGGTGATAGAAACCTACAAGTAAGGTACTGGGGGAAATAGCAGGTTGGGCAAAACCATTTTTAGCCTCTTTTGTCCCATTTTTGCATAAATGCAGTTATCTGAAGTATAGAATTGCAATCTTTCACCAATTTTCTAGATTCTGGGTTGTCGCCAACATCAGAATGCACACTAAAGCATTATTCCTAACCTGATGATTTCCTGATTTGTTGAAACAGAGTTTCAAGAGGCTGTATCTGAGTTGTAGTCCAACACATTGCTAGTCATCAGGCCCTTGAATGAGTGCCTCCCCATTCCAAACTACAACATTCATAATAATTGATGTACAACATAGCTCTTCTATTTGGGACAGATAACATAATTGCTCTGATCATACCTTTATATGTAGTGCTGGTATACTATTTTATGAACAACACAACTTGCTTTAATACCGCTAACTAAAGTGCATCTATTCAGATAAGGATTTCAGTAGTACTGACATAATGAGGCATCACTTTAATCAATTTCATCTCATTTTTATTTTCTGAATGTTATAATAACCGATTTTGAGACTTCTCTATATAGGCAACTTCACTGTTTGCATTGTATCCAGACTTATAAACTTTATTATAGGAAGTTATTCAATCCTTGTTTAAAAATATTATTATCATTTATTATACTATTTACACAAGCACGTATATATATATGTCAAATATGTAATGTATAATGATATATATATTAATTTAAGGTACCTTGTCATTGTTTCTTCTAGATCCTTAAAAGGTAAGTCCTGGGAGTTACTAGTTAAAGGTGCATTATCTATGCAGAAGGAAGAAAAAATGGTTTAAATCAAATAAAAAATATTAAGGAGATATTAACAATTTAATATCCCCAGTCACAAGATTATCCCCAGTCACAAGATTATAAAGGTTTTTAAAACTATAAATTATCAAATGCCATCATTTGTTTATATCAAGACAATTGCCCCTGATAAGATTCCTTGTGGCTATTCCTCCAATTCTGTTCTTAATAAAGAAACATCTTTGTTTTTTAGTGAGATTTTGAATGACTGTGCATATCATGATTTGAAAAAAATATGGTAGGATATGTTATTCAAAGAAAGATAGCAAACTGAAGAAGTGTCTGCTTGTGTTACCAATTTAGATTGTGATTTCAGTCCTTGCTCTACAGATAGAACTCATTTACTGATTACCTCATGCAGTGATCATGTCAAGTTATGATGAAAAAATAACTTTGTGACCAAGGTGCACATTTACTAACTGTGTAGTTTCTGTCTCTCTGTGTTATGTATTCACCATTCCAATCAGTTAGTATACATTAGTACTGTGCCTGACCCATTTTTCTTTCCCCCTTCACAGAGTGGAGAGATTGGGAAGGAAGAGTTTACAAGAGAGTAAACATTCCCCATTATGTGCCTGCTTACTCTCTTGAAATCCCTTTCTCTCCAATCAATGTAAATAAACATTAATTCTCTTTTTCCTAACTATCCCAGCACTCCAAAGGTTGGGGGAATGGGAAAAAGCAATGCACAAACATGTTTATGTGTTTCCCATTTAGTAACTGCTTTGATTACAAATAAAGTTGTATGTCTCAACTGTGGTTGATAAATGAGGACTACCTATAGCCATGTTATCCTAGAGAAAATAGGAGTATTGTAGCTATCTCTTGTATACACAGTTCTCTATCGATAGCAGGAAATGGTAAAGCTCAGAAAAGTTCTGTTGGAGAGCATTTAGGACTTTCTGTTTAAGGAGTTAATTATCCTTTGTTTTCATGGTTCCGTTAAAATGTTGTTGGATCTAAGGTTGTGAGACAATCTAAGGCTTAGATTATTATGTAGCCCTTAGAATCAACTCTGACTAAAATTGTCTTACATAGGTAGCATGATTTCTTGCCATTTAGTGGCAGAAAATATTAAAAATATAGTGTAAATTCTAAAATAGATTTATACTTTATAATACAAAGGAAAATGCTAAACTGTGGCAACATATAAGAAAAGTCTCCCAGATTATCTACAAAATGTTATCTTCTGTTCTTAAATGTATATATTTATTTTAATTAAATATTATTGTTATTTGAAAGTACTGGTCTTTTTTACAGTACTACTAAATGGGCCTGCATATGATTTTCAGTGGCTCACACAGCTATTTTTTATTTTGGTCCCATCTATTTTCAGAATATGGCCTTGTAGAAGAGGATTCCAAAGTTTATTTTGGCATAAGGCTGGTTTCCTATATTTCTATCACTGCTTACATGCTCCAAAGATTATTCTTTACAGTCAGTCTAGTTTTGGCAAATGATTGTAATTTGTATATAACATTTATTATTGGTGTTAGATATATTGATCTATATATATTTATTATGTTTATCAGATACATTTGTCTAAGTTTTTTCTCTTACAGTATCAGTCTTACATGGATGACTATATATAGAACACAGAATAACAGAGTTGGAAAAACCCTTGCCCAATTAGCAGACCTTACACCATTCTGAACAGCTATTTGTCATCAATGTAAGAATAGAATGCTCTTGTTTGTAAATCCTGCACTAGTCAATGCCAGTAGTCAAGAGTCTACTAAACTTTTGGCAATTTTCTTAGGGATCCACTGTAAACGATACATGCTTCAATTCTGTCTTTGCATTCTTTTCATGACATTATTGACTCCTTTTACCTTGAGGAAGAGTTCCAGATCCAACAAAGGTATCTGTCATTTCTCCAAAAACAATCATCATAACTGGAAGGGAAGCCCCATGAAGGGCTGCAAAAATAGTGCCCACTATCATTAATAATTTATCCAGGGAATCGGAGTAACGAAACTGAAAAGCAAATTATCCACATGTGAAAAAATTGTCCACTTATTGATATCTGCCATACAACTAGAACACATACATCTATGAGATAATTCCACAATTAACAGGCAACATTTACTGACTTTCATTTTTTCATATTCTTGCATTAAATGAGGCAAACATAATATAATATGGTTTATATCAATAATTTAAAGCACTGTTATCTGGTATCTTCTTTAAAAAATAGCTTGAATACAAATTAACAAATTGCACATAATATTCACAAAATGAGTGTTCTTATTTAGTTTTATTGAATACACACACACACACATTTTAAAAGTTTTGCTACTTTAATTTAAATTTTAAACTTTAATTTTAAAACAGAATCAGTCTGATGTAGTGGTTAAAACATCAGGTTAGAAATATGAGGCTGAGAGTTTTAATCCTGCCTAAGGAACAAAGCTAGCAGGATTATCTTAGGCCAGTCAGCTCTAGGAATCGGGCAATGGCAAACAACTTCTGAAATCTTGCCAAGAAAACTGCATGAATTAGTCCAGGCGGACAGTAGAAATCAACACTGACCCCAGGGCATCAAAACAAAACAAAATAAAACAACCAAATTTTATAACTTACCACTGCAAATGTGCTGACCATACTAATTTTTTCTTTGATTTTTTTCTTTTCCCTATAAAATAATGTATAGTCAAATTTCATTTTTTCTACAAAGAAACATATTTATATAATTCAAATAAATAAGAAACATAATTTGTACTTCTCATAATGAAAGTGCTAATGATCCTAACCGAGATGCTTTAAAGTCTGCACTATTCTATAATGTTAATTTAGCATGACAAAAAGAATCAAAATCTTTTTTTTCATAAATAGCATACTATAATATTTGAAACAATGTAACAGTGTCAGGAATTTCCCAGTTGCAATGTATGGCTGTGAAAGTTGGACCATAAGAAAGGCTGAGCGCCAAAGAATTGAGGCCTTTGAACTATGGTGCTGGAGAAGACTCCTGAGAGTCCCTTGGACTGCAAGGCGATCAAACTGGTCAGTCCTAGAAGAGATCAACCCCGACTGCTGTTTAGAAGGCCAGATCCTGAAGTTGAAACTCAAATACTTTGGCCACCTAATGAGAAGGAAGGACTCACTGGAGAAGAGCCTAATGCTGGGAAAGATTGAGGGCAATAGAAGAAGGGGATGACAGAGAATGAGGTGGCTGGATGGAGTCACTGAAGCAGTAGGCGTGAGCTTAAATGGACTCCAGAAGATGGTAGAGGACAGGAAGACCTGGAGGAACGTTGTCCATGGGGTCGCGATGGGTCGGACACGACAACAACACGACAACAACAAAATTTTGAACTTTAAAATTGTTTATTTCTCAACTCATTTTAATACTAATAACTATTATATGATGATATTTTGTTGTTTAGTTTTGAACTTTTTTCTTTGCTTCTGGATTCTCTATTAATTGACCTAAATCAGAATTGATTCAAACAAATAATTACTTTTTAGTACATTAAATTATGATAATATGTATAAATGATTTATGTATTTTATTCATTTATTAAATTTATTTGGTGTCCATCCCACCACAGGGTGACTTATGTATTCTTATTCCATGTAATATTTCTCAAGCAATTACATCAAATATGAATGTTATGTATTCAGATTTCATTCAATATTGATACATGAGAATGTTGAAACCTGATCCTTTTCAATTTAATTGGTTTTGTCATTTTGGGGGAATAAAACCATAAGCATCTAAGTAGTTAGAACCCATTGAAATCAATGGGTTCTCAAATAATTATAATTCCCTAAATCTTAAACTGATCCATAAACACTGTAAGTAGGAGTAAAGCATTTACGTTTTCCTATGATTTTGGTAACTGAATTCACCCACTCTGCCATAACATGTTTTGCTTGATTTTGTGCTGAGTGAATACAGCCACTGTGGTTTATAATCTAATTGCCTAGCATTATATGTCTACTAAGCCATTTTGACTTTCTGAGCCTGCTAGGATTTAAATGAACTACAGTTTATCAACCGATATGTGAATACAACAATGTAGGGATCCTGGAGTGTGTACTTATAACAGAAGCGGACAACTTATTACAACCAAGGTTCTTATTTCCAGGAAGATAAACTGTACATGCAACTTGGGAGTATTTTGTCCTAGCCCAGAGGGATATGAGAGGAAAAACAACAGCTGCTGAATCTATGCCTATCTACAAATAGGGGTAATAGGGAAGAGGGACCGAGGTGGTAAAGTCGGATATGTTTGTCCCTCTGAATGTCCTTGGGTACCAAAAACAAACATGAACGTAATATGAATAGCCAGCTATATTTGTACACTTTCAACAATTTGTCAGAAAGCGATGATGATGCAGAACATAAGTAACACAGGGTTTCCTTTAATGATATTTCATTTTTGAGAAAAATAATTCTCTTGTTGAAAATCTATAGGCAGGCAGTTTTCAACAAAACTTTTGAAAAATGTAAAGGAAAAAAATAAACACAGCAAGATTGAAATAGAGAAAAAATAAACAAAGTCACTGAACTCAAATGAAAGCTCAGGAAAGCCCTAGAGGATCCCAATGTCCTTTTACAGCAGATGAATAACAAGGTATACTAAGAAATTTGCAACACTAAACATTAGAGTATATAGAGAATATAGAGTCGCCTCATTTGGGCAACAAACAAATTTAATAATAATAAATAAAATATTGGTATTTAGCTTATAATCCATGGTGTGACAACAAATTTGTTGAATATAGAAGTTAGCTATGAAAAGTGGTATATTCCGTATGGATGTTTGGCCTCTATACAGAAAGAATTGCGCAGGATAAATCAGATAAATGCATCAACTGAAAATGCAAAAAAGCAACCAACTAAAACCAAAAAACCTACTTTTGGCTTCCAGAAGCATCTTCAATAACAATATTCTCCTCATTCACATTTCCATTAATATGTTTCTTTCCTTCCTTTTCAGAAACCATTTCTACCTATAGAAAAAATAAATTTCTCAGGAAATTAAATGATAAACCAGTTTATTGTGTATGCTGCCACTAAACTAAGAACAGAAACACACACAATTTTTAGATTTTTTTAAAACAATGGAAATAATATTAAAAACCACTATTCAGTAATTTGGTTGATTAAATAAAGCATTATCTTGGATGCTTTTGCTCCAGTTATACATATATTTATACATTGTTTTTTGCTTGGAACAATCCCAAGAGATCAGAATGTCAGATATTATTTGAGGAATTCACCTATATCCAAATTTATAATGATAGCAGGTGAGAGGGTATTCTTTAGTTTAGTGGACAGTAGTTTACACAGAGGAAAAATAAGAAGTGATGCATAAAATAACATAAATAAATAAAAAGTGAAAGGCACCAGTAACAGCAAAGATGGAAAGTTGTTTATAATCATATAATTCATAATTTCCAGCTATCATAAGAGTTGACATTACCATTGCTAATAGCTGTTACTGTTAACAAAATGAACACCATCTGCTCAAACTTGACAAAAATGTGATTCTTGACTTCTGAAAGTTCAGCCGGGGAAACAACATCAAAGTCCTCTAAGGACAGCAGTTTACTTAGATATCATATCTTTTCCCCTCTTTTTAAACACAGTAGTTAAGTGCACAGTCTATATAATTCAGTGAAAAAGATAAAAACACAGACTTACTTTTTTGGATATACTGATTGCCTTTTGTCTTTGAATTATTCAGAGTCTAGGCGTTGAGGAGTGATGATGGGCTGTAGATTGGTGGAAAGAATTTGTTCAGTAACACCCAGCTGTTATAAAGCAACGGTTTATTGTGGCAGACAACTGTCAGCAGTAGCCCTTCCCCTTTGTCCTTGTTTTGCCCTGGAAAGTTATATCCATGCTGATTGAACTCCACCTCCGCCATAACTAATATTTAACAAAGCTTGAACTGAGGCTTATGAATTCTTGCCCTCTAACTCCTCCCTTAAAAAAAAGCCCCTACCTTAAACTTATGCCTTTGAAGATCAGCATTTGTTTTTCCAAATAGTGATCCATGTCCTAATGTCTTGGGGTTTTTTGTGTGTATAGTGGGAGTGAAATAGAGCAATCATTTTCAAGCATTTATATATATAATAGAGAACAAAAGAAGAATAAATATATGGAGGGAAAATAAAGCTAAGGGATAACATGAGATACGAAGTTTATAAAAGAATAAAAAATAACCTTAAGAAAAGAGAGAGAAAACAGTGTTGCTATGGTCCTTTGCAAATCTCTTGCTAGGAAAGCATTTATTAATTAATCCAGTTATTTGACTGATAGCCTGCCTTTTCTCTAGGAGCTCATGTGCTGTGGATAATGCTTCCTCCTTCTACTTTTCGCTACAACAATAAGCCTGTGAGGTGGGTTGGGCTGATAGAGAATAACTGGCACAAAGTCACCGAGCTGGCTTCCATGCCTTGGGTGAACTACACTCTTGTTCTCTTCAGTCCTAGTCCACGTTAATTACTACATCCATATTGGTTCCATAGTGTTAAGGCATTTTTTTTCTTGATAGCAGGACTAGTAGAATCTTCTGTAGGGTGATTTTGAAAAACAATGCAGATTTGGTTGGTACATAAAGAGAAGACATACTAAGCACCAAAATGGTGTTAAAAAAACAAAAACAAAAAAAATCTTGTGTGTATTCATGAAGACACCAGGAATTAAGCTCAGTTCAAAAGAGCCTATGATAGAGCATAAACGAGAAGGTGGGTCTCATGAAGAAATATTTGAATTCAAGTAGTATCAAAACATTATTTTAAGTATGTTGGACCTAGCAAATCATTTAAGGCTTTGATGCAACCAAGATAAAACAAAATCATTTAAAAAGTACACATTGGAAAGCATGCTATCTGCCATATTTTACACCAATCAACTTTCCTAATACTTTTCAATATGCACTGAGTTACAATGAAAGTCTTCCAAATTATTTCTTCAAACATTATTTTACATCTTTTACTAGGTACTTCCTATATTCAGTGGAAGTATTGCTAAATGGATGTCAATTTCCCTCCAAGGTACTGTTTGCTCTGTCCTTCATGCAATTTTGATGGCTTATTAGGGTCACATAATTTACTTACTTATTTAGCTAAATATTTCTACCCACTCTAATACTATAAAACCAGTGGTGGGATTCAAATATGTGAACAACCGGTTCTCTGTGTCGATGCCGCTACCAGATGCCCATTCTGGGCCTGGGCAACAAAAAATTAGCTACTGGTTCTGCTGAACTGGTGCGAACTGGCTGAATCTCACCACTGTATAAAACTCAAAGCAAGATATAATTCATTGAGCAAATTAGCAACAGCCTTAAGAAAATACTAATAACCCTAAAATACTTTACATTGAGCATGTAAGATCCAAAGGCTTCTGTAAAAATTTTAATACTACTCCTAAAAGTCCATTTTGATATTGGCAAGAATTCTGAAGTGCAGCATTCTAAAATCAGAATTTCAAGATTCAAAATTCTCCTATGTTTTTGTGTGATATGAAATTTGCAAAGATCGTATCCCAAGAACAGCCCGATTCAACAAACTTTAATGCCTAGGTTGGTACAATTGTCCCAGACATTTACATTCCAAGTTAGAAATATTTTCATTAATTTGTTAAGACTATTATCAAATTTAACCCCCTTTTTAGGTACACAATGATACATCTAGGAGAGGTTTTTAATTGTCTGATTGCTCCTTTCAATTCACTGAATACAACAGAATTCAGATAATGAGATCTTGATCTTGGATTTGTGGCTTTCTTGTATTTGCCAGCTGCTATTCTGTTTTTCCTCCAGAAAATATATGAAAAGAATAGAAAGGAGTAGTTGTGCAATATTTTTGGTATGGGATCATTCCAAATGTTTATTTCAGTTCCTGTTTTTTATCTTACTAAGACTGCAGTCAGGAGAAATGTTCCAGTGTTCACTTGATTAATTAAATAATTGGTGTCGTGGTGGCGCAGTGGTTAGAATGTAGAATTGCAGGCAAACTCTGCTCATAGCCTGGAGTTCTATTCTGACTGGTTCAAGATTGACTCAGCCTTCCATCCTTCCGAGTTGGGTAAAATGAGGACCCAGATTGCTGGGGGCAATATGCTGACTCTGTAAACGCTTAGAGAGGGCTGTAAAGCACTGTGAAGCGGTATATAAGTCTAAATACTAAGTGCTATTGCTAATTGATTAAAATAAATTAAAATAAATTCTTGTATACATATTGTATTAAACATTACCTTACTTCCATACCATAATGAGAATTGTAATGTATTGTAGTGTAGAAATGTTGTTATGGCTATCAATCAGATTCAACAACAGATGAAACAAAATAACAAAATAAAACAGCATAGTTTGATGCAATTCAAGTGTATCTGGTTTTTCAAATAGTGTAGCAAAATCTGTACATATTCATAAAAACTACAACAAATTGGTCTGATTAACAGCTTTTACATAGACTAAATTAGAATTGCCTTAGCACTTTGCTAAATAAAAAGTTTTAATTGCTACATTAAAAACTGTAGAACCTATGGGAAACTATATCAAATCAGTCCACCTAGGTTTGTCAAATCTTTAGATTTCCAATATAAACAAACATTCAGTGGAATTTACTGCAACATAATAAATCTTTCAATATCATTATTTTGTATAATTATGCAATACTGTTGCATAATAAAACTGCCAATCCTAAATTCATAGTGAAGAGAGTATATCATCTTGAATAAGATGGGACATGTAAGAATAAAACTGAGTATTTTTTAAAGAAGTTAAGAAATTTCTTAATAGATCAGACTATTATATATTTAGTCCAATATTATGTGTTTTGTGTAAACACGGAATGAAATGGATTTGAAAACCTGTGATTTTCAAAATGTTGAAGAACAAAAGCTTCCAATATCCCTTTCATTAGTTATTTTTCTGGGAAATTAATTCTTACGGAATTATGTAATCCTTTAAAACTCTGAATTCTAGGCTGAATATTAGGAAGGCTTCCCCTCCTTTTCTGTATAAATATTAACTAATACCTGTTATGAAATACATGATTACACAGGCTTCTTTTATTACCCGATATAATATGTAGCAGGATATGAGTCATTTGATGCTAGTTAATATCAACCTCTCAGATGGTTAGGTAATTAGATAATCTTTGAACTTTTATCAGTTAAGGGAAGAAAGGTGAATCAACATATGATCTTTTTAATGAGGCTACGCAAGCCGAGAATTGTGTCTTCTCCTAAAATGGTGCCCGCTTTCAGGATGGCACCATGCAACATCCATAAAGGAAGGCCATGTGGAGGATTGACTGGTTCTTTCTGGAAGCAATTTTCAAAAAACTGAAGTGAAACATGATGAGGGGTGTGTGGGGGGGGGAGAATGTGGGACCTAGCAGGCAGGAAGCAGGTCCAAGGCCTATGGATCCCAGCCAGATGGGAGATAGTCCCAAGAGACCAGCAGGCTGGAATAGGTAAAAAGATAGACAGGGGGTGCTGCAACATCCCTGTGGTTGGTTGTAAGAGAAAACAGATTGCAAAGCACCCAAATTTTGTTCACATGATGGTGAGGACACTACAGTAGCCATAATTTCCATGTACAGGTTGTAAGCCTATACCCACATATATTATATGACACAAAGAAACAACAGTCTAGTTCGGGTTATGTATACATGTGCATGGCGAGAAAAACGAACCTTGCAAGTTTACCACATGGATGGCATAGGGAACAAAGCTATTACAGAATCGGGTAGTCCTGTTAGACATACTTCGAAACCTCCTCCCAGAGGGGAGCAACAGAAACAGACTGTAAGTTGGGTGTGTGAGGTCTCTAACAATGCTTTGAGCTCTAAGCACATAGCGCTTATAAGCAGCATCCTGAATACCAGAAAGCGAGCTTCCTATGATCTTCTCAGCTGTCCTTATCATTCTCTGTATGGACTTTCTATCTGAGGCACTGCTGCCACCAAACCAGATAGTGATGCAATTTGTTAAAATGCTCTCAATCATGCCTCTGTAAAAAGTGACCAGGGCAGAAGGAGAAAGATGTGCTCTCCTCATCCGACGCAAGAAATGCAGACTCTGGTTTGCACGCTTCACTAAGGATGATGTGTAGAGAGACCAATTCAGATTGTTAGTTATCTGCACCCCCAGATACTTAATACTGTTGACCACCTCTACAGCTGCCCCTCTACAGATACTGAGTAGAGTATGACTATGCCGGCTCTTTCTAAAATCTACAATGATCTCCTTTATTTTATCAACATTTAGAACCAGATTACTTTTATTGCACCAGTCCACCAGAGCCTTCACCTCTTCCCTATAAGCATCTTCATTATCATCCTGGATAAGACCCACCACTGGGTCTTCACAATATGATTCGTAGCAGATTTGGCACAGCAGTTGTGGGTCATCAAGGTGAACAGTAGTGGAGTCAGGATACCGCCCTGTGGAGAACCTGTACTCAAGGAGATGGAATTGGAAACTTTCTTTCCAACTCGAACAACCTGGGGCCTATCAATAAGGACTATCTGTACCAATATTTATTACTGTATACAGTTGAAATTATTTATCAGTGAAGATTCCTATTTAATTTTACTACCTTAAAAGAAAATGTGTATAGCATCCACTGAATAAAATTGGCTATAATATTTCAAAAACCAAATCCTGAATTATTGGAGTGGGCATATAATGATTTTCAATGTTCAGATTTGTTGAAACTAGTCATACAAAAATGCCGTATGACTGTGTTTTATATTGAATTGCTTGCACTTTGGAATCTTTTTTAGCCCATGAATGGAGTGGACAACTTTTAATATATAAATAAATATGTTACTGAATGTAGGACATTGTTTTTAGATACACCACCTGCTAGGACCAGCATGTGTTGCTTCCATGTATTTTTCAATAGTTCTTGTTGAGATTGTAGATAATTGTCAGGGAGGAAATGTGACTGCAATCACATAGGCTTTCATATTTGGCACAGGGTTTAACTAGCTTCCACCTTGTCTCTTACAAGTGCTTGTTTCTTGTAATATGGGAAATCTATTTCTGATTATTTGCTTTTAAATGTTGAAATTCATTGTTGAAAGTCACTGAGAAATCAAAAGCCTGGGGCTAAAAAAATATCTTTCAAGTTTTTGTCTCATTTCTCCAAGAAGTTCTTTTAAGCTGGGCGTTTCATGAGCTATAACAAAGCTTACTTTATGAAACTAGGAACATGAAAAATTGTAACAAGCCTTTCATTGAGTACTCTTCCAATCTCAGATCTGCAGGAAAGCAAGTGCAAATGTTGCACTAAGCCATAGCTTGTTTAATGATTGTATAAAGACCTCTCATTCCCATCACCAGGCCTCTTATATCTGACCATGCAGCCCTAGAATAAAGCTCAGGGTAATAGTTGTCAGTAGTACTAACTGCCATCGTGGTCCCTTCCCCACTTCTCTAAGACCATGTGAATAGAAGCAAGCTGAAAAGTTGGCAAATGCCTTCCCCTTTCTATTACTGAAAAAAAGCACAAGGCAATTGAAGCCCAACAACTGGTAGCCAGTTTACAAAAGCTTTTTTTTTTTAAATGGCACTGAGAAGGCAGCACCATTCTAGAGCTCTTTGTCACGATGCAATCCTCATTGGTAGATCCTTAAGAAGAAGTAAAAGATTCCCAAAGGATGAACCTATTGTAGTTTATTGAATTTCTGATGCTCTATTTGACTTGAAGTAGAAAGACTGGATAGCTGTAAAAAAAGGTATATGAAGAAAGGAGAAAAGAAGGAAGGGAAGAATGGAAAAGTCCAGGTTTAGAAGTAATGAAGCAGTACTTCTCACTCTTATTGTATGTCATCTGATGGTAGTCCTCAGGTAATCTGTCCCCGAGGCTCAAGGTTCTCCCACTGAGCCATTTAGTGATTTTGCTGAAAAAGATGCTGACATTTCTCTGGCCTGGCCTCTGTTTGTCAATGGCAGCAAAAAGTCTTGTAATGTCATCTGGAATACGTCTAAACCTGAGGATTCCGAAAGGGGAAATATTCCCCTTGCCTACCTGAATTTATAGGTTGCCATATTCATATTAAATATTCATATTAAATATTAAATATTTAATATACTGCAATCTATAAATTCAGGGGGGCAAGGATGGTATGCTTGTTTCTTCTGCCTTGACAGAGGCAATGGTGCAAGTCATTTGCTATGTTAGACAATTTTTGCCTGGTTTCCAATCTTTTTGGTTTAGGAAAGAATTTTTTGTACAAAGTTCTGGGACATTATAGAGAATCTTTGATGAAATATTGTATTTTCCCATCAGATTTCAAGTTGGCCTTAACTGAGATTTGGGTAATGGGAATAAGATGTACCTGATTCTATAAAACCACTCAGGTATAATCAAGCATGGTGTCCTCCTGTATCCCTTGTGAGATTTGGAGTGGGAGGAGACTGCCTTACAATGGTTCCATTTCTTTCTGAGCAGGGAGTTCAATGAGTAATCATAGAGAAAGAGTGGATCAAGTCCTTATCTCCTCTTGTATGGAATGCCATAGAGTTTGGTCTCCTCTGATACGTTGTTCAATAACCACATGAAACCACTGAAAGAGATTAAGGATTGGTTTGGGGTAAGATATAATCTATGCTTAATACATCTCTACTTGGGCTGCACAGGACATGCTCTGATGATTGAGAGCTCTAAGAGATTGAATGGGATGAAATAAAGTCACACTGGGTCCACATTCCCTCTGAAAAACTGGTCTGTGACTTGAGAGTTCTTCTGGATTTAGAGCTTCTGCTTATGTAGCAGATAGAATACGTGGTGAAAGAAGCCTTCATCAAGCTTTGCTAAATGCCATTTGTGACCCATTTTTGAAAAAAAGTGGTTTATGGGAATAGTAAAAAATGCCCTCATTGTCTCCAGATTGGATTATTGCAGCATGATCTAATTTGGACTGCTTGAAGATATCTCAGAAAATTCAGCTTGTGAAAAAATGAGGCATCCTACTTGCTGATCAGTTAGAGCTATTTTTAGAGAATAATACCTACATTCTGGGTGATGTATTGGTATTTATTTGTTTTGAGTCTAATTTGAAGACAATTATAATTTGGATTCAAGTTGTCTTCAGGACTCTTATCACTAAGGAATTGTGGCCAATTAAGGCCATGCTACCTAGGGAAAGGATTCAGGAGTTGGAATATTTACATCCAATGACTCTCTGCCTACTCACTTAACAAGTCTATTCAAATTACATGAGAAATAAAACCACACTGGATGACATATATGGGGTTTTCCTACTCAACTTGCTTGGAATGAAGAAGCTACTTCATTAAGCAGCAAAATGTTTCAAACAACAAGAAAAAAAGTCCAATTGCCATGACTCAGCTTTCAGACAACTCTGAGAATCTCCGTTGACAGCTCTCCGTAGAGTAGATGAAGAACAAATAATCAATATGTCAAAAAGAAGGAATTGAGCTGGAAATGACTTGACCGTCCTTTATTATTTTTTGAGGAAATGCTTTCTATTGATTCTTCAAAAAATATAACTAAGCAGGAATGAAAGAGATAAGAGAAAGGATGGAGTGGAGGGGGAAGAAGAGTAAGAAAAGAAACATGCAAATATAACAACAATCAGGAAAACAGATCTTAAATTACCTCAGTCAGAAATATAAGCACATAGAGTATAGGGAGCTATTGGAGTAAATTCTATTTAATTTAGTGGGGCTTATTAAATAGATTTGTATTAGAAGAAAAAGGCCATACAATCAATGGAAATAATTGTTCAGTAAAACTGTCTATCTTGTGGCACTGCTTAAACCATGTGACTTTTGTATTAATTGATCCATTAAGAGCAATACTGGAGTGCATACTTTATCCTCTGGGAAAACATTCATTAGAAATATCTATCAAACTGTGAAATAAAAATATAGCGTAATCATCTTGAACTATCTGAGTAACAAGTACAACAAGTAATTGTAAAGAAGGCACTTTTTTCATTTTTGGCTGACTTGTGATAAAGCAAAGAAACATTGGGGCCATATTTATAATAATAATAATAATAAAGTTGGAAGGGACCTTGGAGGTCATTGAGTCCAACCCCCTGCTCAGGCAGGAAACCCTATATCATTTCAGACAAATGGCTGTCCAGTCTCTTCTTAAAAACTTCCAGTGTTGGAGCATTCACCGCTTCTGGAGGCAGGTTGTTCCACTGGTTAATTGTTCTAACTGTCAGGACGTTTCTCCTTAGTTCTAGGTTGCTTCTCTCCTTGATTAGTTTCCATCCGTTGCTTCTTGTCCTGCCTTCAGGCGCCTTGGAAAATAGCTTCACTCCCTCTCTTTGTGGCAGCCCCTGAGATATTGGAACACTGCTATCATGTCCCCCCTCGTCCTTCTCTTCATTAAACTAGACATACCCAATTCCAGCAGTTGTTCCTTATATGCTTTAGCCTCCAGTCCCCTAATCATCTTTGTTGCTCTTCTCTGCACTCTTTCCAGAGTCTCAACATCTTTTTTACATCGTGGTGACCAAAACTGGATGCAGTATTCCAAGTGTGGCCTTACCAAGGCATTGTAAAGTGGTATTAATACTTCACGTGATCTTGATTCTATCCCTCTGTTAATGCAGCCTAGCACTGTGTTGGCCTTTTTGGCAGCTGCAACACACTGCTGGCTCATATTTAAGTGATTGTCCACTAGGACTCCGAGATCCCTCTCACAGTTACTACTACTGAGCAAGATACCACCTACACTATATCTGTACATTTGGTTTTTCTTGCCTAAATGTAGAACCTTACTTTTTTTCACCATTGAATTTCATTTTGTTAGATAGTGCCCAGTGTTCAAGTCTGTCCAGATCCTCCTGTATCTTAAGCCTGTCTTCTGGAGTGTTGGCTATTCCTGCCAGCTTGGTGTCGTCTGCAAATTTGATGATTTCCCCATCTATCCCCTCGTTGATGAAGATGTTGAAGAGCACTGGGCCCAGAACAGAGCCCTGGGGCACCCCACTACACACTTCCCTCCATGTAGATGTGGTTCCATTGAGGACCACACGCTGAGTACGGCCGGTCAGCCAGCTACGGATCCATCTGATGGTGATGCTGTCTAACCCACATTTTTCTATCTTATCAAGTAGTAGGTTGTGATCTACTTTATCAAATGCCTTACTGAAGTCCAAGTAAATTATATCCACAGCATTCCTCTGATCCACTAATTTTGTCACTTGGTCAAAGAATGCAATAAGATTTGTCTGGCATGATCTGTTTTTGACAAACCCATGTTGACTTTTAGTAATGACTTTGTTTGCCTTTAGGTGTTCGCTGATTTGTTGTTTGATTATCTTTTCCAGAATCTTCCCAGGTATTGAGGTCAGGCTGATGTTTTAATTTATGTTTTAATTTAATTTATGTTTTAATTCAGAAGATTCTTAATATATATATAGTAGGACTATTGGACAAAGAGCTTGGAAAAATGGAATTTTTTATTTTATATATAAAATAAAAACTTGAAGTTGTAACTATATTTTGTATTTATTGCATGGAAAAAAGTTGGAAGTCACTGCTTTTCTTTCTTGCCCTCTTACCTTTTACCTTATTCCCCTTTCTTTTCCCTTCTGTATTCCCTTATTATCTTAGTTTTATGTGTATATATTATAATAAACTTTAATTTAAAATGATATAATCAGAATAACCCATGAAAAGGAAAGTGGAATTAATAAACTAAATGAATTATCATGTTTAAAAGAAAGTTTCTGAGTTGAAAATACCAAGTGATGCTAACACCATATCAGATATGTTGAAGCCAAAGCATTCTGTACATATTCAAAGCATGGTGCAAAAAAATAAATGCTAAAACTTGGAAATAAAAATTGGCCAGGAGGTAAAGGCTACAAGTATGAAGTACTATGGTTCCTGTTTCAATAAGCGATATAGGTCAAGTCAAAGGTGGAGCCTTAGTATAGGGTCTCTGGCTAAGATTTTAATCTTAAAAAAGAAATTGTTCCTTCTAGGGGCTGGAAGAGTATAATTTACAAATAAGTCCTTTTTTAATACTGTTTTTTTCTGATTTTTCTTTTCTTTTTCTTTCACTAGTTATTATGGAAGCAGAAAAAATTCAAACAAAATCTGATGTTACTTTATAGTTTCTAGCAAGATTAGCCATAAACCTTGGCTAATGTGAACTTCACAGACTGTACAACAACTTCAGTGAACCTTGTTCTTGTACTTGAAAATGAACTTGAAAAGAAATATAGTGGCACTAAATCTATGTTAACCTTTAACCAAGATGGCAATAAACATCAATTTTAATTATACTCTTTCCCCATAGATTGTGTTTGTCACCGAAAAAACATTTATAAAACCTTGTGCCTATGTATTTTTAATCAGAAAATATTTTTACAGATAGTCCTCGCTTATTAACCACTTGTTCATCTACTGTTCAAAGTTATGACAGCTCTAAAAAAAGAGGTTTATGATTCAAAGTTGCGGTTATCCAATGTTCCGGTCATGTGATTGTGATTCAGACACTTGATAACCAGTGCACATTTCTAATAATTGAAGTGTCCTGCAGTCACATGATTTTCATTCGCAACCTTCATAGCCAGTTTCCAACAAAGAAAGTCAGTGGGAAGCTGGTGGAAAGCTTTATCAACTGAAGGTGATTTGCTTAACTGTAGCTGGAACTGATGTCATAAGTTGGTACAGTCACAGGACATTTCACTGTATAATCACAATGTTTAGTGACAGAATTGCCAATAAAATTGTGGTCAGTAAATGAAGATTACTTGGAGTTACATTTTATCATTAATGATGAAATAATATTCCCATCTAGGTGAGAGATGCTATCTTAGTGATAGTCAAATTATAAGATACTGTTTGTCATGAGTCTTGCAAAGGTTTATGACTCCATCTTTGGTGGTAAATTAGGGATTTTCTAAGCCAACCTATAACAGAAGCATGCATTAGTCTTGCTCTCTTAAATCTGTGCCCTCACTTTGTTGAGTAGGAAGAATTTTGGAGAACTTTTTCTAACTAAGCTAAGATGGGACTCCCCATACTGTATATACATACATTCCCCCAGCCAGGGAATGTATGTATGTATGTATGTATGTAGTTTGTATGTATATATGTGTGTATATACAGTATATGTATAATTGTTGTAAGTTTAATTATTCAGTAATAATATAGTTGGTGATTAAAAAAAAAGAAATAGTATTTTGCTAATAGATTTATTATTATTCCACAGTAAACTAGAACTTACATGCTAGCTGGGAAATTCTGGGAGTTGAAGTCCACCAACTTGTAAAGGTTCAGAAACACTATCTAAATAATTAATATCTGAAACCATTTTGTATTAAATATATAATTCGTTATCTAAAGCCCCTTTAAAGTTTAAGGCCAATGAAACTAAAACTGGTGAAATTAAAATACTCTTAGTTAAATTAATGTTTGAATTATTGAATTATAATGTATCTTGGTAATTTTTAGCATGGCTAAATTCCCAACACTTCACAATATAATATCAAAACAGGGCATTCCAGAAAGCACAGGATATCTGGTAATTGTATAAAGTACCTTCCCCACCCTTCAGCACTTTCTACAAAGGATAAATCCTCTTACATCTCCAATTTTTAGCTTAAAGCTTAAAAAGGGAATAATTGTTACCTAGAAAAATTAGGTACCACAGCTTATATATGTAGGTTGTTGTGATTAGGAAGGATTGTGTATATTTCAGTCCAGCTTCTGCAAAAACTATTGATAATCACTTAAAGATGCTGCTTTAGGAATAACAAACAGAGATTATATCAGTAGAAAAACTGGAGTGAAAAGAAATATGTTTTTTTTGATAGAAATTTACAATGTTTTTTTTTTAGTACCAATTTGTAGAATGAGAGTAGGGGAAACATATATAAAAAAGAAAACTATGTGTCTTTATCAAGAATTAATAATTCCTCTAACAGAATAATTCAAAAATTTCATTCTTCTTTATTTAATCTTTAATGTCTTTGTTCATATTCTATTCTTTTAATTTACAATGTATAATAACATTTTTGCCTTCTTTTTAATGAGTCATCACTGAATCTGAACTGTCTGATTAATCTGTAACTTCAGAATCTCACAGCTTCAATACAGTCACGACAAGGTTTGTTAATCATACATTTTCTCATGCCACAGCTGGGGTGTTAAAATCCAATGCAAAAATTGTATTCAACTTTTTATTAGCTTAGTGCATTTGCTTATATCTTCCTCTATAATAATAATAATAATAAAGTTGGAAGGGACCTTGGAGGTCATCGAGTCCAACCCCCTGCTCAGGCAGGAAACCCTATACCATTTCGGACAAATGGCTGTCCAGTCTCTTCTTAAAACTTCCAGTGTTGGAGCATTCACCGCTTCTGGAGGCAGGTTGTTCCACTGGTTAATTGTTCTAACTGTCAGGAAGTTTTCTCCTCAGTTCCAGGTTGCTTCTCTCCTTGACTAGTTTCCATCCATTACTTCTTGTCCTGCCCTCAGGCGCCTTGGAGAAATAGCTTGACTCCCTCTTCTTGTGGCAACCCTGAGATATTGGAACACTGCTATCATGTCACCCCTAGTCCTTCTTTTCATTAAACTAGACATACCCAATTCCAGCAAACGTTCCTGATATGCTTTAGCCTCCAGTCCCCTAATCATCTTTGTTGCCCTTCTCTGCACTCTTTCTAGAGTCTCAACATCTTTTTTACATCGTGGTGACCAAAACTGGATGCAGTATTCCAAGTGTGGCCTTACCAAGGCATTGTAAAGTGGTATTAATACTTCACGTGATCTTGATTCTATCCCTCTGTTAATGCAGCCCAGCACTGTGTTGGCTTTTTTGGCAGCTGCAGCACACTGCTGGCTCATATTTAAGTGATTGTCCACTAGGACTCCGAGATCCCTCTCACAGTTACTACTATTGAGCAAGGTACCCCTATACTATATACTGTACATTTGGTTTTTCTTGCCTAAATGTAGAACCTTACTTTTTTCACCATTGAATTTCATTTTGTTAGATAGCGCCCAGTGTTCAAGTCTGTCCAGGTCCTCCTGTATCTTAAGCCTGTCTTCTGGAGTGTTGGCTATTCCTGCCAGCTTGGTGTCATCCCGCAAATTTGATGAGTTCCCCATCTATCCCCTCGTCCAAATCGTTGATGAAGATGTTGAAGAGCACTGGCCCAGAACAGAGCCCTGGGGCACCCCACTGCACACTTCCCTCCATGTAGATGCGGTTCCATTGAGGACCACACGCTGAGTACGGCCGGTCAGCCAGCTACGAATCCATCTGGTGGTGATGCTGTCTAACCCACATTTTTCTATCTTATCAAGTAGTAGGTTGTGATCTACTTTATCAAATGCCTTACTGAAGTCCAAGTAAATTATATCCACAGCATTCCTCTGATCCACTAATTTTGTCACTTGGTCAAAGAATGCAATAAGGTTTGTCTGGCATGATCTTCTTTTAGACAAACCCATGTTGGCTTTTAGTAGTGATTTTGTTTGCCTCTAGGTCAGGGCTTTTCAACCTGTCGTACGCGTACCACTTGTGGTACATTAATGAGTGGCAGGTGGTACGCACCCCTGCCTAGCCAAGTGTAGTGGGGGAGGGAATGAGCCAGCACAGGCAAAGACTTACAGTGAGAGAGTCCTCTGGAGCTGCAGATTTTACTTACTGGAGCCATTTGGGGAGTACTTACATTTTTTTTCCTTCCTTAAGTGCCAGCTGGGCTCCTTACTTTCCTTTCTAGCCAGTAGCTAATTCTTAAAGGGGAAGTGCCTTTTTAAGCTAGTTCACTCAGCAGCTTGTCTTTTCTGTCTCTGGAGGCCTTTCCTTGTTTGATCAATATATGGAAGAGGGAAAATATGGGGGGGGGATTCAAATTCTTCCTTCAGAAGGAGATGGGAATGAGAAAGAGGGAGGCAGGGAAGGAAGTCCCGCCTTAGCACTTGGCCACCAGCAGCCCTGCCATTGACTTTGCTTGTCAAAAGGTTGCAGAAGGGGATCACATGACCCTGGGACACTGTGACCATCATAAATATGAATCAGTTGCCAAGCATCCAAATATAAATCACATGACCCTGGGCATGCTGCAATGGTCATAAGTGTGAAAAATGGTCACAAGTCATTTCAGTGCAATTGCAACTTTGAACAGGGTTTTTTTTTTGTCACCAAGTTTTTGACACCTTGCTAGGTGGTACTCGAATATTGCCATATCCTAAAAGTGGTACAATCGGTAAAAAGATTGAAAAGCCCTGCTCTAGGTGTTCGCTGATTCGTTGTTTGATTATCTTTTCCAGAATCTTCCCAGGTATTGAGGTCAGGCTGATAGGTTTGTAATTTCCTGGATCCATTTTTTCCCCTTTTTTGAAGATGGGAACTACATCAGCTCTTTTCCAGTCCTCTGGTAATTCCCCAGTGCTCCAGGATCTTTGAAAGATATAGTTCAGTGGTTCTGAGATCACATCTGCCAGTTCCTTGAGAACCTTGGGGTGTAATCCATCTGGTCCTGGTGATTTGAACTCGTCTAGGCTGGACAGGTGCTCACTTACCATTTTCTTGCTTATCTTAACTTTTGTTTCTATTCTGGTTTTTATGGCACTCTTTTTGATAGGTTGGTCTGTTTTTTTCCCTTTGTGTAAAGACAGATGCAAAAAATGAGTTAAATAGTTCTGCTTTCTCACTATTGCTTGTCACCTTCCTCTATTTCCTTATAACACTGACATTATCCCTTCTTTTTAAATCTTTCCTTTATGTCAAGAGAAAATAACTTAGCTAACTGGGACATGATCTTTCAGTGTCATTGCTGCGTGGCCATAACCATGAATGTTACAAAATCCATTACTTATTATGTAATTAAACATGGAACTAACTACAGGAATCTAAAACAAAAACCAACAACATAGTGATTTAGCATTTTCATTTATTTTGCTACCATTGTGATTTAGCATTTTGTTTTTATTGCCAAGTCTGCACTCCACTCAACTTTTAAAATGAAAAATTGTTGAAGAAATATAAATATTCTGACATAAAAATCTGTAGTGATAATACAGATTGTCACTTTAAAAACAGGGCTACCATTTCAACTAAATAATATATATTCCATTCTCTCTTTTCTGTTTGAATTTTATTACAGTACTAAAAGCTTATTTCTATTGTTCTGATGATTAGGAACAACTGAAAAGAAAAAACATGATATTTCTTATATATAGCTTTTAGAAGTCTCTAAGTTACCAATAGATTCCCAAATAAATACATTATAGCAGTAGCAATGATTAAAATAATAAATTTGAAGTCTGACTCAATTGAGGAGGTTTACATTAATTCCAACTAGCATGTCTTGCAAAAAATATTGTTACCACTAGAGGAAGCTCGTGTATGAACAAAATATCTTATTACAGTTCATTTAAGTTGACCTCTTTTATTATATTATGATGTGCATTTCTATTACTTAATTTGCAAACAATGTGTATCTTCTAAATAAGTAAAACAATTACAGTGGCCCCAACAAAGTATGCTTTTTGAATACTGTAATATATTGCTATAGTATATTCTTGTGAAATTCTTAAATTGTACTATAGTACAGGCGAATGAAGGCAAATATACGTGTCAGGATTAATACAGCTAACCTCTGACTTACAAGCACCATTGAAAAACGGAACTTGCTAAGTGATATAATGATTAAGTGAGTTGTGTCTGATTTTGGAATCTTTTTTACTGCAGTTGTTCAATGAATCATGTGGTTGTTAAACAAATTCGGCTTCCCCCATTGCATTTGCTTGTCAGAAGCCCCCTTGGAAGGTCATAAATGGAGATCACATGACCCAGGACCCTGCAGCCATTGAAAATACATGCGAGTTGCCAATGCCAAATTTTTGATCATGTGATAACAGGAATGTTTAGATGCAAGGACTAATTTGACAACGAAAAATATGAGTATCCAAATAGAGTAGAGCTGAAAGGGACCTTGGAGGTCTACTAGTCCAGCCCCCTGCTCAAGCAGGAGATCTTACACCATTTCAAATAAGTGACTGTCCAGTCTCTTCTTAAAAACCTCCAATGATGAAGCACCCACAACGTCTGAAGGCAAGCTATTCCACTGGTTAACTGTCCTCGCTGTTAGGAAGTTTCTCCTTAAACTTTCTCCAGGTTGCTTCTCTCCTTGATTATGTAAATTACCAAATTATGTATTCAAAGGTACTGGAAAAGTGATCTACAATGTTATTTTCAGTGATTATTATGTTATTCATAGTATGTTATAAAAACTCAAATATCTAATTGTTATTCTAAGCAGTTTAGAATAATTTGATGAGTATAATTGTTTTATTTCTTTCATATGCCAGATGTTTAGTTTTTAATGATAACTAGAATGAACCTATGGAAAGGAGTACTAAAATATCTTTAAAATGAATTTCTATAGCTTCTAGGCCAGGGATAAAATGCAAATATCTTTATTTAATGAAACATATTTTTTTCAATGAAGTCAAGCTTTAAAATCTAAAATGGATTTCTTGATCAAGAGTGATGACTCTAAATAAATGTGATATGTAGTTCTTAATTGGATATAAATTAATTGACATATTGATTAAAGAAAAGAAACACTATCCATTTGATCTTAGATACCGTGTTTATCTGAAAATAAGACCAGGTCTTATTTTTATTTTTTTGCCTCTAAAAGAGGTACCAGGTCTTATTTTCGGGGAATGTCTTTTCCTCTGTCTCACTCACAGCAGCAGTACCGACAGCCCCGTCCAGCTGGCCCACTTCTTCTGTGGCCGCTCGTGCGTGTCACCCCCCAGCCTCTGTTTTGCCATTAGAGGCATTCAGGAGACATCTCTGCAGCTGAGAATGGAGCTCTGGATTTATGTGCACGGCACCCCCCCGGCCTCCATTTTACTGTCAGAGGCCTTCAGGAAAGGCCTCTGCAGCTGAGAACCGATCTCTGGATTGATACGCATGTCAATCTGGAGCTCCATTCTCAGCTGCATAGGTCCTTCCTGAAGGCCTCTGACGGTGAAATGCAGGCTGGGGGTGAAGTGCGCGAGCGGCGGCAAGGGGCCGCAGAAGAAGTGGACCGGCGAGGTGAGGCAGGTGTCAGGGAATGGGAGGCCTGGCTGCAACAGTAAGCTCCACCATCCCTACCCCCGCCCTAGCTTGATTTTTAGGCATGCTCCTTGCCCCAAAACTAGGGCTTATTTTGGGGTAGGGCTTATATTAGCCACCCCCCAAAAAACAAGCTAGGGCTTATTTTCAGGGTAGGTCTTATTCTTGGGGAAACGTGGTAGGTAAGCAAATTGCTTGTTTTATTTTATTTCTTGTATGATTTATCCATTTTGACAGGCCTCATCACATAGTTTACAGAACAAGAAAATACATATAACATAACTAGGTGCCATAACAGTTTATAGTCTGTTATTATAGTTGTTAAATGAGGACAAATCAAAGAGAAATAGATACTAGTGCTTAAATGATTATGTTATGCTATAAATGTGTAATGCTTGTTGTTGTTAGAAGACAAACAACTTAGCAGATGGTGATGTACTTTAATCTGGACTTGAAGTTCAAGTCCAAGGAACACCCCAAATTCATCATGAATTCATGGTTACCAGTAGGCTTTTGGGTACAATTCAAGGTATTGATTGTCATCTACAAGCCCTACATGATATAAGACCTACTTATATGAGGGATCATATTTCTCCCATCATTTTGCCCATCCCATAAGATCTATCAGTCGGTGGGCTCTGGAAGCTAAAAGGCGTGCCTTTTCTGCCATGGTGTTTGCTTTCTGGAACAGCATCTTCCCAGAGATTTAAATAGCCCCCACTGCTTCCTTCACTCCCTTCCTTCTAGTAATCTTGGAATATCAGGCTGACTACCTAAGCTTTGGGCTAGGTGTGGGATACATTCTATATGGCAGTGTTTTATTTATTATTAAACTTATATGTTTCCCAACCATAGCCCTTTTCAGGTGCATCAAATTCCAGAATTCCATTGTCAGTATGCTCATGGCTAAAAATTCTAGGACTTTATGCCTGCCAGAGCCATCAAAATTGACTCTATGACTTTGGACAAGTCACTCTCTCACAACTAGGACTAGACATCTGGACAGGCAAAGGAGTACACAAACAATTGGGAAGGGGAAAATGAGAGGGGCGGGAGTAAATACACTGCTAACGTACTTGCCAAAATTACAGCAAAAAACTGCAAAAAAATATACTTCGGCCTACATGTACTGTATATGACATTAGTTTTCCAGCATCAGAAAGACTGGTTTTTTTTAATCATAGCATTTTTCCAACTGTAGGGAGTCAGCAACCCCCCCCCCCCAGAGAATGAAATATTTTGGGGAATATTAAAAAAAGTCAGGATAGAATATTTCCCCTGAAGGAGAAAGGAAGGGAAAAAAATCTTAGGCAGAAACAGCCCAGTCTCCCTTTCCCCAGGCAGAAATCTGAGGAGGACACTCTTTAGAAATGCAGATTTTCTAATCCATTCAGGAAGACTGGAGCCATGAAGGCTGGAACTGATGGGATTAGAAAAACAAAGGCTCCTAAAATATACATTCCCCCACCCAGCTCCAAGGACAGGACCTCCAGGACATAATAAGATTAACCCACCACCATTAGAATACCAAAAGGGCACACTAAAGTTCAGGTCAAAGTACATTGCACAGAATAGGCACCTCAAATACAAAGCCCAAAGAAGGTATAAAAACCCACCCACTCTCAACTCCATTTGGTCAGCTGTCCCAGAACTGATAGACAGATAGATAACCTTTATTGTCATTTTTTTTTTACTGTGGGCACAATGGCACACATTAAAAAATGTTGTTGCATTTTGTTGTTGCTGTTGCTGGTTCTAATCATCAATAAACGGGAACCTTCTTTCCTAAGCAACCTCCATTTTTATTTCCAGCATCGTAGCCTCCATTTTATTTGCTCCCAGCTTGAGACTGGACCTAAGTTTCATTTCAACACAACAAATCTTTATTTTCAAGAACCAAAGCTAGATAGTATAGAATCAACAACCACACACTTTTCAAATTTCACCATAGAAACATGAATATGTTACATATGATGATTCAGGTGATCTACAGGCTACAGTGATCCTAGATTTGAAGGGGTTGGATTGAAGCCAGTTGCTGGAATTAGGAAATAAATAATATAAAGCTAGGCAGTGGAGTCTGTTATCTGAAGAAGGAAAGAAAGGAAAGATACAAATGTTAAAGCTTCCTAGAGCCTACTTCTTTGCAGCAGAGAAATTGGTTGGGGTTGACTAATCCCTTGTATCTCTCTGTGTATGCACCTACAAGTCTGAACGTGTCTATAATTAGGCAGGCTTCTTGTCCACAAATTAGATGCAAGAATAAATATGATTAATGCTTCGAGGGTCTGGGATCTCAGTGTTTTTTTTAAATAACCTAAATCTATTACAGTACCTAACCCATTGGCTGAAAAACAAGAAAGAAAAGGATAAAAAGAAAGAGAAATAGAAAAAAGAAAAAAGAAAAAATCCAAACAGGAATTGGGTAATACTTGGTTGAGAGACCACCAAGAGATCTCAGGCTGCAGATTGGAATTTTTTAAAAAATCGCAGAAGACGACTACCTAGGAATCCTTGTGAGGCAGAAGTGAGAGGGTCTTCATTTTTTCCTATGTATACAGCCTTGCAATACGGGCTTGCAATTATGGCTATACGCAGAAAGCTGTAGAGATAACCGTATTACATATGCATTTTTTTTACTCTCCCGGCGGCTTGTCCGCGCTGAAAGCCATAAAGCAGAATATCTTTGGGCTTCCTCGGGTCTCTCTGTATGTTTAATGGATTTCTGCTGCTTTGCCCTCGTTACAGATTTTCCAAAACAATGAGTCAGGGAATAGCAGAGCCGTTCTCTACAAACCCCGGGCGCGAGGAGAAGAGGCAAGCTCCGTTAGAGGCAAATTACCTTCATTCCGGTGACAACCGCGCAACGTTGGCCCCGCCCACAACCCAATCTGAAAGCCCCCGACCACCTTCACTTTCTGCTTACCTGACAGGCGCGTCCGTTGCGGGAGAAGTCGTGAGCTTGTCCTCAAGAAGCGCATCCCAGTTTAAGGCCCGCCCTTTCGCCCTCCGGATTGGCTGGCGAGGCCGGTGCTCTGCGGTCTCTGTTATTGCTGATGTGCTGCTGCTGTTGCTGCAACGAATTTTGTGGTCCCCGGCTGGGAGCTCATCCTTAAAGCAGGAGGGGGGGCGGTTGAGCGACCCCCGCGGAACTCCGTGACTCGCTGCTTTAAAAAAAAGTTACCCATCTCCTCGCGAAGTGTAGCTGGGGCTGAAAAGAAGCGGTGGCGGCCGAGTAAGCCCCCCTCCCTCCCGCCTTCTGCTCTGGAACAAAGGCGCCGACAGTCTGCTTTGCCCTCGCCGGAGAGATGGCGTCGTTCAACTTCGGGGGGCTCAACGCTGCTTCTCGGAGGAAGAGCATTTATGCCCGCAACGCAACCGTCGAGAGACGGAATCTCATTACCGTCTGCAGGTAAGTTGGGCTCTCTGTCTGACTCCATTTGGCATTAGCTGCATACATATTAATGAATGAATCTCTCTCTCTCTCTCTTGTGTGTGTGTGTGTATGTGTATGTATACACACACACACACACACACACACACACCTACACCTACACCTTCTTTTTGGCCTTCTAGCTGTAAATAAAATTGATATATATATTCCCTGAAGCTTGCCTCCGGTTGAAAAAGGTAAGCAGAGTTGAACATAATTCATAATTATGCGTTAGTGTTTATGTGTGTGTTTGTGTATATATCCAGACGAACACAATAATACTAACACCATATATAAAAAGGTAAAGGTTTCCCCTGTCTAGTCATATCCGACTCTAGGTGGCGGTGCTCACCTCAGTTTTTTAGCCAACATTGTCCAAAGACATTTCTGAGGTCATGTGGTCAACCTGACTACAGAGGGAGGCAGAGGGAACTGATGCCAAATATGGCTCTTTTAGGCTCATGCCTTGCCATGCATATTTTCCAGTGAGACAAACTGAGACAGGAAGATCATTTTATTACAGTTTATCAGAATATTCAGACAAAAGGGATTCCTCTCATTCAAAGAGGGAACCCCTCAATCTTTAGCTTACAACACCTTTTATAGTTAGCATAACAAAGAAACATCCAAGAGGAAAATTGATTGGACAGGATAACAGTAACCTCCCCCTTGCATAGGAAATCAGTTACATGTGGTTAACCATGTTACACATTTGCATCCCATAATATCACACATGTTCATTAAATGAGGTCTGACATCAAAAGAGGCGTAAATTGTAAGGAAAAAAGTTGTTTAGAGTTCACTGATAAACCAGACCCCAATTTGTACTAACAAACTTTTTCTTATCTTCAGATAATCTTCAGCTTGTTTATCTCTTCAATTTAGGAATGTTAAAAGCTATTCCTAAATGTATTGTACCTGAACAGAGAAAATAATCAATCTGAAGATTTATCTTTTCAATTTAGGAATGTTAAAAACTATCCAACCAATCCATAAAGCTATCCTATATTCCAATCTGTAATGAACCAACATTATTTTAAAAGAGAGAAAATACATCAAATTAAAATACAAAATAACTGTGTTAGTTAACAAATTACAAAACCCATGTCATTTGTCCCTCAGAACACTGTTATCTTCCCATTGAACTGGTACTTGCATTTACATGCTTGCGAACTGCTAGGTGGGCAGGAGCTGGGGCGAATAACTGGAGCTTACCCCATCACACGGCACTCGGGTCTCAAACCCTGGCTGTGAGCTTTCCAGCTCACAAAATCAGTGGGTGGATGGATGGGTATACACTTACATATGTATATATATTCCCTGAAGCTTGACTTGTGTTGCAACTAAATTTCATTTTTTATGTGTGCCATTGTGCCCACAATATAAAAATGACAATAAAGGTTATTTATCTTATCTTTATCTTTATTTAAAAACTCGGCTGAGTTGAACATAATTCATACTTGATTGGGTGACCACCAGAAAATACATGGAGAGATTTAAAAAATACATCCTGGAAAAAGGTACTAATGCATTTCTGCCATGAAAAATGCCTCAGCATCCCATTCTGTCCATGTTTTCTGCAGTTTGTGTATCCCGAGTTCTGTTGTCAGGATTTTCCTGTAAAGTGAATATGCATAATATTACTGCCTGTTGGCGACTGGAATGATTATTTTGCAACTTTACTTTCTGGTTTTTTAACTACTAATATGTTTTCCAGCTTTTGCCATAGGAGTTATTCACCATCCTGCTATGAAAGCAGCGTTGTTGCAAATGTTAAAAATGCTAATGGGGTAAAGAACTTTTATAAAACTTTTGTGTATACTCTTCTAAGGAATTTCTTGTTTCTCTTCTTTACCACTGCACTTTCTTTATTCTGCCTCTCAATTCTTTCCCATTTATATCTTCTTAAATCTGAAAACAGATAAAATGACAAGTATTCTTATACCACTTTCTTGCATTGGAGTAAGATTTATGTCCAGAATTTGTTATGTTGGTTAATGTGTACTTTATTCTGTTTTGCTTCTCTTGTGTGTTTTTGTATACTCAAAATGTCATTTCAGAAATATTCCTGTAGTAAATCATCTTTTTTCTATATGTCCTGCTGACTAAAAATAAGGGCCTCATGCCTTACTATAAGTAGTTATATCTCAATTAGTTTTTTTGACTTAGTAGTCTGTAGCGAAGCCCATTATACTTTAAATCTAATTATGTAGTTTTCTTGGCAACAGTGAGCTGGTGGCCTGCCTTTGCTTTTTTCCAGTATGATATTTCTTTTTAGTGTAGAACTGTGGGATTCTTTAGTGCTCTCCCATTAGTATTAATGAGGCCCAATAATGCTTAGGTTGCCATATTCCTTAGGTGTTGCCATTGTAGTGTGCAGGGATGCTAAATCCTGAGTCCAGTAGTAATCCAGAAAAGAGGCTAAGCTTTTGTAGAAGATTATAAAAATAATTATACTGGTGATGAATTTTCATTACTAAGAAAAAAACAGCATTTGCCCTGTACTTCTCATCACTGTAACCTGATTTCTACGAATCCAGGTTAATTTTGGTAATCTAGTGTGTGATGCAAATACAACCAATATATAACTGAAAAAGTTGATTGAATAAATAACCATTTTTGAAGATATTATGCAAATATAGCTGATGCAGCCTTGGTTTATTTTCTATATAAAGTAAGGCTGACATTTATTTGAGATGGAGAGATAAAAGCCTCCATTTAAAGCACGACAAAATGGATGGCACAGAGTACTTTCTGTGATGAAGGTAAAAATGATAGCATAGTTTCTAGTGACTGATATATGTCATGAATGTTATAGCATCTAACTAGAAAGCCTAACAATACATAGGCCCTTGTTTTCATCATCATGCTCTGTTTGTCATAGTGATGGATATTTTCTTTATCAGCTACTTCTAAGTATCTCATTTTCCCAATATTACTATCACTATTTCCTGAGTGCTTCCAGGCAGAGACCTTTTAAAACAGCACTATGATTTAAAAGCTATTGCAGATCTATTCCAATTACACCTGTTTAATGGATTTTCTTTAGAGAAACAATACAATAATTAATGGAAAAATATATGCCTGGTTATAAATGAAAGATAATACTGCCTGGATTGCCTGAAAAAATCCAGGCATGGTGATTGCATAATAAAGGCCTTATCTGACAGCATACATTCTTTGTAAAGCTTTATTTACTCCGTTTAGCTGGTTCACTTAGCATTATGATGCTTTTGATATGTAGAAATAAAATATGTAGATTATTATGCAGTATGTACTTTAGGCAAAAATAATAAACTTTCTTTCAGTGTTAGGGTAAAAGCTAGGAGAAAGTTATGTTTAGGAAAAATACCAAAATGTTGAAAAGCAAATTTCAATATTAAGTTGCCTTAATACTGTACAAAATTTGATATGGTTGAGTGGGAAGACAACTGTAATAAAATACCTTAAGTCTCAAATTTGTATGTAATCCTTTAGCCATTGAAGTATGTAAATACTTTACCTATACTATATTCTAGTAATCTCACAGTTAATTGCTACAGTTCTTATATATATATCATATGGTTGCTTCCATTTTTGTTCCTAAAAGTTTGCTATCTGGCTGGCAAGTACTGAAAAAATTGTCTGTTTTGCCAAAACATATTTATTTTGATAAAGTAATCTACTAATAACCTTACTTGTGTTAAATTTGGTAGATATATGGTATGGTCGTTAGTACATGGAATTTGTAGAGATGAAATCTATGGTATTCACATACTATTTAAATTAGAGCTATAAAATAGTGGCATAATTAATATATCTTCCTTCAGTTTTTGAATGCTCTCAATTTACCTCCGAGCTTTAGAAACTTGTTATAAGAGATCCTTGTAGATTATATGCTATTTCCAATAATATATTTCATATTCAAGTCCATTTTATGATTTATTGTCGTATGACAAAATGAAGCTATTTCTCCTTTCTCCTTCCCCTTTACCTTGTGGAAAGCGAAGGAAGGAAGGAAGGAAGGAAGGAAGGAAGATGATAGATAGATAGATAGATAGATAGATAGATAGATAGATAGATAGATAGATAGATAGATAGATAGATAGATAGATAGATAGATAGATAGATAGATAGATAGATAGATAGATAGATAGATAACATTTATTGTCATTTTTTACTGTGGGCACAATGGCACATTAAAAATGAAATTTAGTTGCTTGCTCTCAAAGTGTACACATATATAACACACATTTAAATATACTATATACAACATATGTATAGACCTACACAGGGCTTTTTTTCTCATAGAACGCTCAGAACGGAGTTCCGGCACCTTTTTTGGATGGAACCTTGTAGGGTAGGCAAAGTGGGTTGTATGACATGTGTGAGTTCCGGCACCTTTTTTTTTTTTTTTTACAAAAAAAGCACTGGACCTACACCTTACATATAAGTAACATATAAATATTAATCACTGTGCATCTTGAATACATAACAGAAGGAGGAAGCTTTAGAGTTCACAAGGTTAATACTGTATGGAACAAAACTGTGACTGAATCTGGATATTCTGCTTTAGATACCATACCATACCTCCCAGAAGGTAACAAAGAAAACAGGTCGTGAAGAGGATGTGTAGTGTCCCAGACAATCTTGAGGACCCTGCTCAAGCAACGCTTATATGCTATGTCCTGGATGGAAGGGAGGGAACTGCCAATAATCTTTTCAGCCATCCTCACCACTCTGCACCGCCTTCCTGTCTGAAGCAATGATGCTTCCAAACCAGACTATGATGCTGTATGACAGGATGCTCTTGATCGCCCTTCTGTAGCAAGTGATAAGGACAGAGGAAAGAAGGAAGGAAGGAAGGAAAAGAAAAGGGAAGAAGATGGGAAATGAAGATAATACTTTATGTTTTGTTCCCATAAGGTCATCTATTCATATTAGTTTTGTGAAAAGAATCTGGATTATTTAAATTTTGTTTTTATTTTACTAATATACTTCCTTGAAAATATCTTATTGAAAATATCTTCAGTAAGAAACTACAAATAGTAGGAGTAAATAAATAAATCCTGAGATGAGCAAGAGTATCATGGTTAATTTCAAAAAAGAAAAAAAAATAGATCCAGAAAACTACAGACCTATCAGACTGACCTCAATACCTGAGAAGAGTCTGGAAAAGATAAGCAATGAATCTGTGAACATCTAGAGGCAAACAAAGTCATAACCAAAAGCCAGCATGGGTTTGTCAAAAACAGAACATGCCAGACAAATCTTATTTCATTCTTTGACAAAGTGACAAAATTAGTGGACCAGAGAAATGCTATGGATATAATTTACTTGGACTTCAGTAAGGTATTTGATAAAATAGACCATAACATTACTTGATAAGATAAAAAAATGTGGATTAGACAGCATCACCACCAGATGGATTTGTAGCTGACTGACCAACTGCACCCAATGTATAGTCCTTAAAGGAACTGAATCTACATGGAGGGAAGTATGCAGTGGGGTACCCCAAGACACTGTTCTGGGCCCAGTACTCTTCAACATCCTCATCAGTGATTTGGATGAGGGGATAGATGGGAAACTCATCAAATTTGCAGACAACACCAAGCTGGCAGGAATAGCCAACACTCCAGAAGATATGCTTAAGATACAGAAAGATTTTGACAGACTTGAACATTGGGCACTATCTAACAATATGAAATTCAGTGGTGAAAAAAATAAGGCTCTGCACAGAGCAACAAAAATGATTAGGGACTGGAGGCTAAAATATATAAAGACCAGTTGGAATTGGGGATGTCTAGTTTAATGAAAAAAAGGACTAGGGGTGATATGATAGCTGTATTCCAATATCTCAGGGGTTGCCACAAAAAAGAGGGAGTCAAGCTATTCTCCAAAGCGCCTGAAGGCAGGACAAGAAGCAATGGATGGAAACTAATCAAGGAGAGAAGCAACCTAGAACTATGAAGACATTTCCTGACAGAACAATTAATCAATGGAACAACTTGCCTCTAGAAGTTGTGGATGCTCCAACACTGGAAGTTTTTAAGAAGAGATTGGACAAACAATCTGAAATGGTATAGGGTTTCCTACCTGAGCAGAGGGTTAGAGTAGAAGACCTCCGTGGTCTATTCTACTCCACTCCACTCCACACCACTCCACTCCATTCCTTAACATATTGTAGATAATTTTATATAGAATATTATATAATATTTCATTCTTGAAGTACATATATCTTCCCAGGGTTCTGTTGTCTAATTTATATTTTTCTACTTCTTTAAATAAGAGTTTTATCACTTTCAAATGAAGTCAGGTTAATATGATACTGTGAGGGCTATGTTAATAGACAATAGAAAGGAAGTAGAACCAATTAAAATATGCATATTTCTGCCCCATAGGATGCATTCTCAGTCCTGTTTAAAAGTTTGTGAGACCTTTGGAATTTTCAATATTTCTGCATAAATATGACCTAAAACACAATCTGTTCTCCAAACAAATCCTAAAACTAGTTAAGAGAATTTAATTTAAAAGATTAATCAAGAACATTATACTTGTTCATTTATTTATTGAAAAAATGATGCAAAGCTATAAAAGCCTCCTCAGCAGCAATTAACATCCATATGAATAGAAATTTACACCAAGATTAACATTAGACTAACAAGTAAACAATATCCCAATCAAGGAACTACCAATGGAGATAAACAAGCCAATCATAAATAACAGCCTAATCAAGGAGCCTCCAAGAATACTCCCACAACTCTGACAGGACAAGCACTAGTGTATAAAAATGAGAGCAAACTCCAATTCCTTGCAGTACTGATGATGTTACTTAGTTTGGTAATAAAATGTCTGCAAGAAAACCACCAAACTCGGACAATACTAACGACCCACAGTTCAACCCTGAGCTACAAATATTATCTTCTATTACTGCTACACATTTCTGTGTAGCAAAAAAAATGTGTGCCTTTAGGATAATCAGTTCATTTGAAGGAGAAATTAGAATCAGGTGTTTTAATCTATGGAATGATGCAGATGTGTGGAAGGTCGTGTCTTATTTAAAGAACAAAGTTGTGGTTATTCAATCTCAAAGTCTCATTTTCACCACACAAATATATAAAACAACTGTTTTCAATGAGTTTGATTTCCACCAGTTCATTATCAGGCAGATAAAGAATTCAACTCCATAGTTACCCTCTCCAGAAATGGTCAAAGAAACATGATCATACCAAGAGTGAGGTGTATTATCCTCTGGGAGGTCTCAAAAATTCCAGGGTGATGTCTAAGGAGCTAAATGGAAGAGTGTTTTGTGAATGGATAATACAAAATAAAACTTTTTGGCTTGAATGAAAATAGTGCATTTTAGCATAAGAACCTTATCCCATATGTGAAATATGGTGGTGACAGTATCATGGTTTGAGTCTGTTTTGCTGGCTCTGGACCATGACAGTTTGCCATCACTGAAGGAACTAAATTCTGCAGTAAAATGTCCGGGCAAATGTCTGAATTGAAGCTCAAAAGACAGTGACCCAAAGCAGGCAAATCATATGACCAAAAAATGGTTACAGCAGAAAAAAGTTAATATTTTGGAATAGAGAAGTCAAAAGTCCTGACTTTAATCCTATAGAAATATTATGGAAAGATTTAAAGTGAGCAGTACATGTAAGGAAAACCATAAGCTGTTCTATAAGATGAAAAGGGCCACAAGTCCTTCAAGCTCCTTTGCAGGACTGATCAACGGTTATCAGAAATATTTATGTACAGTTACTGCAAATAAATATCTCACTCTGGTCATTTTCAGCAAAATTGTTCATAAAATAAATCAATGAACAAGTATAATATTTTTCACGATGAAAGTGAATATTTCTGATTGATTTTTTAAATTTGATTTTCTTTATCTTATTTTAAGTCTTGTGTGAAGAATGAATCACATTTTAGGTCATATTTCTATTGTTGTTGTTGTTAGTTGCAAAGTCATGTCTGACCCATCGCGATCCCATGGACAATGTTCCTCCAGGCCTTCCTGTCTTCTACCATCTTCTGGAGTCCATTTAAGCTCACGCCACCTCATCCAGTGACTCCATCCAGGCCCCTCATTCTCTGTCGTCCCCTTCTATTGCCCTCAATCTTTCCCAGCATTAGGCTCTTCTCCAGTGAGTCCTTCCTTCTCGTTAGGTGGCCAAAGTACTTAAGTTTCAACTTCAGGATCTGGCCTTCTAAAGAGCAGTCAGGGTTGATCTCCTCTAGGACTGACCGGTTTGATCGCCTTGCAGTCCAGGGGACTCGAAGGAGTCTTCTCCAGCACCATAGTTCAAAGGCCTCAATTCTTTTGCGCTCAGCCTTTCTTATGGTCCAACTTTCACAGCCATACATTGCAACTGGGAAAACCATGGCCTTGACTATATGTACTTTTGTTGGCAGGGTGATGTCTCTGCTTTTTAGTATGCTGTCTAGATTTGCCATAGCTTTCCTCCCCAGGAGCAAGCATCTTTTAATTTCTTGGCTGCAGTCTCCATCTGTGGTGATCTTGGAGCCCAGGAAGATAAAATCTGTCACTACCTCCATTTCTTCCCCATCTATTTGCCAGGAATTGAGAGGGCCGGATGCCATGATCTTGGTTTTCTTAATGTTGAATTTCAAGCCAACTTTTGCACTCTCCTTCTTCACCCGCATCAAGAGGCTCTTTAGTTCCTCTTCACTTTCTGCCATTTGAGTGGTATCATCTGCATATCTTAGGTTGTTGATATTTCTCCCGGCAATCTTAATTCCAACTTTTGATTCATCTAGCCCTGCCTTTCTCATGATGTACTCTGCATATAAGTTAAATAGGCAGGGCGACAGAATACAGCCTTGCTGGACTCCTTTCCCAATTTTGAACCAATCAGTGGTTCTGTGTCCAGTTCTCACTGTTGCTTTTTGCCCGACATATAGGTTTCTCAAGAGACAAATAAGATGGTCTGGTACTCCCATCTCTTTAAGAACTTGCCACAATTTGTTGTGATCCACACAATCAAAAGCTTTAGTATAGTCAATGAAGGAGAAGTAGATGTTTTTCTGGAACTCCCTAGCTTTCTCCATGATCCAGCGTATGTTGGCAATTTGATCTCTAGTTCTTCTGCCTCTTCGAAATCCTGTCTGTACTTCTGGTAGTTCTCAATCCACATACTGCTGGAGTCTAGCTTGTAGGATTTTAAGCATAACTTTACTTGCATGTGAAATGAGTGCAATGGTGCAATAGTTTGAACATTCTTTGGTATTGCCTTTCTTTGGAATTGTAATGTAAACTGACCTTTTCCAATCCTGTGGCCACTGTTGAGTTTTCCAAATTTGCTGGCAAATTGAGTGTAGCACTTTTACTGCATCGTCTTTTAAGATTTTGAATAGCTCAGCTGGAATACTGTCACCTCCACTAGCTTTGTTGTTGCTCAGCTTTCCTAAGGCCCATTTCACTTCACATTCTAGGATGTCTGGCTCAAGGTCAGTGACCACCCCATCGTAGTTATCAGGGACGCTAAGCTCGTTCTTGTATAGTTCTTCTGTGTAATTTTAAGAAAATCTCTTCTGCCTCTGTTAGGTCCCTGCCATTTTGGTCCTTCATCATGCCCATCTTTGCATGAAACATTCCCTTCATATCTCCAATTTTATTGAAGAGATCTCTGGTTCTCCCTATTCTATTGTTCTCCTATTTCTTTGCACTGTTCATTTAAGAGGGCATTCTTATCTTTTCTAGCTATTCTCTAGAATTCTGCATTCAATTGGGTATATCTTTCTCTTTCTCCCTTGCCTTTCGCTTCCCTTCTTTCCTCAGCTATTTGCAAAGCTTCCTCAGACAGTCATTTTGCTTTCTTGCATTTCTTTTTCTTTGGGATGGTTTTAGTTGCTACCTCTTGTACAATGTTGTGAACCTAGTCAATCTGATTTCTGTGTTGACCGTCTGGTGATGTCCATGTGTAGAGACATCTCTTGGGTTGTTGGAAAAGAGTGTTTGCTATGACCATCGTATTCTCTTGACAAAATTCTATCAGCCTGTGCCCTGCTTCATTTTGTACTCCAAGGCCAAACTTGCCTGTTATTCCGTTTATCTTTTGGCTTCCTACTTTAGCATTCCAATCCCCCATGATGATAAGGACATCATTTTTTTGGTGTTGATTCTATAAGGTGCTGTAGGGCTTCATAGAACCGGTCAATTTCATCCTCTTCAGCACCAGTGGTTGGGGCATAGACGTGGACTACTGTGATATTGAATGGTTTGCCTTGGATTCGCACTGAGATCATTCTGTCATTTTGGGGATTGTATCCCAGTATTGCTTTTCCTACTCTTTTATTGACTATGAAGGCTACTCCATTTCTTCTGAGGGATTCTTGCCCGCAGTAGTATACCTGATGGTCATCTGAATTAAATTCACCCATTCCTGTCCATTTTAGTTCGCTGATTCCTAAGATGTCGATGTTCAGTCTTGTCATCTCTTGTTTGACCACGTCTAGCTTGCCTTGATTCATGGATCTTACATTCCAGGTTCCTATGGAGAAAAGATCTTTACAGCATCGGACTTTCCTTTCACCACCAGATGCATCCACAGCTGAGCGTCCTTTCTGCTTTGGCCCAGTCGCTTCATTCTTTCTGGCGCTACTAGTACTAGCCCTCTGCTCTTCTCCAGTAGCATATTGGACACCTTCCGATCTGAGGGGCTCATCTTCCAGCGTCATATCTTTTTGTCTTTTGGTACTGTCCATGGGGTTTTCATGGCAGAGATACTGGAGTGGGTTGCCATTTCCTTCTCCAGTGGATCACATTTTGTCAGAACTCTCTGCTATGACCTGTCCATCTTGGGTGGCCCTGCACGACATAGCTCATAGCTTCATTGAGTTATGCAAGCCCCTTCGCCACGACAAGGCAGTAATCCATGAAGCAGCATATTTCTATAGCAATACAAAAAATTTAAAATTTCATAAACTTTTAACACATTTCAAAAGAATATAAAATCTTCTGCATAATATAGTAAACCTAGGTCCTAGGCCAATAGGAAAAATACTGGGCAATCCTATTCATATCTATTCGTGAATATGTCTCAATGTCAGGTGTGACTTTAGAAAAACTATTTAAATTTGAAATAGGTTTTTCATATAGCATGTTAAATAAGTAGAAGATGCAAAAAGTTGAAAGTCTCTGGAGTTTCATTCATTCTTATTTTCATTGAATGCTACATTTTTTTCGTTATGATAAAATAAAAATTAGTATTATAGATTATGAATGAAATAAAGGATAGAAATACTGTAAGTTCTATAGGAATCAAACTACTCTTATATATCACTTGGAAATTATTTGGTACCCAGACTAACCTAATCATATTTCCAATCAATATGATGAAAAGATTTAATTTGAAACAATTCTAGATTAAAACGTTTCATAAACTAACATCTTTACAATAATGTAAATATTTTAATGAAAAATTATACAGCTCTGAAAATACATTTTAGCTTACAATAGGGCAAAAACAATCTTATTACAACAATGCAAAAAAATAACTTTCATTTTTGTTTAATCTTGATCCGTTTGTTTTTAGAAACTGACCACTGAGATTTTTGATGTTTTAATGTTGAGATTTGAGTGTTAGATTAGTTCAACTAAAACTAAGCCATACATGAATATTGCATTTTTAAAATATTAAATACAACTATTTAAAAGGTTGTTTATACTTAAAACATTTAAACTTAGACAGAGATTATTGTATTTTATTATTATTTCTGTACTTGAAAAATCATAGGTCACCTTTCTTATAAATATGTCACTTTTCACCTTTATCCACTTTATCCCCAACCTTTTTTTAATGTTATATTTTGTTTGTATTTTATATATATATAAATATTTATATTTATATATGTATTATATAAATACAAATTATATATGTATTTGTATATACATTCTTCAAAGTTTATATATATGTGTGTGTGTGTGTGTGCGTATATATAAATAAATAAATATATATATATATATAATTATGCTAATTTTTGTAGGTTTTCTATCAAGACACTGATTGACCGTTCATGCTTTGAAACTATTGATGATTCTTATCCTGAATTCAATAATTTTGCAGCTATTTTGGAACAAATTCTAAGCCATCGGCTCAAAGGTACATCAAATCTGATTTTACATGTTTTGTGGAAGAGACTATCTTCTAGAATATACTTTATTTTTGTAAATATAATGAGATTTAGGTTGGTATAATTATTATATCTGTATTATAAATAAGTTTTGAGATTCTAGGATTTTCAATTAGTCTTTATATTGAAGTTAAAATTCTATTGCCAGATGAACATATTTAGGTTGCAAACTGAACTTTTGAAAAATTATTAGAAAATAAAAATAATAGTAAGCTATAGACTAATGCTCTGTTTAGTAGTGTGCCCACAAGCAAATCAAAACCATAAAAATGCTCTTGAGAATCTTGAGGAATGTGGCAGTCTAACAATTTGCTTTCTTGTACATGGCTGGTGTTCCCACAATATTCCATTTGTTAAGAGTGATTTATCATAATTTCAAAATTCTAAATTCTTATTAACCTTATTAAGTTGGAGATTTCCATGTTGTTTAAAGGCAGTTGTTTTTTACATCTAGTTTTTTATAATTCCTCAAAGAATCACAGCATATCATTTATAAATATTTTATCATATGCACACTATATTTTAGTGATTAATCTCTTTCTATTCCCTGATTTTTTAGGTCAAATCACTTGGTTTGGGTATGAAAGCCCTCGAACTTTCTGGGATTATATTAAGGTGGCTTGTCGCAAGGTTTCATATAACTGCATCTGTAGCATTGAGAATATGGAAAATGTTGCCTCTTCAAGAGCTAGGGTGAGAATTTTAACATTCCTCTTGCTATGTGTTTTGTATTGTTCATTTTAGAATAGGAATAGGAATAGGAATAGAATAGAATAAAATAGAATAGAATTCTTTATTGGCCAAGTGTGATCAGACACTCAAGGAATTTAAGTACAATTTTTCCATTTTTGATCATCTGACGAAAGTTACAAGAATAAAAGTTTAAGGAATGTGAAAATGAAGTATGGTTCCATTTGCAGTAATGAACAGTAGAAAAGCTAGTGGTGTTCATGTTAAAACAAAAAAATAGCTTATTATTATTGCTGTAATGTGGGACTGTGAACACAGCCCTGGTTTACAGTGCTATGTAATTGAATTTATTCAGATCACTAAAATGAATAAACTGGAACTGTAATTTATATGAGCTTCTGGTAATGTTAGATATGAGTGAGCATTTATAATTTCACAAATATTAGGAAGAATGTATAACCTGAATATGTACTGGCAGAAAGGATGTAGCAGAAGGCCTTTTGTTTAACAAGTTAAAGTAAACATATTTGTAAATATTTGAAATGCAAAAATATATTTACAGATACTTTGAAAATCATGTGGATAAAATATATAAATAGAATATTTGTCATCTAGTTCTTATTTGCTTAAAAGTTTGTTCAAATACAATAGTTAGAACTATTCATAGTTCAAGATATTTTAATCTTGAAAAAATTGGAGCCATTTCAAAGACATGACTATGTAGACAACTTGATGAACAACTTCACATTCAGTGAGCTTTTATGAAGAATTGCTTGAAATACTAATATGACAAACATTCTATTACCCATTTTGCTGCATTTAGGATTTCCCCCCAAGAATTTTAAATGAAAATGCAGAATATAAACATGAAAAAAGATAAAAATATAATAATTCCTGAAAAAAAATAATTAGGGTTTTTTTAAAAAAAGAAAGGTTCAATGAAGACTTTTGACCAGTTTGATTAAGGGTATACATGTGTTATATTTTTGATTTCCCCACCTCCACTTTTCTTTTTTATTATTATGATTATTAATTTTGATAATACATTATGTTAATATGTCTATATTTTTCTTGTTTGTTAGTTCTGTAATGAAATAAAACATAAAAATAAGTTTTAAAATATGTTCTCTATTCTCTGAATGATACAATCTATTCTAATATTTCATTCAAATACCTGCCTCAGAATGACAGCATAATAGAATAACAGAATTGGAAAGGACATTCTTCTAGTCCAACTCCCTGCTCAAGCAGGAAACTCTATACCATTTCAGACAAATGATTGTCTAATCTCTTCATAAAAACTTCCAATTTGGAGCACCCACAACTTCTAGAGGCAAGTTGTTCTATTTGCCTGATTTGAAATAGATATGTGAATATATTTTCTATACAGAATATATTTTCTATACATAATTCTATACAGAAATCTGTATAAAAGTAAACAAAATAGTGAAAATAATTTGGCAAGTACAATAAAAGTCAAGCCATTGTGACTCTATATGAATAAATATAAGGAGGATGAAGTATAACTTTGTTATTCTGTTTGGGTTTCAGAGATTGAATGACTGGACCAGATTTCTGTTTAATAATATTTATATTATGACTTTTGGATTTCAGGGAAGGGCTTGGATTAGAGTAGCACTTATGGAAAAACACTTGTCTGAATATATTTCGGCAGCTTTGAGAGACTTCAAAACAACCAGGTATTAAATATTTTGTTAAATAAAGTAGATTTTAAGTTTTCTATGGTACTTTACAACTATTATTTAAAATTCCCAGTTCTTGTTCTTTATCAAATTTAGTCAGGAAATGATAACTTGCATGGAAGTAAGTAAGGTGAAAACATGTATGTATTTATATATAGGGTTAAACCTTTGTATGTTATTTAAAATATTTTGTCATTGCACTTGGTGGTATATTTACTTACGACTGTTGGCTTTCAGGAGAAACATCATGATTCATTATGCAATCTTTGTCCCTTTTTATATTTGTATTATTGCATATAGTACATTTATGTAAAGTATAAAGGTTATACTGAAACACTTATTCTGTAATTTTGTTGAAATCGTCAGATTCTTGGATGCTACTATCTAATCCTGTTTTTGTACAAGAAATTAGAATGAATAAATGATTCCTTAAGTTAAACAATCAAACATATATCCTAAATTGGGAGATTTAAACATAAATGTCCAGAAAGCCAATAGCAGCACTTTAAATCCTTTGTTAAACATTTTTAACAAATATGAATTACTTCATATTCCATGAACTCAACAATTTCAGCATAATGATAAGGAGAAAGTAGACAGGAAAACGTTTTTTCCCTTTCTAAGTAGTAGAACAAGAAGCCATCCAATGAAGCTATTAGAAAAGAGACAAAAGCAAACACTTCTTTACAAATCACAAAATGAACTTGTAGAATTCATTATCACAAGACATGATGTTACTACCAAATTTAATCGCTTTTAAATGCAAGTAGATTAATTCATGGGGAACAGGTTTATCAAGCTTATTGGTCTTGAAGACTCCCTGTTTGGACCTTCAATACCAGTGGCAGTGAATAATGGTGAGAGAGATGTCGCTTTCCACAAGCAACTATAGAGGCATCTGTAAGCTTATGTGAAAATGAAAATGCAACACTAAGATGGCTATTGGCCTGATCAAACAGCACTGTTCTTAACGCTCTGAATAACAATGTCTAAAAATATTTTTTTAGTTATGATTTTAACAATAGTTCTTTTCTATCCCAGTAGCAGCCTGATATTTTCAAAAAAGTATGTAATGGTTAAGTTTTATCATAAAAATATGCAGACGTCTTTATTCTGAATAATTTGTTATTTACAAATAGGCCCATAAATACATCAAATCCAAACACTTCCATAGTATCCTTGATATGTATAAGTAGAACAGGTCATTTAAATTACCTGTACAAATTAATAGTTTTCTTACCAATATAAATTAAAATGTGGTAGCTGTTGGCATTAACTACCATCAATAATTTGAGTAATTGGCATGTTATTTAAATAACAGAATATAATAATTAGAATTTAATATTTTTCTAGAAGATTCTATGAAGATGGAGCAATTGTATTGGGAGAAGAAGCAAACATGCTAGCTGGTATGCTGCTCGGTCTCAATGCTATTGATTTCAGGTATGCATTCTTGTGAAAGTGAAATTAAATCATAATTTTATTTAGTAAAAGGTAGTTGATTTTCAATTAACTCATTATAGGTTTTGTCAAAATGTCATTTAAATTTTTTTTTTTTTTAAATTTATTTGATAGAAGTAAAATTTTGTGCAAGTTAAGCTTGACTGCTTATGATGATATAGACACATCCATGCTTTATTCTGGGCAATATCACAAAACTAGTTTTCCATTTATTTCTTCTAGAATTTTGTTAATTATTTCTACATCTAACCTATAGTTCTGGTATTTCCTGATTGTCTCCTGTCCATCATCAATCAATTCTGATCCTGCTTATCTTTCTAGATCTCACCCAAGGCTTGTTCATGTAGAGCTGCATTATACATTATAATTACATTTTAAAATTATTCTGTATGAAGATTTCAATCTGAGATTAAGAGGCACTTTGTTTTATATATGCTGTGGCTACTTAGTGATAAGGAGTGACCACTTTGTTGTCATTTCTCTTTGATTTTATCTACAAAAATTGTAAGAACAAATAGATCATTTTGCATTCCTCAAAACTTTGTATGAATTCTGCTTCAGTACATATAAAATCATATAATAGTAATACTTGGAAAAAATGTTCTTTAAAAATCCCAGAATGACATTTGATTGCTGGTGAAATGGTAGATATGTAAGAATCTACATTTAAAGTTGAATTTTCTCATGTTAAAACTTGTTCTTACATATCTTTTGCATTGGTGATTATGTGAAAAAATGAATTATGTGCTGAGATTATTCAATATCAATATGTTTTAATGTTCTTAATTTCTGATTTCTCATTCTATGTCAGCTTCTGCCTCAAAGGTGAAGCTTTGGATGGCAACTATCCAGCTGTAATAGATTATACACCATATCTGAAATTTACCCAAAGGTATCTGTTTAGTCTGTGCTTTAAAATTTTCTTATAATATATTTTCGTATTATTTTTATTTCACATTTCTACTGGGAAGGGAAAGAATGAAAGAGGAGTTCCAAATGCCATTGAAAATGTTTTTATTGGAATATGACATGTATCACAAATGAATTATTTTCTCGTGGCCAGCCATAGAACACAGTGGTTGAAGGACTGCCTCCTCATAGTCATTTCCCTGTGGCCATTGTATTTATTATAAATATAAGTGTAAATTAGCTTTTTTCACCAATTCTGTCGATAGACAAGAGACATTCTTTGCAAGGATAAACCACATGCAAGGACGCACTGTAAGACCAGCATGTGTTGTGTATGATATAGAGTGCTTCTCCCTTAATATGTATGCAGGCAAATCTGTTAGAGCTCTTTCTCTATCTTCCATTTTTCTATTTCATGATCACATAAATATGTTTCCCTTACTTTACTTGAATTACTATAGAAGAAAATATTTACTTGAGCTACTAAGCTAAAATGGATTAAAAATTTGATTTATTTTAGGATATATATATCTTTTATATAGAAAAAGAGCAAGCTTTGCTTGAATAATAATGGAACCCAACTTTACCTGAATTAAACTGCTAAACATTCTTAGTTTTAATATAATAGACAAGTTGACAGAAGTTAGAAAGAAAAGTGATACATTGATCATAGATATAATGAAAGAAGATATAGGAAGTGGTAATTATATACAAGTTCTATATAAAGGGAAGCATCCAGTATCTGCACAATATGAGAATCTGTTCTGGATCATAGAATCATGTCCTTACACCTTACACCTACATGGCATAAATATGTGAACAAGCTTAAACCATCTTTAGCTATACTGGGATTAAAGTAGTATTTCTCTTTTTTCTTTCAACACTATCTTAGAGTACTGGAAGGTATGTAAAATCTGTTAGATTTTGTATAATCTGCCTGATAGCAGTTACTAGAAACAGGAGTAATAGAGGCAGAATTGGGCTCAACAATGGGGAGAAGAAATTTCTACTGATTATGAAGAAGTAGATAGCGCAGTGAGGAAAGGCAGTGAGGAAAGGCTTAGCGAATGGATAATATGTTAGTTTTTGTTTTTAGGTTCTAGAATAATTTTTGCAGATTCATGATTATAAGATCCATCTCTTACCTAAAAACAAGCAATTTGAATAATTTAGTTTTTCCATTTAAATTTTGTAAGTTATTGTTCTTAGCTTTTGAGTTTGATTTCTCAGTTCTGACAGCATCAGTAGTGATGAGGAAGAGCTAAGAACACTGGGCAGTAGTGGTAGTGAAAGCAGTACTCCAGAAAACATTGGTCCTCCTTTCAGCATGGATGAGAATAGCTGGTACAACAAGTGCAAACGGGTTGAACAGAAATACCTCCTTACTCTGGAACAAAAGGTAAACATTAATTGAGATAAAGTGGCTGAAAATATTTGGTATATTACAATTATTACAATAACATTAATTAAAAGATTTAATTTTAAAAATATTCTTAAAAATGAAAAATATTATTTATTTTATGCATTTATTTTATGTATTTATTAGTTCTGGTAATAGAAAAACTGTTTTTGGCCACACAAAACTTGCTTCTTGGTCAGATAATATTCCTTAACTTATTGCATCTATTGAAGCTGAGATGCAGCCAGAAGGCCTTCTGGCAGAGGAAACCTCAGTTCTTTTTCTTGCATCTTTTTCAAATTCAAATTCTACCTCTTGCTCTGAAAGCAAGAAAAAGCACAGCAAGCAAAACTTGCTGAATTTGTTTTTCAGTAAAGCCTTTAATCATTGATAGGAGAGATAAAAAAATTATGCTCTATATTGCAAATTTGTATTGTGCTTTTAAAAGCATGCCTTTGTGATATATGGAAGAGGCATGTATACAGGAAATATGAAGTATCTCAGTTTTTATTACATATATAGACAAAATACAGTAAAAGTCATAATTATTGATCACAATGCAGCAATTTAATTTCTCCCTAAAGTGGTATTCTTTGTTTATAAAATATATCAAAAGTCTTGATTTAAGTTTTTCCTACTGAGTGTGCTTCACTTTTTTTTACCCTCTAGTCTAGTGAAACTTCTATTCTCTACAGGGACTGTTTCAATACTATAGACAATTTCTGAGGGATAGTTGCAGATCTCTACTATTTTCTGTTCCTTGGCATTTTTGAACCTCTATCAGTAAGCTTGTTAATTAACTCATATAAAAGACTGGAGAGAGATAATATTCTTACAATAAGGTTTTAGATGGGCATCTGTAAAGTCATTCAGTCTTTCAGTTGTAAATGCTGTTATGCCTTATTTTCAGTTCTGCTTTAGTTTTCTATAACTGATATTCTTGAGTTTCAACTGAAACTCAAATTTCTTGAAATTTAAATGCTACCTGTTTGCAAATTATTCTGGATGGCTTACAGTGTACACAATGAACAATAAAATAAGAGCAATGATCACCTTCTCCCAAGGCCTAAGAGGACAGTCAGGTTATCAGTGCATACATACTATTCATTATGGCTATCTAGTCCTTAAATAGACAAAGAAACTATGTAACTAGCAAATAACTTCAATATCTGCAATTAAAATGTAAGCAGTGATATAGTCCATTTGAATTATTTTTTTATGTTATATATCATCCAGCCCTGGTATCAAAGCAAACATGTTGTCAAAGTACTTTTAAAACTAAAAGTTCATGAAAGACATATGTTTCTAGGGTTATCTTGAAGAGCTAGTACGACTCAGAGACACTCAGCTGGCTGAATCCATCTCTCAGAAGAAGGCATTGCAGCAGAAGATAGAATCTATGAATCTGGCCCATAAAATAGAAAAGGAACAACTTGAGTACATCATTGTGGAACTGCAGGATCAGCTGTAAGTTGATTATGGTATAGATGTTTTTCTAGATATGCTCTTGACTAAGATTTTTTTTGTCTTTATACAGAAAAGTACAGTTAAAATGTTGAGAAGTATTAATGTTGCTCAGTTACTAAAATTAACATTTTTCTTTACAAAAGATACGGCGTAAGTTGTATCCCAGTTTTTTTTAAGTCACCTCTTTTTCAAATGTTTAATTTTCAAATATTGTAAATATTATATAACATATTAAGTATCATCAATTCCAGTAAGTTGATTCAACATTCATCTTTTGGTGCCATCTAATCATTTCAACACCTAATTACTATGTTAACCGAACTAACATCAGTACACAAAATAGAAGCATTGGTATCTTTTCTAACTGAAATATTCGTCCCAAGGCACAACTAAATAATCTTTATTGCTTCAGTGAAATTGTACAACTTAATTTTGAAAGCTTTGAGAGTTCTAAGCACCAATCATTTCCCCTTTCCTTTAGAAATTGTTGATTTATATTCTTTTTTGGGAGGGAGTTATGCTGAGGACAGAAAATGACATTTTTTTCTTTTTCATTACTTAAAAAACACTCTAGAATGTGTTCCAAAGATGCTTTTTAAAAGTCACCTGGACTTTATTTTTTGCTTGAAAACATTGTGCTTCTTATCCAAAAAGTGTCTTTAGTTCTGGACTGAAGAACGTTCAATGAGAAGCGAAATGTTTTCAAAGGATAAAAAACCCAAGAAAGTCCAGTTGCCTTTTGGAAAGCACACTTAGGACAACCATGACCTAAATGATGAGAATCTCCATAGGAACTGTAGAATGTGTTCTTTTCAGATGTTTCACTAAATAATATCTTGGGATAAGAATGGGCTGTTCTCTTTATGAAAAAAAGTTTTCCAATTTTCAAATGTAAGTATCTAGAAAGGCAAACATAATTTAACACATTTTCTTTATAGTTTATGAAGAAAACTGGATGATTGAAACTATTTTAGTACTATTCTCAGTAAAACACAATGTAGTTTTTAATCTTGACAATTGCCACAAATGATGAAGATGTGACTGTTCGTTTTGAAAAATTAAGAATGTAAAGATACCACATTACATATTCAGCAGTAAAGATCGGTTGACTTCATTTAGTAACTTGGTGCAATCAAAGAATAAAACCTACACATGATAATACAAATTAACATAAACTAACCCAAACTCTAAAGTTAAAAACAAATTGTAGAGTTTATTTCATGTTCACAATAAAAAAGAAATTAAGAAAGCTATTTTGTATCCATCTTTCGTCAACATTGTTTTTTTTTCTTCTCTCACTCTTGGCTTGTACCCAAAATTTGCCCACCTTTAAATATGTTTCTAGGTATGACCTATCAAGCAAAAAACTGATTTGCAATCCTTTTGATAACAGTATGGTGGATCTTAGAAATGAGATTTTAAGAAAGTGTCATACTATCCACCTTTTAGAAAGATAAGTTCCATTCATTTAACTTTCCCAGAACTCTTTTATATTATTATATTATATATAAGTTGTATAGAGATAAATAGATAGAGATAGAGAGATATAATTATATTATAGATATAATTATATAATATAAAAGAGTTCTATACATACATACATGCATACATAAATATATGCATACATACATATGTAGAAATGACTAGGGAGGAGTCAAGTACATCATCAGTCTTGAATGCCTTTGTGCCCTCAAGAAATCAAAGTCTAGCCCGCCTTGAATTCTATGACCCTTCTCTACCATCAATTTGTTTTGACCATTAGTAGTACAGATTTTTATAAAGGGCATTAGTATACAGTAAACCTATATTCTTTTGAACTGCCTGGACTCCTGATTTCCTGCACTTGACATAAATAATCTGCTTGATTCAGAGTATATTTGATTGTATTCATTATAGTAACTTTGACGTAATATCATGGAATGTACATATATTTCATAAAACCAAGATTTTTTTTCTGAATGTGTGTCATTTTTGATGGAAGCACTCTGCACAATAATGGCCTTTAGTACTCTTTCAGTATATAGTGCAGTAAGTTGCCTACACATCATTCATGTATAGTAAAATGGCTACATATTTATCCACATACTCAGGTGAGTGGAAATCCTAGCTATTAAATTATTTAGTTTAATATGCAAATGTTTAGCTACCTTGGTCAAATTGTATGTTTCTGTTAGAAAAAATTTGCAGTAGAGATTTCCAATTGGTGCTAGTGCCTGATTGATTGATTGAATTGATTTGCCATTCATCTCAACCACAATGGATGGCTTACAATGTTAAAAAAGAATAAAACAATGCAATACTATGTGTACAATAAGAATAAACACTATAAAAATACAAATTATCAGCTATAAATAAAACTAAAAGATGGGGGGGAGGGAGTAAGCTGAATGGCAGAAAGGGGGGATCTGTTATTAATCTATCAACCACTTCCATCATGATGTTCTTCCAGGACCCCAGGCCATCTGGAAGAACTAGGTCTTCAAGCTCTTGTGGAAGGTTAGGAGGGTGGGAACCGATCTCACCCTGGGGGCAAGATGTTTCAAAGGGCAGGAGCAATGGCAGAGAAGGCTCTTTTCCTGGACCCCGCCAACTGGAATTCCCTTCTGCATACCTCCTTTGCCAGCATGGGAGGGTGGTTCCTCAAGTAACCTGGAGCAATGCTAGGAAGGGCTTTAAAGATAATAATCAACACCTTGAATTGCCAGTAGCCAGTGCAGCTCTTGAAACAGTGGTGTCACATGAGCCTCAAAAGCTGACGGTGCCCCTGTACTCTGCACCAACTGTAGCTTTTGAATCCTCTTCTATAGTAGAACATGCAGAGTGGGTTCAATAATCCAACCACAAAATGACATTAAAGATTATCAGTGACAAGGACAAAAGAAAGGGATCACTCTAGGAACAAATTACTTTTAAAATACTGTACTGGTTTTTATTGGTCTATTGGGGCCTTCAAGACACAATAACTATCATCAGTGAATGAATTATGACCACCTGAATTTATCAATTTATCAATACAATACACTTTTTACATGTGCGTATCTAAAGAGATAGTCTGAATTATATTGTAGTCAGCAAATTCTAGGTTGGAAATTTAATCCTTAGGAGAGCATGAGGTACCAGCGCTGAAAAAAAGAAAGGGAATATATTAAATATATAATATTTTCCTAGGCAAGGTGCAGTTGTTTATTTGATCAATTTATATTGCTGCTCTATTCAACATATGACAGGACAGTATAGATCACAATAAGTAGCAATAATTTAAAAAGCACATAGTAAAGCATAAATGTATAGTCCAAAACAACTACATATAAAAACATAGGTGCTGGGTGGGGGGAACTCTCATCCAATGGGTCTTATTACTCCCATCTGATGTTTGAATTAAAAAAACAGGTCTTTAATGCTTTTTGAAAGGTAGGCAGAGTAAGAGTCAACCAAATCTCGGAGAGGAAGCTTTTCTAAAGAATGGGACAAGCAACAGAGGAGACACATTTTCTTGGTCTCACCAGTTCAACATTGCCTAAATGAAGGAACCTTAAGCATACTAACCCTGACAGATCTTACTGGATGGGCAGATGTAATTGGAAGTAGATGGTCAGATAGTCCAGCCTGTCCAGTATCGTATAGACCAGTGGTGGTGAACCTTTCAGAGACCGAGTGCCCAAACTGCAACCCAAAACCCACTTATGTATCGCCGGGTGCCGGGCGGGCATGGCCTGCTGGGTGGGCGTCACCCACTGGGTGGGCATGGCTACGGTGGTCATGGCAGACTGGGTGGGTGTGGTCAGGGTGGGCGTGGCCAGCTCGATGTTGCTCCTGGGGAGGGATGCCTGTGGGGGCCAGGCAGGGTTGGAGATCCAGGGGGTCTCTGGCAGGTGGGGCAGTGGGCAGAAGGGCATCTTGCTCAGCTGATGGCTTAGGGGGGGAAGGAGGCAGCTACACCCTCTCCCAAACGCTGCCGTCTCATGAAAGCAGGATGGAAACTCCCAAAAGCGACAAGGAAAAAAAGTTAAAACAGAAGAGTGTCTTGCAATTGTTTTCTTCCCTGGGGGGATGGGGGGGCATGGGGGGAGGCTCCTGAGCCCCGCAGCTCTTCTGGGGGGGAGGAGGAGACTGGGGAGGGGCTGTGCTGGGATCGGGGCTCCTCGTGCCTTACGCTGCCCGCCTGCGCTCTTCTGCCACAGATGCCGCAGCTCCGCTTGCCTGGCAGGGCGGGGGCGCGTTCGCGCACGGGGGCGCACGTGGGGCTGCTGCACTCAAAGCACCTTTGGGAAAACAAGTTCAGAGTTCTATACCACCCATTAAGTACCAAATAACTGGGAAATATATTGTTCCTGATCTGCAAGTACTAAAGAATTTTGTATCTATTTTACTGCCTACCTTTAATTCTTCTGTTTCAGTTACCTCTCTGGTTTGCCCTGTGACAAATAGATTTGGATCATATGTATATTTTTGAACTATGCTAATTTCACAACATAAATTATGTGAAACAGAAGTTATATTAGTACTTACACATGACTGCCAAGTTGAAGAATATGCTCTTAAGTGTGATTTCAGGTATACCTGGCTGAATGAGGATATTAGGAAGTCCTATTTGTGCTCTGAGCCTTATGAAGAATGCTCATTGGAAGCAATCATACTGTAGTTCATCTTATAAATTGAGCTGAAAATGTTGGCTTGTGCTATACTGAATCTAGAGATCATTGGTCACAAAAGTAGTTCCTTAAGGCAGCTGCTGCAGTTTCTTATCTGTTGAAACTGTGGTGAATTGTGTAATATCTGTGTGTGTCCTATGAGTGTCATTTTAAATATTTATGCATTTGTGTGCGAGAGAGAGAGATTTAGCATATGGCTAAATAAGGGTGGGAATTTAAATTGCAGTAATTTTAGTATCTTTACCAAAGCATATTATTAAGATACAACATAGCTGATAGCATCTGGCTTTAAAAAATATTGACTTAGTAGGGCAATTCAATACACATTATTCAAAAATAACTTGTAAACAAGTGAGTTGAAGATCATGATTTTAATGGTGCATATTAATGGGTTTAAGCATAATACCTAGTGGACTGAATATCTGCAATTGCAATGAACAACTCTGGTGAATTAAGGGACTTTCTGGTGAATTGGAGGATTCTCTAGTCTAGTCCAATAGAGTAGACAGGCTGCAAAGAAAAGAAGAAAAAGCATCTAGTGGAACAAAGAATCTTCCATTGAAAAAATACCTTTGAATTAAAGTATCTGGTGCAATTTTTTTTTTACTTAAATATCAACGCAGTTTATATTTTAAATTAAATTCTATTCACTTGTTATGCATCTAGAAAGGCTGTGATTGAATCCAGTTACAGTCAGAATATCTTTAATTCCTACTGTTTTGGCACCGAAATAAATTAAATCAATACAATGAAGAGGTGGAGTTTTTATAAAACGGTCATATTACTGTTACATATTATTATTAGTAGTAATATTATTATTATTATACATATTACTATATATAATAATAGAAACTAATTTCTTTCGCAGTGATTGTGCCATATATCTTATCTGAAGATTTAATTAATACATAAGAGAAGCAAAACCTTATTGATGGATTTCTTAAAGACATTCTGGATCCTAAATATTCTATAATATGTCTAGTCAATGTTTTTTAACTGATGTAGCTTAAATAATGAAAAATGTAAATTGGGAACACTACATTAGACTGCTTTTCAGAGTAAGCCAGAATTGTCTCCCAACCCAGATTTCAGGTATTTGGCATTGTGGACCCTGTATTATATGTGACAGCTCTGTTAGCATATTTTATTCTGTATTAGTCAGCTTGTATGATTCATGGTTAAATTAATATATGTATGTATCATTTTGCTAGCTGCATATATGTTATATTTTGAAGAAATATGGGAAATGCTATGTATTTTGAAACAGCCTAGTGGAGCAAAAACCTGCAGATTCTGGAAACAGAGTTCAGATGACAGTCCCATCTGAGCTTTGTTTTTAAGTTGAATGTCCTTTAGCTTGCTTTCTGGAAAGTGGATGTTTTATGATTGAGACTTGCAAATATAAATGCCTACATAATAACTTCTCAACAATCTAAATTTCCCTTCTCCTTGCACCCAAAATTAGAGTGTTATGAAATTCCAGCACCAGAGACATTAGAATGGATTTAAATATCATGGTATTTAAAGGCTGTTGTGCAGAACATGTGCAACAAAATCAAACATTTAAATATTAGCGGCAGTCCAGATTTATAGAGATAACCACTTTTGTAGCCTATGATTTATATTTCACAGATCATTTATCATTTAGGTTTAAATAATGAAACAGAAGATATATTTACTTCTTACTACTATCAGCAAACAACTGTTGCTAAGAATCTGTTGCAATGCAAAATGTTTTACTTTAAGGTGTGAATTTTTTAGGCATTTTAACTACAGTTAAGATCATGGAATACATTGATAATTGCCACTATCGTTAGATATTAACGTATATTCGTATACATTCTTAAGCAGCATCAACTTTTCAAATCTTAGATTACATATAGTCCTCAATTTACAACTACATTTGGTCCTGGAATTGCTAAGCAATATGGTCATAAAATGTATGTGCTTTTCTTAATGATAGCAATTCAGGCAATCCCAGTTGATATTGTTAATGCCCCAGTCCTTGGGCAACTCAACAATTAAATCAATGGGAAGCTGGCAGGAAGTTGTAAGCCCCAGGCCTTCTTTACTGAGGAGGGAGCAAGGAAATATATCGGAGGGTAGGGAAAATTGTATGAGAGCTTCAGAACCATTTGAATTTTCAGCCTCAGAGTTGAGAGGCTTCTGAATCCTCTTTGGGGCTGAAAATCCTTGATGGGTGATAATCCAGTTTAGATTTCAGCATGTGGATTTTTCAGCTGCAGAGTGGAAAAGCAAGTGTCAATTCCTCCTTGGATTTTAGCACAGACCTCTTTTAGCCAGAGGCAGTCTCCTCTGCAGACAGCAGTAGTTTGTTATCTTCCCTGCTGGTTTTCCTATTGACTTTCTGGGGAAACTGGCAAGAAGATTGTAAATGGAAATCACATAAATGTGACTCTGAGTAGCAGTATCTAATTAACATGATCTTACTTATATATCACATAGAAGATACGAAAAATATAAATGATGGGGTTCTTTCATATTTGGAAGTGAATGTTCCTATTCAGAAAGAGGAATTTTATCAGTTTGCCTTGTGGTGAATAAATGTTTAACTACTGATCTTATCCATTTGGCAATTATTTTGAGGAGTGCCTGCAACATGCTCCTAAAATTTCCAGTATGATTACTTGTCCCAAAATGTAAGCCTTCCTATGTTAATACTACATATTGATGTTTACAGGGAAAACTCCCAAGCAGCTTTCATGTTTCATATAATTAGCTGTTACTAATCAAACATTTATTTATCTTAACCCCTGAGGTGAGATTGGCTCCCTCTCTCCTGAGATTTCATAAGAGCCTTTTAGACCTGGCTCTGCCAGATGGTTTAGGGACCCAGTGGGGGAGCTTCAAACTGGGTGTGCTTGATTAATTAAAACTTAATTAATCTCCTGTTCCTGCCCCCCCCCATGAGTCTGGCAAATTAATTTCATAATTAATTTCATAATAGCTAGCTAGCTAGCTTACTAAAAACTAACATTAATTAATTAATTAATTAATTAATTCTGTACTGCCTTTATTCAGGAGCTCAGGTAGAGTTCCTCCTTGCTCTCCATGACCTGCTATGAGGAAGGGTAGACTGAGAATGAGTGACTCCTGATAAACATTGCTTAAACTTGGTCTGTACTTGTTTCTTATAGAAAAATTATAGGTACTGTTGAAGGAAAAATCTTCATCCTGGTTCATCCAAGCCAGGGATAAATAAACAACATGGTGACTGCTTTAGAAAGAAGGTTGCAGTTTATTGAAGAACCAGACAGAAAGATGGTTCTGGCAGGAAAGAGGAGAAAGAAGAAGGGCTGAGCACATGTGGGCAGTAGGTTTTTATACCCTCTGAAAGCCTTTTGTTTGGAGTAGTTTCCTGTTCCTGTGTTGAGGCTTTGTATTTTCTATGTCACATATTCTGACCTGAGTCTGGGTGTGCCTCTCTGGTATTCTTGATGGTGGTGGGTTAATCCTATTATGTCCCAAGGGTTATATTCTGCTTCCCTGGTGATGGGGCTAATGACTCCTAGAGTTTGGGTGGGGTATGCAGATTTTAGGTGTCTTTTGTCTTCTTGATCTCCTAGCTCCAACTTTCCTGATGGTTTACATCTGCATTTGTACAGGGCTGGCTTCTGCTTGGGACAGAGAGACTTGGGGGCAGGGTTGGTTTCTGCTTTTAAAATCCTTTTGAGAAAATACGTTTTTCTGCCCTTTTAATATTTCCTTCTCTGGAGGGGCTGACTGCCCACAAATCCCCCCTTTGTGCCATGAGTGTGTGAATGACACACTTACTGGCACAAGATTAAAATTGATCTGGTCAGGGAGATTTGGTAAACTAGCTTTAAAACTGTTAAGCCAAAAAAAGAAGACACTAATGGAGGCAAGCAGAAAAAGATCCCTGCTCCCAAAAGGGGAGCTTCCAACCCATAAAGTTCTAAAAGTCAGGGCAAAAATTTTGTTAGGTGGAAAAGAAATTTATAGTGTCCAATATTCTGTGCCAATCATTTTCAAATGTTGGATGTCACTTTTAGCTTCCAGTCAGGTTTGCACATTCCTCCTAAAATTCTTCACAGCCATGGTTTGCTTCAGTACATAACCACTGGCTGCCCATTTTCAAGGGTTGTTTCCTGCCTTAGCTCTTAGTTCAGCGCATCCAGGTTTGTAATGTCCAATTGAGATTAGCCAATATTGCAAGATATTCAGGGTTGAAGTTTGGAAATCTGTTTCCTGCTACTTCCTTAGTCAGGGCATATGAATTGCAAATTGCCTGAGAGTGCCTGGTTCCCTCCCCCTTGGAATTTGCTGGCAGTTGTGCATGCAAAGCTTTGGTGCAATAGAGCAAAAATCAGCCTGGGGAACTTTACTGAAGGTAGGTGGAAGAGACTCAGTGTGATTATAAATGGTGTGTGTGCATGTGTGTGTGTGCAGCTACTAATACAAAATAGGCAATACATTCTGGATAAATTTTCCCTCCCACCAGACAGAAGTCCCAGGTGTTCAGTACTTGCTGTGCAACTATTCCCAAATGCCATCACTCCATAAATACATTCAACTGGCTTGTTACAATACAAATGGGGCAAGAAAGAAAACTTTACAATGAATTTCCACCCTCCCCCCATAGTCTTCCTAATTTTCTTCTGAGGCTTCACATGGGGACCAATGGCTCCAGGACTCCTTCCTTTGTAGTGTTTCATAGGCATCTGGGGGAATGGTAGGACTTGGGAAGATCTGTTCCACTGAGGTTGCATGGTGGCTTTTTAGTGGATGGCTGGATTCAAAATTCAATTCCATGGCTCAAATGGATGGAGGCAACATCTGGGTCAGTGTGCTCTGCTTCCAAAGGTTGGGAGGGTCATCTGTGCAGGGCTGAAAAATATAAGAGCAAGAGCTTCCCCCTCCTTTCTGGGTGGACTCTCCCAGGAGAGGCAGACAAGGGCATGGAGAACAAAGGATAAGAAAAGGAGAGAAAGCTCCAAATAATTTTAAAAGTCTAATATTTTAAGGTGTGCAATTTTACAGGGGCAGGAGAAACTACCTCTAACATTTATTCTAAAATAGACCACATTTTTTTTAGAGATTGAAAAATGCTTATATGTTTCAGGAAAAGCTTCATAGTAGTTTCACCAATTAGTGATAGGATAAGAAAAGTAACTTAAGAAGAAGATTATTTCTCCACACAACCAAACTTGAGCTTCAGGAGGCTCTTGTAGCTAGACACAAACTTTTCCAGCAGATGAACTTAAAACATTCCCTCCTGCTAACTTTGGGCTGTTCTTAAGAGTACAGAGAGAGAGAAAGGAAAAAGAAAAACGAACAAACACATTTTTCTTCACTCTGTTTGTTGGCCAGACAAACAGAGTGAGGTATTTCCTTTTTGTGGCTTATTTTAAGCAGAATTTCTAGCAGAATTTTAAAATTCTTTTCTCTTTGGATTTGAAACAGTTAACACTCACATTTACCTCACACACAAAGACTTTGACACACATATATACACACAGACAAGAGAACAGAAAAGGAAACAGAAGTCTTAGTTTTACACATCCTAGTCATTTCCACCATAAATTTCAATTAACTCAAGTTAGGAAAGGCTCAAATCTTAAACATACCACGTGGTTGCATAGAGAGAGAGAAAGAGAGAGAATCACTATTTCTTATACTTTAATTTCCCTTTAAGTACCTTTATTTAGCCAAATTGGTTTCCCAGCAAAGCCCTAGCAAAGCCCATTTTTCATAAATTTCTCTTGCTCGCTTCCTTTTTCATACCATCCAGGACAGGCACTTGGCTCTCGTCCCACACCTCGAGCAAATTTCCAATAGGTGACCTAATTCCAACCCTCGAATTGCAGCTACCCATGTTCCCCTTTCGTTGTGGGGTTCAATTTGGCTCAGTCAGGTTTCTCCTAGCAGCACTTCCCAGCCGCTGTCAGCGACACTATCCCTGCCACTCCGTCTGTCAGTTTTTGGGCATTAAAAAATTGCCCAGGAAGGCTTTGGTTCCCTAAACAAAGTACAGGACCTTCCTACCTAGGGAACTCCCTGCCATCACTTTGCGGACCTCAAAAATAAATTGTCCAAGGAGGACCTGCCGCAACAGGTACCCGGCCTCCATTCACTACCCCGCCTGTCAGTTTTCAGACTTAGAGGTCTGGGAGGACCTGTGCTTTGTGCAATAGTACGGGACCCTCCTACAGATGAGCTTTGCTTACAGGGCCTTACCAGCTGGTTGCCCAAATCCAATTCTCTCATTCACTCATTCCATTCCATTTTCACACAGCCTCTCCCTTTTCCCTAACAAAAGGTCCTGCGCTCTGGCCAAACCCCCATGCTTTCCAGGGTCTGCCATTTGAACAGATCCTTTCTGCGGTTAGGAAAGACCAGAGGGAGCAAAATCCAACTGTGATTGGGAAAAAAGGGTCTTCTCACTCATACACACAGACATACACACATCTCCTTTGTTCCCCTGGGCTTTAAAGTTAAAATTTAGAAGTACTCACCTTCACCTTCTTTCCAAAGCAGCCCTTGAGCTCAAACCCAAAACTCCTTTTACTACCCTGGCTCCACATGGGCAAGGCCTGGGGAACCCATCCACAGACACAAGGGGTCTGCTGCCGGCAAGATGGGGCTTATCAGTCTCAGTCCATTGGAGAGGTTAGCTTGGAGTCCTATCTGGGGTACCAAATTGTTGAAGGAAAAGTCTTCATCCTGGTTCATCCAAGCCGGGGATGAATAAACAACATGGCGACTGCTTTAGAAAGAAGGTTGCAGTTTATTGAAGATCCAGACAGAAAGATGGTTCTGGCAGGAAAGAGGAAAGAGAAGAAGGGCTGAGCACATGTGGGCAGTAGGTTTTTATACCCTCTGAAAGCCTTTTGTTTGGAGTAGTTTTCTGTTCCTGTGTTGAGGCTTTGTATTTCCTGTGTCATGTATTCTGACCTGAGTCTGGGTGTGCCTTTCTGGTATTCTGATGGTGATGGGTTAGTCCTATTATGACCAAAGGTCATATCCTGCTTCCCTGGTGCTGGGGCTAATGACTCCTAGAGTTTGGGTGGGGTATGCAGATTTTAGGTGTCTTTTGTCTTCTTGATCTCCTAGCTCCAACTTTTCTGATGGTTTACATCTGCATTTGTACAGGGCTGGCTTCTGCTTGGGACAGAGAGACTTGGGGGCAGGGTTGGTTTCTCCTTTTAAAATCCTTTTGAGAAAATATATTTTTCTGCCCTTTTAATATTTCCTTCTCTGGGGGGGCTGACTTCCCACAGTACAAAAATGCTGTTTATGCACCAAAGGATAATTTTCAAATTTGAACAAACAAGCTATAATTAAATTGCAGTTGCATATTCTAATTGAAATTTTAAAAGCAAATTGATGATGTCCCAAACACATGTTCAAACACACATATCTCTTCTAGCAAAATAGGCATACAGCTCGTAATTTTTTAAAACTAAACACCCACACATGTACCTCAAATATACAGAAAAAGCAATCTGGGTAGTATGCAGACATTATTTCAGGCTTTTGATTTCTTTCAGGAAAAAGCAGCAAAAATACAGCTGCTGACAACTGATTTCTTGCCTAAAATATTTTTGTGATGCAGTCTTGGAAGTTATCACAGCCCACAAAAATTCAACTGAGGGCTACTAATAGTGGTTTGCATACTACTACATTACAGCAACTTTAAATTGTCCAAAATGACTTCCTTGTTGCATTTCCTTTTATTAAATCCTGAGAAAGGTTGATTGATTGACTAATTTTAAATTCTGCTTTGTACTCAAACTTTTAAAGTTGATTTAGAACAAAAATATAAAATTTAAAACATAACAAAATCAGCATCAGCTAATGATGAAACCTTCATGAAAAGTTCTATCTTTTATGATTTTTCTAAATAGTGGGAGAGAGGGTAGAAAATGGACCTCTCTAGGAAGAGTCTGGCAATGACATAAAAGAACTATTTTCCCATGTATCACACAGGTTTTGGTAATAGAGGGCATCTTCAAAATGGTCTTTTCTACAGATGTAAGTCATTGGACAGATTTAGAAAAAAAGAGGTGATTTCTCAAAGACCAAATCATGAGTTGTTGAGAGGTTTACAAATCAGCACCAGCATCTTAATAGGGCTAGTAGGCAGCTGACAACCAGTGTAGACCTTTCAGTACAAGCATCATAATCTAGATAGTAGTCTGTGCACCATTTTATACCACTTGTAATCTGTGGTCTGCGATCTTTCATAAAGACTGGATGTCTGTTCTAGGTAGAACATTATAAGGACGCCTGCACATGAAATTATAATTTCATAATTTAATATAAATTGTAATTATAATTATAAATTATAATAAGAACATTTTCAAATGTATTAGGCAGAAAGAAAATGATGAAGACATAATTTGAATTTATTTAAGGAGCTAATACTAATATAGCTTTATAAGTAAGAAGTGTGAAATATTTTGAAATTGGGAAGAACTCAGCTGAAACAGCATACAAACAAAATGCTAAAGTTCCTTTAGATGCAAAAGTTCTCCAGTATACTGATTTGGTCATTTTCCCCAAAATTACAAATTGGACATTTGAATGTTCCAAGAGATTGAAAATTATTTCAGTCATTATTTGATAGAAAAATAGTTTGGTTTGTGGTAACACAGAAAAAAATAGTTAGTGATTTAGATGTAACTGATATTTCATGAGACCATCATAATATATGAAGTTGATCTGGAACATTTATTTGCATCCAAATCTAACTGGATTTTTTTTTATATTTGTTGCACTCCTCCCTTTTCATTGGGGAGATTGAGTCCCAGAGTGACAGCCTGGCAAATAACCGTGATCAGCAGAAAGACTGCATATCAGTAACTTGAATTCTACTATTGTTATCTCCTCCATAAATCCGCAAACTCAAATTTCCTCAGCATGCTGTATTTGTGTTAGTTTGCTTGCTTTAGGAACTTTCTAACACTACCTACTAATTAGAAGACAGCTAACGCACCACATGGGCTCACATCCATGACATTTGAAATTTCAACAGATCTGAGTCGTCAAGGTGGTGATCACAACTCATTCCATAGAGAGGGATATGTGAAGGAGATTACCCAATAGGAGAATTCATAGTACTGGTAAGTAATAAAGCTGTGGTTGTACTATTAGTTATAAACACTCTAAATCTTTCCCAACTGACAGCCTTTATTATGACTCATACTGAGTTTTGATATTTCTGACAAAGTGGCAGTCATGAGATTGGAAAAAAATATTTCTACCTCAATGTATTTTTCACAGAAATGAAAGAATGATATACATGTGTGTGTGTGTATGTGTGTACATATACACATATACATCATACATTCATTTCTGTGAAACACATACACACTATATATATATATATATATGTATGTATGTATATGTATGTATGTATGTATGTATGTGTGTATATATGTATGTGTGTATGTGTATATATGTATATGTGTGTATGTATATATATGTGTGTGTGTGTGTATACAGTATGTGTGTGTGTGTGTGTGTGTGTGTGTGTGTATATATGTCTTTAATAAGTTTAAATATTGGAATCCCAGGTGTGGACATTTAAAGTCAATTAAATAAAATGATGAACTCCAGGATGTTAGAAAAAAGGCTTCTTTATTGCTGAGCTTTCGTCAACAAGCTGTTGACATCATCAGAGCAAAGGGCTAAATGACAGGGGGAGCATGTGCATACATTTACATAACAGTTAAAAAACGGTTACAATATGGCATGTGCATACAGCGTGCTCATAAAAAGCTCGCTCACAAAAAGTCATACTGGTAGCAGCAAATACACGGAAGTCAGTCTCCAGGCATCTTTTGAATTTCGCCTGGAGACTGACTTCCGTGTATTTGCTGCTACCAGTATGACTTTTTGCGAGCGAGCTTTTTATGAGCACGCTGTATGCACATGCCATATTGTAACCGTTTTTTAACTGTTATGTAAATGCTCCCCCCCCCCCGTCATTTAGCCCTTTGCTCTGATGATGTCAACAGCTTGTTGACGAAAGCTCAGCAATAAAGAAGCCTTTTTTCTAACATCCCGGAGTTCATCATTTTATTTAATTGACTTTAAATATATATATATATATAAAACAACTTTGCTCAATGTGATGTAGCCTATTTGTTTGGATGAAAATTATATTGTGATTTTAAAAGAAAATGCCCTAGGGCACCAAACAATGTTACTTCTGCCATAATTATCCCTACAGAAACTCTGTACATCTTAATTTTGCTGCAGCAACTTATTCATATGAAGCAGCATTTAAATCCTGCAATTCTTCCTCCCCCCTCATGAAGTAAATATGAATAGGTAACTCATTACTTCACCACAGCTATTGAAGTTGTTTTGAATGTTCTGTTCTTGATTCAGAAATAATTCTTAGATTTTGAAAAAAAGGGGGGAGAGAAACAGGGCTCTTCTATAAATCAGCACTTAGATTAGCAATCTTAATGTATCCGCTTAGCTTAGCGTCAAATGTAATAAACTATGTAAGCGGTTTTAATTTGTTGTATTTATTTCCATATTTAATGGACTGATCATCTCTTCTTGTATAATATGAGGGCAATTTGGAAATAAACCTCTGTTTGGTTATTAATGACAGACACTCGCAGATACAGAATTTTTATTATACACATTCGAAAACTACAACATTACATTACTTTTCAACATAATCACCATTCAAATTGAGGCACTTATCATAACGTCTTATAAGGTTTGAAATTCCTTAGTAGTAGTTGCTCAGTGCCAAATCTGGGCTATAGGCGTGTTCCAAAACATCCCAATGGAACTGCTTCAAAAGTTCTTGAGTGCGTCTAGCAGTGTGCAGGCAAGCATTATCGTGAACCAACACTACACCGGAAGTGGTGCCATAGATAATCCCGCCAAATGTGAAGATGCCAAAGAAGTGCCGCTAGTGAAGTTCATGGAACGTGGTTTGACCATCAATTCAGTCTACTGTGAAACCTTATGAAAACTCAAGCGAGCCATCCATAACATGCGTCAGGGCATGCTGACTTCGGTTGTGGTGTTGGTTCACGATAATGCTCGCCTGCACACAGCTAGACACACCCAAGAACTTTTCCGTTCCATTGGGATGTTTCCATAGCCCAGATTTGGCGCCAAGTGACTACTACTAAGGAATTTCAAATCTTGTAAGACGTCATGACAAGTGCCTCAATTTGAATGGCGATTATGTTAAAAAGTAATGTAATATAGTTTTCTAATGTGTATAATAAAAGTTCTGTATCTGCGAGTGTCTGTCATTGATAACCAAACGGAGGTTTATTTCCGAATTGCCCTTGTACAAGAAAAACACCCCATACTGTAGTGTCAGGTGAATTCAATTTTGTTCTTCAACGGCCAAATTTTGATTGAAAAATCTCTTGAGAGAAAATGCTTTAGTATGCTAGCAGGAAAACCTTTCAAGAACAGCCTATTTTCTTCCTTTATTTTAAGACATTACTTTTAATGGCATGAAATTCACTATGTGTTCACAGAACTGTGCTAAAGAATAATGATTTAAGATCAAGACAAGAATTAACTACCCATCTCACCAATCAGTGGCCTTCCCCAGGAGCTCTGGATGTTAATGCTGTTGCCTTGGATACGCTACTTTATGGAAAGCAAAATAAGCAATGGGATGAGTAAGTTGATATATTTGTGCAGTGCTCCTAAAATCCCAGAAATCTCATTCACCTTCCTCCACATACATATCTCATCTGTTAGAATTTTAGATTCAGCAGACAACCAAGAACTGCTGAATGCCTAATTATTAAAACAGTGCAGAAATACTCGTGATAAATATTTCATTACCTTAAAACACATTTAGAGTGCTATAATACAAATAGTTTATATAGTACCCAATGCATAATTTTTACAATGTTGTGTGTGCACAAAGTGATTTACTACTAATGTAAACCATTTCCTGTGTAAGTAGGTTATTTTTGTTAATTTTGCTTGTCAATGCAAATTGTTCAAAAAATTTATTATCTGCTACATTAGAAAGATGGGAAGCAAAAGTAAAATTCAAAATATTTTGAAATTGCATAATTTTTGTGAGCACTGCATGTGACAATGGCTGTCCTTGAGAAATATATCAAACCTGTGCAAGCATAATTAAAGGCTTGCAAGATATTGAGATACTGCCTATCTTGTGTTTTTCTTATGTGAATCTTTTCCTTTTCCAAGCTTGGCTTTATTAATCATAATTAAAAACATACTGAATCAAATATAATGCTTAAGAACTATAGAGAGATTGCAGAACTCACAAGAAAGATTTCTATACTTTGTTCCTTTAAGGCTTTGACAGGCTTTAAGTTTTGCATCAGATTTGCATTGTTTTTCATTTCAAAATTGAACTGTATATTAGTCCAATTTGACAAGCTGGTGAGGTATAATTAAGCATATTGTAGTATATTATGTATCAGAATAATGGTATTTGATTAACTGAGCAATAGCTTAACTTTAGAACAATGCTAAAATCTTCAATTAGGGTTTCTAAAATTGTTGGAACAAAAATTATTTGGGGCAATATGTATATGATACACTGGAATAATTAAGATCATTTAAACATGCTCATAGGAAACAGTATTGCTTTTACATTTTTGATACAAATTCCCATTAGGATATTATTGACTGTTTAACATGAGATTGTTTATTATTAATGCATATACTATGAAGATAAGTATTTGATCTTTAATAACAAAGAGTGTATCAAAGCTGTAGAAGTATACAGACCTATCCTATCTCAAGTATGGTTTAGAGTTTGTTTTCCATGAATTCTTGGAACAAATAAAGATTTCCTCATCAGTAAATGGCAGTTCAGCCATTACTGCTTACATACTTTATTGGATGATATGAAAGTGTGGATACATTTTTTTTTCCAAGACACACATTTAAAGATAGTTTTAACTAAGCTATTTATGCATATATGTTTTGGGAGATTCTCAACATTTTCTTGAAACTTAGGAATTCTATTTTGATTTGGTCAGTATGTAAGAAAGTAAGGGAAGCCCTTATCAATAAGGCCCAAAGCTTCTCTACATCAGTTTCTTGCATTTCAATGTTGAAGATTACGTTCATCCAGAAAACCTCAAAACAGGACATGTAGGTGACAGTTCACCTTTTATTTTACTTGTCACAATTTAAATTATTTTGGAAATAATAAATATATAGCTATTCATAATAACCATTGATAGATCTATCCTCCATTAATGTGTCAAATTTTATTTAAATAATTTAGATTAGCCATCTAGTAGCTCTGAATTCTATAGACAGCCATGTGTTGGTAATGTATAAGAACTTTACTTGTTTTTCTCATATTTATAGAATTCCATTTAATTATTAACTCTATATTTATGCTAACATAATCCCAGAGTTTATATTGGTCACGAATGGATGTTATAATATTTAGGGCTGGTATTACAATTAAATATTTGATAGTTTAGTTATATTTTATCTCATATTTAAGCCTTGCTTTTCAAAGAAAAATAATTGAAATAATTTACAACTATATTTAATGTAATATTTTGTAAGAAACATATATTTTTGTTTTGAAAGTAGATGAGCTGATAATCTTTGCTTTTGCAACATGGCATGTGCTTGCTTTTGTGCAAGAACAAGACAGACAACAAGGAAAAAAATAGTAGTGCCAGTAAATTCCAATTGGCATGGTTAAAATAATATCATATGACTTGTAAGGAAGTGATAGTTTAGCTGTGCTTATTATTTTTATTATTTTCTACTCATTTTATATATTAAACATTAATTACTTAGAATTATGAATGGGAAAAAGACATAGAAGATAAATGAGATGTTGGTTTGTTTGGGTAACCTTTTGCTCAGGTGATCCTTTTGCATCTAAGCAACATACAGGTTAAAAAAATTGGATTGATTACGTTTATATGGACTGATGTTAAGGTTTAAAGTTTTCACATGACGAAATCTAGCTCAAACTGTCTAGATATCAGTATCAAAAATCTGATAATAGAAAGTGAATATGTTTCATCAGTCCAGGCTTCAAAATAAGGATTGAGTGTATTTTCATTAATTTCTAGCTACAATTCAATCTTGATAAATCACGAGTCCTTCATATATTGTTGAATTCCAAATATATGAAAATAGTTCAATATTACATCAGTATCTTTGTATCTCATTAAGATATTATTAATATTAAACCAAAAAGGGACCATTAGGGAGCAGGCCCAAACATATATGCCAATGACCCTTCCACACATTCAACATATTGAAAGTAAACTTCAGCCCTTAGCATCTTGTTATGAATTTAAGATATTCAAAAAAAGATATTTCACTGGATTAACCATATTTTAAATGCATATTTAACGTTGATTAATAAATTAGTCCTTTGATTTTTAAACACAAAATATTTCAACCAATTAGCATTATTTACTTGCAGTTTTGTGTTTGTGTGTATGCGTACATACACACAGAGGTTTATATAAGGAAAGTGTAAGTCTAAACCCATCAGTAACATCATCCAATAATAACAGTGTAGAAATTCAGTGCAGGAAAGGCAAATGATACAAAAGAGCATAAATAATAATGCTCTAATTGTATCCTGCTTATATGATGGGGGATTTTTGAATGTGACACATATATGCTTCTGTGGTACTACAACTCCTTTTAGCTTGGTATAGCATTGATATATGTAATTGTTATGAGTAATTATTTTTATTAAGTTTTATGTGCCTTTGGTAACATTTCTTAACTTTGCAGGATACAGTGAAATATTAATAACACAGAATTTTTGTTGATACTTTTTCAAAATATTATTAGAAAAATTATTCCTTTATTTCAGTCAAATTATCTAGATATTTTTGATAAATATTAAGAGTAGATAGCAACTCGAACAATACATTGTATACTGTTAAGTCTATAGCTAGATACAAACGTACATGTTAAAAATTTCAAGTGCATAAAATAAGCCAACACAAATACGGTAGCAAATATACAAACATAAGCAAAAATTTAAAAGTGTGATTTAAAAAAAAAGTTTATGGGCTGGATTCAGAGTAAATTAGTATAATATTAACAGTCTTAACTCCTTTTCCAATTTTATGTACTATATTGTGTTACACATTTTGGGGGAGATAATTTAAAGGATGTATAGTGTTATAAAAAGATATACTGTCATTAGAAAATTGTGAAATAAATAGTTATGTCTGCTGCATATCAATTCAAAAGTAATGAAATGAGTTGTCACTGATATTGCAGAAAGAGTTATCACAGCCTGGATCAGCTCTCTGCTGATGTAAGCTTTTATCAGACATCCCTGGATCCAGGTAATATACCAGATGCAGATGGGAAGCAAGATGGACTAAATTTACTTAGTGAAGGTAAGGTGAACAATCCCAAAAATCTGTGTATAATGACTAATTTTCAGTTATACATAAGACTATACAGTTGTTCTACATATAGCTTGAGAACTACAAATCTGCAATTCAAAATTAAATTAAGTTGAATGAATGTAGTATAAATGGCAGCATAAATATCTGATTTGTAATCTGCTTACATGTACGTTTTCTGGTCTCTAATGAAGATTTGAGACTAAACTTGCCTTATTTGCTAATGATATTATGTATTTGTTGCTGCGGAATAATATAATTACATTTATTCAAACAGTATTTGGAACAGAACCCATGCTTTTTCTTACATTTTGGAGAATAGGTATAATTATAGAATTTTCATAGATAATACAAATCTATGCAAGGTTTCTATCTATCTAATCTCTTTGCTATCTGTTCAGCTTTGATTTTGAGAGCAAACTGCAATCCTTCAGCATCTGTCCTGGTATCAGTTATAGTGTGAGGTCTGAAATTAATATGTTGAAAAAATATTGAAAAAATATTTTCATCAAAAAATAAAACTCCATCTTATGGTAAAATGTAGAACTGCAGGATAGTTTGTACAACATAACAAAATAAAATAAACCTATATTTCAATTTAAGTCTGGTATTTTAAATGGACTGGACTGAAACACTTTTGACACTGCTTTTTGTCTTGTGGAATAAAATAGTTGTGTTGGCTCATCTCCAAAAACATTGAGATTTTTGGGGTAAAGCTGAGGAACATTGTAAAGGATGTTGAGACTAGAAATTCCCCATAACTAAAAATAATTTTGTTTTAACTTGTTGAGGTTTTTAATTATATACGACTAAAACATTCATGTCTATAACTTTTAACTGCGTGAAACAGTGCATTGTCGGGCAACAGCGTTTGAATCGTGGTACTCCAAAAGGGCTGATTTACAGAATGAGTTCAAAATCCAAGACCCATGACTTCCATGGGATTAAAATTGGCAAATTTGTGGTCTTCAGTACTGCTATCATGCCTCTGCCCAGAGATTCAGTAGACTAGTCTTGCATTAGCTCTTTGGAGACCAGGTAGACCAGCTGCTTCTTCAGCCAGATCAGATAGACTGGTTCCATCCTAGCCCACCAGAGGCTGGTTAGATTAGTCCCATAATTGACTGCTGAAGGATAGTCAGCTGCAGTCAAGCTGGTAGGAAGTTAGAGGTCACTTCTGCACCCACTGATTTTTTTTTGCATTTGGTGATTCTTTGTTTAGAGAAGGAAATATCTCTGAAATGATGACCCAATGAGTTATGGGTTGTCTATGTTAAATAAATATTTAACCTTTCTAAGCTTATCTGGATATAGCAGAGCTGGTATTTCAACAAAAGTGCTGATTTGAAAATATACAGGCAAAGATAGAAAAAGAATAAAATGGTGAAAAATATAGGCATAGCAATTTCTGGTATTTTAATATGATTTTCTTCTGATTCTGTCATGTTGCATACAAGGGAAACACCGTGGGTTTGTCCCTGTTCATCCGCACATATAATAGCAGCTTGAAAGAAGAAAGTGAAGTAAACAATGATATTTTCTTTCTTGAAATAGCAGTAGTTTGGGTGAAAGATCTAGAGAAGGGAGAACAATTTAATCTTGCCCTGAACATCTCATATTTAATGTGTTTACTACTATTAAACTAAGAGTTAAAACTTTCTTCAATAGGGAAAGAAGATACTCCTTCATTACTTGGCCTTTGTGGTTCTTTGACATCAGTTGCAAGTTACAAATCTCTCACCAGCTTGAAATCAAGTGAATATCTTGCAAGTCCTACAACAGAGATAACAAGTCCTGGACTAACACCTTCTTGAACAAGTCTACACAGAAAGAAGCTTTTATGTGTGCATTCAATTGGCATTCCTTAATTTACTGTTAAGACTTATAAAATGTCAACTCAATTTTTAAAAAATGCTTTCTTTTTTGTTTCCATAAATCTAAAAAACTGTGTTTAATAACTGTCTTTGCAAACAAAGATACACATTAACGCCATAACGATATTCATGTTTTCAACAAACAGTAATTAAAACTAAAATCCACTATAAATAAAAATATTAATCACTAAATTCAATCTGCAAAGAAAATATTACAATTATAGTGGTTCATTCTAAAACCTCTAAGAAAATGTTACACTAGATTTTCATATAAATGTTTTAAGTATTTTGCAATTTTTTGATTCAGATCTATTTTTTGCTATTTATTCTGTAATGAAATTTTAAAATGAGGGCCAAATAGCTATGATAACAGTAAACTTTATTTAATTTTTGAAGCTTTGCAATTTAAACTTTGAAGTGCAATTCTATTTAGTAAGAGTTTATTTTCCAGCATTACTGGCAATGGTTGAGTATATTAATACAATCTTGTGTAAAACATTCATTTTACAGGGACCTCTGATTTTGAGGACTATGAGGAAATGCTTTATTGTGCCAAAGAAGTTCTGTACATTGTTTACTAGTGTGCTGCAACATATGGGTATCTACAAGTGCAGAAATTTTATTGTCGGTGTGACTACTACTAATTTAAACAAATGACGTGCCTCCAGTAAGACTTGCTTTGGGGGAAAAATGGGATAGGGAAGCACATGATTATTCAAAATCCTGTATTGGTAAGTTTATTGTGGTAACGTATGTGGTGAGCTAAATTTTTAAATGAAATAGCTCCTGCTTTGTCAAATGACATGTACTAGCTAATTTAATGCATGTTATCTCTTGTGAAATTAATATCTTTTAAGAACATAATGAGAAATATAATGTAGTAGACTAACACTAACAAGCGTGTATGTGAAATCCAGTATGGTCCAATAAGTTGATCTAGAACAGTTAAGTTTTTATAATAGCTGATGACTGATTGGACTAGATGGGGTGAAAAATTTTAATGTATGTATGAAAAAAACAACTGAATCAATGCTTGTGCATGAAAAGACTGCCTTGAATTTGAAAAATTGCCAAGCTTTCAGAATGAAAAACTAACCAAAATTATGCAAATGTGTTGAGTTGTTGTATCAACATTGCAGATACATTAAACATTTTGTACCACTGCTACCTAAAGTTGTACTATTCCTTGATGACTGGAATACTGCCCAGATTACATTCAGTAACGCTAAACAGTTTGAATCAACTGTGGCAACTGATCTCATTATCACTAGAATCTAATTATTCAAGAGAACAGGCTCTTTTAAAGCATGAGTGTGTTTTATCAATGATTACTGTACAAATACAGATAGTCCTTCACTTATGACCACAACTGAGCCCAGTGTTTCTGGTGCTAAGCAAGACAGTGTTAAGTGCTGTAGACAAATGCTAGGAACAACAGCTATTTTAATACTGAAAACTTGATTTTTATCTGGAAAAATCACACATATATATTGTTGTACCTGAAAGTCAATAGGTCATTAGTGCTTCAGTACCGACAGCAAAAGGAAAGATGCTGTTATATTTTCTTTCTTCCTTTGCATTTTTCAATATTACTGAACATACAAATTGGTGAGTCACAGTTTAGGCTAAGATAGTCTTTAAAAGTTTCAACCATATTGTTACCACCTTTTGGGCACAGAATTATATAAGAATGGGGATTCTGTATTAATTTTTCCATACATCACTTTAATGAGCTTATTTACTTAGTATTAGTCAAAATGGAATTAGTTGTTTTCTTCTAGTTATAGAATATTACCTGTTTTTTCTTAACGATACTTGTAGCACATAGGATTACTTAAAATAGTTCTGGCTATACCTTTTAGTACACAACTGAATCAAAAGCAGCTTTTAAAGTAATAACAACTCATTCATATCAATGCACTGAAGATAGTTTCCCTGATTTTAATAAACAAGTCTACTGTAATTACTTTTCAATATAAATTATCCTAATCCTTCATGAAAAAGGCTGTGATTAAAAAGTTACAATGTTGTTCTACTGATATTTGATTCTACTAGTTCAAAGCAATATTTAACTGAGTAATTTACAGTACTTATAAATCACTGCACAAATTAATCTAGTAGTATCTTGAAATTGTGTACTGTTCCAGGAAGTACTGTATACAAGGTATAAGAAAACATGAGGATTGGGTATATATATTTGTGAGTTCCTGGGTGCTCTCTGAGCTTAGTTGTTTTCTTGCAAATGTTTCATTATCTGATTTAAGTAACATCTTTAGTACTAAGAGTGGGGTTTGCTGTTTATATACAAGTGGCTTGCCCTCCCAAGTGCTGGTACAGTGTTCTTGGTGATTCCTTCATTAGACTGTTGTTTACTGTTTGATTGTTGGTCTAGTGTTTGATTGTCTAGATAATTCATTAGTTGGTCTACAGATAATCTCTGCTTGCTATGTTTTAAAACATTTAGCTGAGATTAACACCAAAATTAACACTAGATCAGCAACCAGCACTCACTCCAGGTATCTAGTGATCTTCATGATTAGGTGGAGACTCGAATCTAAATCTCTTTGATCCCAGTACAACACCTTAAGCAACTCAAAAAACAATATTGTTTTCCTTTTCTAAAAATGTATCAGAAAAGATTAGATATCTAGGTAATCCTTTCATTTAAGGTGGATAACAATATGTAACATATATAGATGTTTTCTTTAAAAATTTGGAAAATTCTATTAGGTACCAGAGATATTTAGTTCATGCTATTTTTGTGACCTCTTCAAACACACATATCAATATTGACTATCTAATATGTTAAACTTTTTTTGAATTACTTGAAAGTTTTCTTCAGGATATAAATACTAATTTGTAAAAATTAAAAATTATTTACAGTGGTACCTCAGTACTCATTGTTCATTGGTTCCGGGAAGCATGACAAGGACCAAAACGACAAGGACCAAATAAATTTTTCCCATAAAAATGTGAATAAATTTAATGTGTTCCCGAACCAAAGATAATGCACATTTTAAGGCAACAAGTAAAAAAATAGGGTTGTATATCATTATATGAGAAATAAACCTAAAAATTAATAATCAATATACTTGAATTGAATAAAATAAAAACTTCACTTTACCTGAGAAGAGTACATGTCCAAATGGGATTGTCCTGTTCCAGTCCACATGCACGAACTCACATTAAGTTTTAAGACTTTATTAAGACAGATCCAACTGCAAAGTTCCTGAGTCCAAACCTGCTCAACCTAGCACAAGGTTGTAAAGACCACAGGAAAAGGCACGAATCTGCAAGTTCACATACACACAGTCTGAAATCCAGGCACAATCCAGAATCTACACCAGTGATGGCGAACCTTTTAGAGACCAAGTGCCCAAACCACAACCCAAAACCCACTTATTTATCGCAAAGTGCCAGGGCCACATCAGCATTGTGGTGCCCTCGGGGGGGGATGGGGGCGTGGCCCACTGGGTGGGCATGGCTGCAGTTGTCACAGCAGACTGGGTGGGCGTGGTTGGGGTGGGCATGGCCACCTCGATGTTGCTCATGGGGGGGGACGCCTGTGGGGGCCAGGAAAGGTTGGGGGAGATCCAGGGGGTCTCTGGCGGGTGGGGCGGTGGGCAGGAGGCCCAGCATAGATGGGGAGGCACGCAATCCTAGCTGGGACTGGGGGGCCATGGCGCCGATGGAGATCTGGCTTTCCCTGCTCTGGATGGCCTTTGGCTTGCTGGGTGTGGGCGTGCTCTACCACGTCTACTCGAGCTTGCTAGCTGGCCGCTTCGCCTCCTTTGTGCTGGGTTGGGCTGCCACTCCGGGCGGCGGCGGCGGCCTAATGGACCTGCGCAAGCTGCTGGCAGTGGCGGCATGTGTGCCCACAGAGAGGGCTCTGAGTGCCGCCTCTGGCACGTGCCATAGGTTCGCCACCACTGATCTACACACAATAAAACCAAGTCAAAGTACAAATCCAAAATGCGAGAAGCAGGTCTGAAATCCAAACATGCAGTCACAAGAAGCACAGGTCTGAAGTCACGAAAATTGGGAGTCATGGAGTTGGAGCACATAAATAGCAAAAAAACCCGGCAGCTATTTCCAATGTCATGTTGCTCCATGCATTGGGCTAAATAGGTGCATGCTGCTGTAATTTATTAGGAGGGATGAGACTGCTTCCTTTGTGAGTAACCTCACTGACTGTTTTGCCTCCTTCTGTTCAACCCTATGCATTCTAGGATCTGGCGGAGGAGACAGTTCATTCTCATCCCGCTGACCAACTGCAGCTGTGATCCTTCTCCACTCTGTACTTCTTTTTTTTTTTTTAAATATATTTTATTGGATTTTTATGGGGGTGGAAAGGTTACATTAAGGTGCTTAGGAAGCACCGTGGAGATGGGTATATCAAACATCCAAAAAACAAACAAACAAACAAACAAAAAACCAGATATATAGCTCAAATTGATTCATTGAAAATTCCCTCTCTAATTCCCTCATATAGTATTGCATATTCAAATTAATACATTTCTAAATAAACTTCAAACAATCCTATCAAACATCAATCACATTTCAATTATGAAAATCCAAGTCCTGTTTTTAGGCTATACTAATTTACAGTTACCATATTCCAATTAGCCTTAAATAGACATATTATTATCACTTCGGGTGTCCTTCATTTCCCTTTTTAACATAATAATTATATCTAAAATGAGTATATTATTCCCACAATAACATTCTTATATTTTCTTCATTAATACCATTTCTTCTCTTGTCACCAATCCCTCTTATCCTTCTTCTATTACAAAATAATTATCTTATTTAAAATAAAAATATCAGTCCAATAGATACATTTCTATCTAATTTAAATATATATTCTATCAATTCATCTATGTCTATAAAAAGTCTTTTTAACCCAGTAGATAAAGTTTACCTCTCCAAGTAATTATCATATCTAAAACAAAATATTATTACAAAGGATATCCTCTTACAGAATTCACTACTCCGTTAGTTATTAAATCAGTCAAAATCTCAAAAGCCTTTTTAAACCCATTAAATGAAATTTTAAAACACATTTTTAAATCTAACTAGGTTTCTTTCTGTGCCACACCGGTTTCCGTAGTAAAATTCCTGCATCATCAAACCACAATATTAAAAAGTCAGTATTCCTCAACGCTTCAGATTGGTCAAAGTTCTCTTCCCTTTCTTCTAGTAGCCTTTGGATGGTGGAAGCCGTTTTATTCCATGTTGTAGTTACTAGTTGTTTATCCACATTATCACAATTTTCAATAACTTGTATCTGAGTGTCAGTCTCTATTGATGTTAATGCTTTAGGCATCTCAGTTAAAGTTATTCTTTGATCATCAAGCTTCTCCATAGATTGCATTTGGGATTGTATAAAGTTGATTTGTTCCTTAGTTTCCACAATTTCTCCCGGTGTAGTTTCATAGTTGAGTTGTAGATATGGTTCCTCTTTAGGTTGTATATATTGCTCACTAATTTCTTTAGCGCCACTCTGCTCCTTCTCCACTGTTCTTCGACCTATAACTTGATCCGTCAAAATTTGGAAGTAAGAGTGCATCTCCTCCGTGGCTTCCAAGATTTTTTCCAGTATAAGCTCATATCCAGCTGTGTGTTAAGTATCTCCATGTCAGTAGTGAAAGGATCTTTTAATCTTTTAGTGAGGGCTATATTTCGTAAAAGTCAACGAATATTCACCTCCAATTCTTAGTAGACCAAATCACCACACAGCTGTTTCAGTTATCTTACTCTTATCATCTTTTGAAGGTTAGAGCCATCCTCCAGCAATGAAAAAAAATATACAGTTGCAGTAACACTTTTCGTCACAAGATGTCCTCAGCAGGCTATAAGGTCTTTCTTTCCAAGTTAATAGATTTTTTATTTTTCACATTAAAAAAATAAAGAAGAGAGGCCTCTCCAAAATAATGAATAGCGTAGTTATAATAGTAGTAATCAAAAATAGAAATGTTTTCAGGCTCCCTCAGTATTCCAGGAGTTGAATAGTCAATAAAAAATTAACTGGTTTATTTTTTATTTTTTTTTCAATTTCCAAAGCTGTTTTTCCCAAGTGCCCAAACGCTGCTCTCTCACAGCAGGGAAGTAATTCATACAAAAGCTTTTTACAGGAGAGTAATTAGGGAAAGAAGGGGGAGGAAAGGTCTCACCCAGATTCTCCACAGGGGTTCTTTGTGCTTAGTTGTTCTTCTGACTTTCGGCTGGTGCAGCAAAGTGATCGTCCATTTTACTGGCCGATCTTTTCTCCGACGGCCCTAAGGAGCTGGCTCGGACTGAGGAAGGAGCTGCCGCCCTTCCCCAGTCAAACGCGGGCCTCCTCAATGGTGGTCGCCCCTCCAAGGCGACTTTCGACCCGATTGATGGTCTACCGGCGGAGGGAAAACAGCAGGTGGGAGAGACGGATCTCTCCGTGCGACTGCGTGTGCCACGATCCGGAACCGGAAGTCCCACTCTGTACTTCTGACTGGGCCTCCAAGCCCAAGCTACAGCTGCATTTCTCCTCTCCAGCCAGCACTTGTCCGGTCATTCCCCTGATGGCCCCTCCAAGGTTCCTGGCCTCTCTTCTTCCTCTGACCTATTCACTTTCTGCTTGGAGTGAACAGAGACCTCAGCGTCTTCCTGACTCTTCTCCGTGCCCTCCTCTGAAATGCCTGGAGTTGGCTCTTGCTCTTCATCTGGGTAAGCCCTTACAGGGATGATGGGAGGAGAGTAGTGAGGAGGAGAAGTTATACAGAGTGTTGCTTGGAAGGAGAGTCCCCCTCCAATACAACATTAGGTGCTTTTCTTTTCTGCCTTTTTTTCAACTTGCACCACAGGTTCTGACACCCTCTTTGTCACCTTCACTAAAAACGTATCCAGTGAGGATTGCTTGTTTTCTTTTCAGAATTCCTTGTAGGTGTGAAATTGTTTGGTCATTGAATAAATTGCTTGTCAAAGTTTTGTTCAGATGGTATTTCTCCACAAAGTTTTGAATTTCTGTGCATTTTTCATGCATTTCTTTTATCAAGGAACTGGGGACATCTTCCCTTATCTCCTCACCTGAAGAAATCTTTTTAGCCACCTCTTGTTGCTGCTACTTCTGTAATTCCTGCAGCTCCTCAGTGCTAAGTTCTTCATATTCTTCCACTAACTCCTCAACATCAGCATTGATCTCCAGTTCCCTGGATTGGCCCAAAGATACATATCCTGCACAATTGTACCCTATGTACCTGCAGGCTTAGGGTCGGCCTCATACCCTTTGAAATCTCTCTGAGTCACAGTTTTTGGCCACAAATTCTTCCACGCTGAATTCATTGTCCTATAAGAGACTTCGTTCCAGGCCTTATTAGTAAAGTTAAGGCAGTGCAGGATATTGAAATATTTCTTTCAGAATTCTGTGAGGATCAACTGGGGGTCAGAGATTATTTCAAAACATCTCTGGAAAAGCATCTTGGAGTACAACTTTTTGAAATTTGAAATGATCTGCTGGTCCATGGGCTGGGTGAGAATAGTACTGAGGGGCAGGAACCTTACAGTGATGAAGCTGAAATCCTTCTGTAAGCCATCCTCCAAGCTTGGAGGGTGGGCATGTGCATTGTCCATTTGTAGGAGAGCTTTCAGAGACAAATCATTCTCCAGCAAATATTTTTTCATTGAGGGACCAAACACTTCATTTATCCACTTGGTGAAAAATTGCCTCATGACCCAAACCTTGCTGTTTGCCCTCCACATCACATGGAGTTCCCTTTTTATGCCATTATGTTGCTTGAAAATTTATAATAATAATAAAGTTGGAAGGGACCTTGGAGGTCATCTAGTCCAACTCCCTGCTCAGGCCGGAAACCCTATACCATTTCGGACAAATGGCTGTCCAGTCTCTTCTTAAAAACTTCCAGTGTTGGAGCATTCACCGCTTCTGGAGGGAGGTTGTTCCACTGGTTAATTGTTCTGTCAGAAAGTTTCTCCTTAGTTCTAGGTTGCTTCTCTCCTTGATTAGTTTCCATCCGTTGCTTCTTGTCCTGCCTTCAGGCACTTTGGAAAATAGCTTGATTCCCTCTTCTTTGTGGCAGCCCCCGAGATATTGGAACACTGCTATCATGTCCCCCCTAGTCCTTCTCTTCATTTGCAGGTTTTCATTATGATAGACTAGTAGAGGCTTGATTTTTAAGTCCCCACTAACATTCCCACACAACAATAGCATGTCTTTACTGGTTGTGACCTGGTAATGCCTTCTCCTCTTTTGTGATGTAGGTTCTTTTCGGCATTTTTTTCCAAAAAAGTTCAGTCTCATTAGTTAACAAACTGGTAGGGAGTAAAACCATCAGCCTCTACGTAATCATGAAATTCACAGATGTGGATTCATCAGTAGTCTTTTTATTAGTATTCACTGCCTTGCTATGCCTCACAACACTCTTTTCAAAATTATCAGACCAACCGTGGCTGGCCTTAAAAATGTCAACACTCTGATCACTTAGTGCCGGTTTTTCAAAAGAGCATCATGCAAGTTTCGCTTTTTCATATATCATGTTTTCTGACACAATGTCACCCACTAACTGCTTCTTGTTTACCCAAATTACAACTTTTGAACTTCAAGTGTTTGGGAACACTACTTTGTTACTGCTTTAACTCCTTTTTAATAGCTTCTTCTTAATGATATTGTTCTAGGCATATTGTATTTCCTAGAAAGATCAGTAATGCTTTCATATTTGCCTGTTATTTCTTTCCCTTTTTTTTTTTTTGCTCAATGTGGTTCGAAGTAATTTTCTTTTCTGCTCAGTGCTATCACTGCTCATTTTCTTAGGACCCATGATTAGAAGCACAAAAATACAGAAAATGACCATAGAAGCGAAGACTGCAAGAGGATGTGCACAGGGCCAGAGTTAACGAGTAACCCTTTGGCTGGAAAGGGCAGTGAGTCACGAAGCAGCCGATACCGACAAGTTCTAGCTTGTGCATCGAGTATTAAACGATGAGTACCAGGACAAAATTTTTGTATAAAATGTGTGAAGTACCAAATTCTACAACTTTCAGAGCAGTCAAATACTGAGGTTCCACTATGTATCTGAAAATTGCTTTTAAAGTTTATGTATTCACTTCCTTTTGCAGGAACATATGCTTATTTCAATCTTTTTCTCTCCCATATGTTTATGCAACATAACTGTATTTTATGTCTGAAGCATGATCGAGTGTTTTTTTGGATATCGAACATACAGGGAATAATTCTGAACATAATGTTGGTGGAGGCATGGATGCAGATGCAATGGGCGTAGAAACTAATAAAATACAACTTATGTGGACCTTTATGCCTAATGAGTACTGACATCATTTCAATTTTATAGAAACAACATTAATAGTTCTTCATATCGTTGTCTTTATTTAATCTACGAAAGAAAATTTTCCCATATTCATATGTGCTGATCATTATGGCACAAGCAGGAGCAATTTTTGTCAATCTTGGAATAATACCTGCAAGAAAAAAAAAATTATAGGTATTGAAAAATGAAGTAGCACAAGAAACTAAATACTGAAAAAACTTCCAAAACAATATACTGTCTATAAAACCATTGCTTGCTTTTTTACATTTCCAAAGTAATATTTAAGATGGATCTGTATAACTTAATGCTATATACAAACTAACAATGTATTTATTCAAACCTGTATTAAAGCATGCTTGAGAATAAATTCTGTATAATTGGGATGATAGTCAAATTTCATTATTGTTTGATTTTATTTATTTATTTATTTATTTTTATTTATTTGTATCCCATGTTTATTATTTTTACAAATAGCACACTTTTCTCCTCTATTTTCCCTGCAACAACAACGACACTGGGGCCAAGTGAACTCATGGTCTCCTACTTTTCAGTCTGATACCTTAACCACTAGACCACGGGTGTCAAACTTGCCACGTCACGTGACGTGTCATGACGTATCGTGATTTTTTTTGTATTGCCAGAGCTGGGGTGGGCGTGGCCTCCGTATGATGCAACCAGCCCGCGGACCGGCAGTTTGACACCCCTGCATTAGACCAACATAAACATAAATGTACACATAATGGCAACTCTGACAAATCCCTGATGTCAGCAGTCTTTATGTGATTCATTCATTTTGAACCAATAACTAGAAGAAAATATTTTGTGCTAATGGTAGCACAGAAGAAAAAAATACTTAGTAATTCGATTAAGAAATTAATCAGATTCTATGAGAAGATTAAAGGAATTTAATTTCCTTGGTCAATACCAAATTAGTTTACACATTCTGGAATATAAGCTATTTTTTTTGTCAATTAGTCACCTTTGATTCTGCCTCAAGCTGATATAGACTTTTAAACACATGGCTATATTAATATGTCAAAATTGTTTTATTTTACTTTTTAATATAATTAATATATCCATTTCCTATATGGCCCTTCTAGCAGTCTTTAATCAAAGATGGTAATAAATATTTCCAAACTAATTTATTGAGTCCATCCCTATGATTTTATTTATTTTGGAGTTTTGTTTTTCAAAGCTGGCAAAACAGTTTATAGGGAAATCTTACAGTGTGCTAAAAGCTTTCTTAGATTATGTAGTAAAAACTTTAATATTGCTATATGCGTAATATGTAGAAATAAAATATTTTACAGTCAGCAACAAAAAGAATTTACCAGTAAATAATCCAGTAAATCCATTTTCAATCACAATTCTCTTCATTACTTCCCATATTGATCTAGTTTTTTTCTGTGGAGCTGAGTAAAAGAAAACACATCTCATTTTTTTACACTTATTTAGTATGATTTAATGTCAATTTTGTTTTACCCACTGTATGATAATAACTTTAATCTTGAGAGACTATTTTCAGATGGGATACAGTCAAAATCTGTTCTGAACATTTAATGTCTTTTAATTTTAAGGCAGTTTTTAACAAACCTAAGATTTAAAATAAGTCCACTTAAAATGTCACATATAAAAACTGCAAAACAAAAGCATCTTGTTATATTCCTTATAGAAGTCATGTGCTATACTAACCTTTAGAAGTATATTTCGCACAGTAGTATTTGTAATAAAATCACTGTGTTTTCTATCCTATAGTTGTACATTATAAACAAGAAAAAGTCCTTTTCCAATATGACAACATCAGGTTTTTTAAAATAAAAAATGTATAATGTAACCTAACATTTTCTGAATATTATTTTCTTCCTTATAGAGGTAATAACACAGCCTGCAGCATTCTGCAGATTCCAAGTAGTCTAGGATTGAATATATACAATTCTTGATATTATAAATACATCAATAATAAAAGTCTGAAGCCCCAGGCAGGGCTTGGTGTATACTAAAATAGGCAGACATTATGGAACTAGAATACTTCTGAATATTAAAAAAAACTTACAATGTGTAATATCAAGTTCCCAAAGCTCAGTCTGTCGGTGTGTTTTTATTACATCAAACGGTAAAGTTAATGTAGCTGCAATCTGCAAAAAAAATACTTACAAATGTTAAATGGCCAAAATGCAAATAGTATAACTTTCAAAATTGGAATAAAATGCAATTTAAATGTTTACTAGAATTAACATATTATTAAAATATGAATTTCTATTTTTTCAAATTTATTAAGAACTATAAATGAAGAGAATAATAATACAAACTACAAACAAATAGAAAAAGAAGAAAAAGAAAAAGGGGATGTAAACAAAGGAAAAAGGGAAGGAACAAGAAAAAATACGTACAATCATGTGAAAAAGAAAGTATACCCTTTTTGAGTTTTATAATTGTACATATCAGGACATAATAAAAATCATCTGGTCCTTAGTGGTTTTTAAAAGTAAGTAAATACTACCTCAGATGAATTACAACACATGACATATTATATACCATGTCATCATTTATTTTACAAAAAGAAGGTCAAAGTGGAGAAGCCATGCGTGAAAAACTAAGCACATCTCGTGATTCAATAGCTTGTACAACCACCTTTAGCAGCAATAACTTGGAAGTAATTTTTTTCTGCGTGACTTTATCAGTTTCTCACATTGTTGTGGAAGTGGCCCACTCTTCTTTACTGCTTCAGTTCATTGAAGTTTGTGAGCATTTGTTTATCCACAGCTCTTTTGAGGTCCCACCTCAGTAGTTCAATCGGGTTGAGGTCTGGACTTTGACTGGGCCATTGCAACACCTTGATTCTTTTCTGTCTCAGCCATTCTATTGGAGATTTGCTGGTGTGCTTGGGATCATTGTCCTGTTGCATGATCCAATGTCGGCCTAGATTTAGCTGTTGGACAGATGGCCTCAGATTTGACTCTAGAATACTTATATATACAGAGGAGTTTATGGTTGATTCAATGACTACAAGGTGCCCAGAGTCCTGCAAAACAAGCCCAAATCATCACTCCTCCACCACCATGCTTGAGAGATGGTATGTGATGTTTGTGCTGATATGTAGTGTTTGATTTTCATCAAACGTGGTACTGTGCATTATGGACAAACATCTCCACTTTGGTCTCCTCTGTCCAAAGGACAGTGTTCCAGAAGTCTTGTGATTTATTCAGATACAACTTTGCAAATCTAAGCCGTGCTGCCATGTTCTTTTTAGAAAGAAGAGGCATTCTCCTGGCAACTCTTCCAAACAAAGCATACTTGTTCAGTGTTTTTCTAATTGTAATGTCATGAACTTTAACATTTAACATGCTAATTGGACAGATAATTGAAATAAAATACCAAATATTGATAAAGCAGGAGCTTATTCCTGTTGAGAAAATCTAGATGGAGTAAAATTTGTAAAAAAGTTATAACTGTTCATTAAAACAAAAAAGTTACTACTCATTGTAGTAGATCCAACTATATAACTGCTTGTCCTTACTTTAAAAAAATAAATATGAAAAAATATCAAAAGCCTAATTTAAAAGAATACTTTATGAAAAACAATATAACAAACATAAGCCACATTTTTGTAATCCCTCAGCCTTGTGCATATATTTATAAAGAATAGTGATGGGGTTCCAATAAAGTAATAACTAATTCAATAGCTAGAATTCAATGTTATTTTTATAACCTTTCATTAAATTAAACCACATTGATTTGACTAATTAAAGACAGCTGGGCTTAGTCCTAACAGATTTTCTTTTTATCAGAGTGATCAATTTAATGCATTACAAATATTGTAGTTTACCTTCAACAAAATATTTAACAAATCTATCATTAAATCTTGATAACTAAGATGGCAAAATGTGAACTTGACTATGCTTTTAGTTGAATGTCAAACATATTGAATAATCATACAAAAGTATACATATCAATCTTGAAAATTAGACTTCCAACAGTATATCTATTATGTTTGTAATAAGAGTCCATCCATCTTGCTAATGGTTGTCATCTTCCTTCTCTTTTCTTCCACCTTTTCCAGTATTATAGATATCTTAAGAGAGCTAGGTCTTAGCATTTGTCGAAAATATAATTTGTATCAGGTGGTTTGCTCCTTAAGTGAAGTTTAATCTACATTTTGTGAGTTGATCTAAGTTTTGTTTGTTTTCTTGGCTATCCAGGATATTCTCAGGAGTTTTCTCCAATACCAAAGCTCAAAAGTGTAAATCTCCAACTTCTACTTCCTTTGCTTGATCATCTAGTTTACCATCTAATTGCATGCCCAAAGCAGATAAATTCCTTCTTACTAATCACTATTTCAAAGAAGTAAATATTTTAAAACTTCATCTACTTTTATTACATATATTTTTAATTTATTATTTTGTTCAATCAACTTCATTAATTTCAAATAAGGTTTAAATGACCAAATATTTTACAATTTTATGAGTGCTTAATATGCTTGTGCTTTCTTATATGAACTATTAGCAACAGAAACGTGGCTTACAGAACCAGCTGCTGCTCCTGATGAGAAGATGATAAAAAATGTTGGCTCATGCGAACTTGATTTCTTGCATAAGTTCATCTTGAAATATTCATAATTGTACCAATAGAGTGCTATGGGATTAAATTGTGAAACATTAAAAAGTTTGAAATTGCAATTGATTGCTTATGTGCTATCAAATTGTTTTAGAAATTTGAAGTGCAACAGAAACTTTTAAGTGCTTCCATGACTGTTACCCTGACAGCAGTCACCCTTAATCTGGCTGCACTTACAAAGGGCCAGGCGAAGCCAGGCATGCCTCAATAGCAGCCAGAGGAAAAAGATGATGAAGGTCATTAAGGCAAGGCAGGCCTCTTTTTTGCTCTAAGTAAAGGCAGGTCCTTTTTTGCTCTAAGTAAATGTTCCAACAAATGGCCCTCCAACAAGTCTCCACCCTACGCTACCCTGAAGGCAGCTACCTTCAGTCCCCCAAACAACAGTTTGTATATAGCAAAGAAAGTACACAGAGTAGGAGCATGCTCACAGGGCAAGGTCCAAGGTCCCAAGTCCAGTCCACCTGGCTAAGCGAGTCCACAAGGCAAAGTCAAGGTACAAGGCAAAAGGCAAAAGGCAGTCCTCAAAGCAAAGGCAAGGTACAAGACAAAAGGCAAGGCAAGGCAAGGCAAGGCAAGGCAAGGCAAGCAAGGCAAGGCAAGGCAAGGCAAGGCAAGGCAAGGCAAGGCAAGGCAAAAGACAGAAGGCAGTCCTCAAGGCTAGGCAAGGCAAAAGGTGAAAAGCAGTCCTCAAGGCAAGGCAAGGCAAGGCAAAAGGCGGGGGAGTATAAGCAAAAACAAACAATTGTTCCTGGCAAAAACTAACTCTCACAGCTTCTCCTTAAGTCAATCCACTCCAAATGTTCCTAGTGAGGAGGGGTGATGCAGCCCTTCTCTGAGCTTGCCTATGCTCCCCTCTCTGTGCCCTTGGATCGAGTGGGGGAGGCAGCTGTTCCTCATCAGAGAGAATCTGCTGCCTATCAGAACCACTGCTTGTCAGCAGTCGATCCTCCCCTATGTCTGTGAGGGCAGGCAGTTCTCCATTCGGTCAACCACCTCCCCCAATGCCTGAGAGGCCTGGGACACCATTGTCCTCTGCCCCTGGCTTCTCCACACATTCCAAGGGAGATGTGCCAACTCCGTCGGACGGACCTGATTCCAACTCTTCCTCCTCTGAACTGGACTCCGATGGAGCCATGACATATCCTTCCAAGATCAGTAGAATGGGGACCCAGATTGTTGGGGGCAATATGCTGACTCTGTAAACTGCTTAGAGAGGGCTGTAAAGCACTGTGAAGCAGTATATCAGTCTAAGTGCTATGGCTATTGCTATTTATGACTTATCTGATTGGGGATGGAGTTTCTATGAAGCATGAACATCGCTACAAATAAGGTTCAGATACTGTGCTAGGGCATAAAAGAGTTTATTTAATTTTGGCTGCATATTATGTGTGAATGTAACCAGCTGTGATTTATGCAATAAAGCATATTTAGAAAACTACACTTAACATGTGTGAATCCAATTACAAACAATAGCATAAAAAAGTTTTTTCACCTGAGCACTATTTTAATTCCAGACAACTGCAAATAATAATAGAAATATGAGCACTTATCAATGTCCAGTACTCTTCCTTTGCCAACTACTGAAAAACTTAACTCTTCTTTGATTTAATAATAACTAGGGATAACTATGATTCCAGCACTGAATTCTGTCAAAAGTAAAGAGCAAGATGATTTGGTTAATATCTAAAGAAAAAATACATGAATAAAGCCAAAATCACCATCTAAAAATTATAAAAATAAGAGTTGCATTGTATTAACTGAGGAAAGTACATTTGAAAGATGTATCATGCACCTATGATATGCACATATTTTATAATTGTAAAACACAATTGTATTTTTAAAACTTATATCTCGTGAACCCATTTACTAAAATCCTCAGTAGAAGAGAACTTGCGGTAGCCAGCACATATAAAAAATATCTGAAAGAAAGAAGTCATACCTGAGAATGGCACATCTCTAAGGATAGTAGGACCCCATCCTTTCCAGAGTGAAAGCCAGCCATTCTGGGTGACACCTGCACTGATGCGAGCAAGCAGTTGTGTGTAAGTCAATTGTCCAGACTGCATTCTTGTTCTAATCATTTCAATTGGACTTATTATAGTAGCAGAACATACTAGATTTGGAAGAAAAAGAAACACAGTGCTCAAAATTTACAAACCTTTTTCTGCAAGACACTTGTTTTCAGTATATGCCCATATCTATTATTTTATGCGTTAAGCATTACACTACATAATAACCATATGGATAGTTATTGATCCAACAGTATAATTCATCCCAGAATTGTTAGGGGTCAGGTATCATATACATTTAATAAATTATTATTTCAACTTTCATGTAAAGAACTCAAGATTATCCAGTGGAACAGCTTGCCTTCAGAAATTGTGGGCGCTTCATCACTGGATATTTTTAAGAAGAGACTAGACAGTCACTTGTCTGAAATGGTATAGGTTCTCCTGCTTGAACAGGGGGCTGGTCTAGAAGACCTCCAAAGTCGCTTCCAGCTCTATTCTATTCTATTCTATTCTATTCTATTCTATTCTATTCTATTCTATTCTATTCTATTCTATTCTATTCTATTCTATTCTATTCTATTCTATTCTATTCTATTCTTCTATTCTATTATACTCTACTCTACCCTACCCTACTCTACTCTACCCTATTCAGATTCTAACATGGTTTATTATATAGATTATGATTCTAAATTCAATGAGTGCTTCATTGACCTTGATATATTGTGATGAGAATGAAATGCTCCAAATGTAAGATTTCATGATCCCCTCTGTTCCTCATATCTGGAATTAATAAGTTTTCAGTTTTGCTTTTAATAACCACATTTTTTAAACAAATCCTATTTGACAAAACTATTTAATACTATGTCTATGGAGATTCTCAGTCATCAAGGTCATGGTTGTCCCAAAGGTGCTTATTCAAGAGGCAACTGGACTTTCTTGTTTTTTTGAAGACGTTTCACTTCTCATCCAAGAAGCTTCTTCAGTTCTGACTGGATGGTAGGGAATGGAAGGATTTATATTCCTTGTAGACAGCTGGTCATTTGCATTCTTTTGTATAAGACTTACAAAAGAATGCAAATGACCAGCTGTCTACAAGGAATATATAATATATAATAGTGGCAACTGGGACTGCCAAGATGTTGCCACTAAGCAATATGATAACACGATATCATGCTTTACAACTGCACCAGCGATGGCAATCTTGTCCCAATTGCCCTTGTAATGCAAGGAATGCTATACCTGTATACCTTACTATCTTAATTAAGTTTATCAGCAGATAAAATTGGCTGGCTCCCTGGCTCGAAAACTTCATGAATTGAGCCTGACTCCATAGCTAACTACTATATTTATGATTTCAATCAGTAAGAGGTCATGTTCTTCATTCCTCTTGCAATCTGTCTTCATTTCACTTTGCATAATGGGCTGCACCTGGGTTTATAGCCCCAAAATCAGTACATGGCTATGATTTTTCTTTTCTCTTTCTTGATTATTAAGCTTCAGATCCCTGCAGCTCCTTTGTAGAGCTACTGTAGCAGAATTTTAGGAAGATGAAAATAAAGATTCTTCGTTCCACAGGGTCCTTAACAAATCTGTTCATTCATGCATTTTTTATAGGCTCCAACATGGATCACATATAGCCCTGATAGCCATTTTATACCAAACACAGTCAGTTATAATTGTACATAACCTACTAGAGTTAGTATTAACCTTGCTCCAGACAGCACAACAAACAATTATGCCTAATTAGTTGTTAAGGAAAACATTAGTCATTATGAATATATCACATTTTCATAAAAATATCATTTTTGGTCACTTTACACTCTGCCACCTATCCCAGGATCCAGACACATAAGGTTTTGTTAGCATTGGGCTTGTCTCCATCTTCACCCTTCATTGAAGCCCACAGGCCAGTACTTCAGGAATGCTTCTAAATGAGCTGTAGAACACACTGTGCTTCAGGGAAGTTCTCATCCCCCCCCCCCCCGTTGGCTCCTTTCCCCAATGCAAGTTGCAGAGTATGAATTGCACCTCCAGGAAACCCTTATCCCTCCACTTCCTCTATTGGATGGAGTTCTGAAGAACCAGCCTTCAACCTCCATTAAAGGGTAGAGGCAAGCTCAGGGCCAACACAGCCTACGTGCCTGGATCCTGGGTGGAGGTTTAAAGCGGTGGAATGTAAGATGACCAAAGGGGCAGAAATGGGGGGGGGAGTTGAAAGAGAGACAGCTATGCAGGACAGAAGAATGAGGTCCCGACCTTACAAACACAATTTCGACTAACACTAATAAACATGGTTATGTGATCTTTTCCTTAATGACTATTTTAGTGATGGAAATTCCAATCTGAATTAGGGTTATAACCCTAGGACTACAAATAAATTAAAATCCCTCTTCCAAGTATAGATGGTTTATGACAGCTATTGTGGGAAACTGAAATGAATCTGATAAGGAGACTTTCTTCCCAATTATATAGTGTCCTAAATTTTATGAAACATGTTTTAAACAAGAAAATGCCTGAACAAGTAAATACAATTCATAACTGGTATATTACAATTACCACTGTATAATTTTACTGTACAATGAAAAGTGTTCTTTATAAAACTCCTACTCATATTCTGTTGCCCTGCTAATTAATAATACTCTAGGCCAGGGGTCTCCAACCACCAGGCTGTAGACTGGCAGTGGTCCACAGCTTGCGAGAAAACAGGCTGCGCACGTGAGCAAAGCCCCATCTGTCCATATGCAGGATCTAGGTAGTACACAAAACCACGCCCCCCGACCTGTGGAAAAGCACCCCCCATGGAACTAGTCCTTGGTGCCCAAAAGATTGGGGACGCTGCTCTAGGCCATGAAATAGGAGAAATGTTACATATATGCTATATTCAGCTCTTACATCAACATATTTACCATGCTCACCATTAAGATTTAAGTTTAATCAGTGTTAACTTAGACAAGGTAAAGGAGGAGGAATTCAAGACAAAAGAGCCATTCATGCTAAGGATATCTCCTAACTCTGAATCAGAGGCCACAAAATGTTACACATATATTAGGCAATATCCTTAGATTAAGGAATATACACTTTTGATCATAAAGCAGAGAAATAATTACAGTCATTTATTTTACATGATACATATTTGGTATGTAACATCATCATACTGGTTAACTTTTTATATAAGTTTTGTTATAGTAAACAGTTAACAGTAAACTACAGATTAGTAAACTCACATCTGGCTATGCCACCTGCAATAAGTGGAATGTAGTCATTATCTCCTAATTTATAAACGAGGGCATCACGTAGTTGATCATAGCAAGTAAAATAAATTACTGTAGTTGGAACTGAAACCGCTCTAAAATTGAAATATAAGCACTTAATCAGTTTCTTAATCATTTAAGTTTTACTGAAATAATTGTCAAACATCTAGCTAAAATATAACCATTTTAGAGTTGGTCTTTGGCCATAGTTCATAAAACAGGACACATGCTATACTGCATGCCAAGATGTAATAAATATTAATACTCACACATGGACCATGGGCCCTTCAGGGATACTTCCTGTGCTGAATAAAACATTTAGACATGCCATTTTCTCTTTAACAACTTATATAAACATGTTAAGAGAGCAATTTCTCTCTACGAAGTTATTCAAGTAAACACTTTAAAGCAAAGAATTCTAAAGGCCCACAGTTTTGGGGTTTTTTCAGTTTGTGCCCCACAATGCAATATGGAGAACAAACAATGGTGCAATTAGTGCCAACTCTGGAGAGGAAATAAGCAAAACAGAGGAATGTCTGTATGTTTTATTATCCAGTATAGAAGAATCATGTACATTAATAATAGGGATTAACATATACATAATGAAAAAATAATGAAGGTGCTTTTGAAAGTAGCCAAAAAGCATATCCCTCACAACTTTGCAATTATAGCCCATAATTTTATATCTGGATAGGATTTGTTCTATTACTGATGAGAATCATAGCATTTTCACACAGGAAGTGTTCAATCCATTTTGCAACAATTGGTGACACATCAATGGGAAGGAGGCCACCACTGAAGAAAGTCGCTATCAGCCTGCAGAAGGGATTGTGCTGCAGGGCAAGGAGGACAGTGATGCCTAAATGTGTGTGAAAGCTACTCATTTTTCATCATGGTGGCTTGGAGGTGGGGAATTTCGCTGTAGCAGAAGCAGGGTTGGATTGTTTGGGCTTTGAGGCTGCAATTCCTTCCTCCACATTAGCGGATAGGCATTTTGCATTTCCTCCTGGTTGAAAACTAATGGTAGAGGAACAGCCATCCGTGTGAAATGCTTTAATCAACAGTCATTGTGATTCAAGAGGACTTAATTGAAAGGATTTATTGGAATAGGACTAGTCATCAAGTTGGAAAGTTTAGATTGAATTGTGATTCTGCTCACCTTTCTCACATATAAAAGCTGGGGGTGGGAGTGAGGAATTGAATCATTTGGGATTGTGCAATCGACCCCTAAGCAATCTGGTGGAGTCTAGGACTTTTCGCATCTGCCACATGCTCCTGCCCCCTTCAGCCCCGCCCTCCATCCACCTGGAGGGGCCATTTGACATTAGTAGTCTGGACAGCTTTTGTCCAATCTCCAACTGTGGCATGAGGGAGATTGTGGAGAAGGTGGCCGCTTGGCAGCTGCAGTAGATCGTGGATAAAGCAGATCATTAGGACCCCTTTCAGCCAGGATTCAGGCCAGGTTACAGGACTGATGTGGCACTGATTGTGTTCTTAGATGATTTCTGGTCTGAACAGGATGGACATATTGTACTCATCCTTCCACTTCTTGACTTCTCAGCTTGACCTCTTTAATACCATTGTTAATAGTATTATGGTCTATCACAGAGCAAAATGTATGGCAGGGAGATGGAAGCTGCTATTAGTCAATCAACCACCTCCAAAGTGGTACTTCCTCACTATGGCCCTAAGCCAACTGGCAGAGCCAGGTCTTCAGGCTCTTGAGGAAGGTCATGAAGCCAATCTCACTTCAGGAGGCAAGATGTTCCAAAGGGCCAGGGCCACAGCAGAGAACGCTCGTCTCAGAACACCTTAACTGGTGGGATCCATAGAATGCCTCCTCCACTGGAATGGGTAGGATGGATCTTTTCCCATAGGGGTTGAGATGGTTTCCCAAGTAACCTGGACCCATGTCATGCAGAGCTTTATAGGTAATAATCAACACCTTGTATTGTACCCAGAAACAAACTGGCAGCTAGTGCAGCTCACAGAACAGTGGTGTAACATGGCCCACTCTAGGTGTCCCAAAGACTGCTCATACCACTGCACTCTGCACCAGTTGAAGCTTCCTAATGCTTTTCAAGGGCGGAGAAATAAAATTGAGTATCATCCATATACTATGATATGTCAACCCATGGTGATGGATGACCTCATCCAGCAATTTCTTGTAGATGTTATAAAGGAGTGGAGAGAGTACCAAGCCCTTCAGCATGCCATGACTGGCTTTCTCATTCCCTATCACAATTGAGACCAGCCTTGGAGAAAGTTGCAAGACTGTGCTGTCCAGTGACAAGGTTTTTCCACTCTTGCTTCTGGATGTGGTGGCATTGCTCCAAGCAAATCTGCTATAAAATGGGGTTGGGTGATGGGGAATTCTCTTGGCCTCATGGCTACAGAGCAGGTAGCAGCCAGAAGGGCCTTTTCACAGAGTTTTATGCAAGGTGCGCTCATCCCTGGATTGGGATTTACTCATGTCCTTGTGACCTCTTGTCTGGATTACTGTAACATACTCTACATGGAGCTGCTCTTGAAGAACATTCAAAAATTTCAACTGCAAAATGTGGCTGCATGGGTAGTAAATGGTGTTGGATAGTTAACATGTAATACCACTTCTACAGTATATGAGCTGCACTGGCTGCCAGTGTGCTTCCGGGTGCAATTCAAGAAGTTGGTTGTCACCTTTAAAACCTTAGACTGGTCACCTAAGAGATTGTCTTCTCCTAGTCATTTTCACCTGTCCAGTTTGGTCTGTCAGGCTGGGCATATTATGAATCCCATCTGCCAAGGAATGTTGGCTGGCAGGGACTAGGAGTCATGCCTTTTCAGCCATAGTCCCTGCGCTCTGGAATATTCTTCCTTCAGAGATTAGGATAGCCCCAACTCTGTTGGCCTTTTATAAGACTGTAAAGAGCTAGTTACATGACTGGGGTATGTTTAGGGCTCCATTTCTTCATTCTATTAACATCTATGGCAATAATTTTATTCGGCAACCATATTTATTTACAGTATTTTGTATTGTTTTATGTTTTATGCACATTGCCCAGAGTCACTTGTTGAGACTGTTAGACATAGAGATCAAATGGATATTTTTTCATTTAAGCTACCTACTGCTTTGCTTTTTTAAAACTGATTTCCTGTGGCAGAAAAACTGCTGTTTTCTAAGGTCATCTGGCTGGGTTCATGCTGGTCAAAGCAGAAATATTTTGGGGGAGGATTTTAGGAAGAGCAAGGAAACTATTTTTTACAATCTTGACCTCCTTTTCATATTGTAATTTTCCTAATTTTTCTGTGGCATGTCAAGGATTTTAAGACTGAACTATTTGAGCGCTTCCTCAGCATAGCTGCTTTTAACTTTCAACTGTTCCCCAAAAACATTTCTAGCACTATCTTGATTTCCTGGAAATACAGGCCAAGTATTTTTTCTATTACTCCTTCTAGTTACCTAGGGTTTATATAAAAAAGTTGCATCAATTAATATAGCCCAGGACACATACTAAAATTTAATTATTTAGAATACACATTCCTGTTTATTTCATTTTTTACCTTAATCAACTATTGGCAGTAATAGGAAAGTCATTAATAAAATTGCATTTCAGTTATTTTGTTACTAATATTGCTGTGAATATTAACAGCATTGATGGTTTCATAATTCATTTTATTAACTATTTATTTTTATTCAGGTTTTAACTGATTTTATTGTGAGAGACTAATTGAAGAAAGAAAAAAAGAAAAAACTTATAACTTACAGTGAGGGCGGTAACCCACTCCACAATGCTTTCACGCCCTCTCTTTGAATAATTTTTGCAAAAGCATCCTAAAAGAAGGAAAAATAGTGATGCGGTGGATTGTAGATTTCTTGGACTATCTACCAAACACTATGTATTTAATAGTTTAAAAATATTGTTTTAAAAACTGCCATACTGTAGGTGTGTGATATCTGTATCTGAGAACTCACGAACTCACACCCTTCTTAGCTTAATTTTGTATCATTTGAAAGTAGAGTTGGGCATTCTGTGGCCCAAAGGGAATGTCTGGCCATTTGGTTGTCCCTATCTGGCCAGAATGGTGACAACCCTATTGTTCGGCTCTTCACATGCTTGCTAATTTAAGAAGGGCCTGTATGTTCTTCTGTGAACATTTGCCATCTCTTTCAATGGTGATCAAAGAAATGCTAATTTGAAATAGGAAGAATTTATCTATAAATATATTACATCTAGAAAAATGTTACTTTATATAAAATATATATTCGTATCTATTGTTCTTCAAAATAAAAATCATTTTCATTCCTCCTTAAAGCAATAAATATTCCTATCAAATATGCAAAATTGACCTAAGAAGATGTAATAAACCACAGTGAGCTAAATGCTTTCCACTAAGGTCAAAAGCTTTTATTTGAATGGAATTGTGAATTTCAAGGGCACAAAAGGGCATCAGTAATCTATGATACTAAGAGTACTTTATAACTATACTTATATGACATTTGTGTGCCCGTGCAGTTTCCTTGCACATGTTTTGTGGATTGCCACTGCCTTTTGAAGTGGATTGCCACTGCCTTTTTCCTAAGGCTGAGACAGAGTGATTGCCTGCAAGGATACCCAGCTACTTTCTTACCTAAGGTATAACATACAGGAAACCATAAACTGCCTGTTATATGACATACTGAATGATTAAACAACTACATGGATTTGGGCTTGTACAACATGATAGGCTTCAATGTTATTGGCTAGTTTGTAATATGAACACATCTCAAGTATCATGTACACATAGCTTATTGCTTACAATCAGTTAAGTGACAGGAATAATCAATCACCTTTTTTATTTTCTTATTATCAAATTAATCTTCTCATTCACAATCATTGGAAACTGCTGTACCAAGTATCTTATAAAATGTGAATGTATAGGCAGATTTAATTTTAAATTATCATAATGCAAAAGAAGTGTGTTTCCAATGAAGGAAAATATTTGTAGCTCAGGTTTGAAATGAGGGATCCTTGGTGCTCTCTGAGCTTGCTTGTTTTCTTGCAAACTAGGTAACATAATCAGTGCTAGTAAGGAGTGCTGTTTGCTGTCAGTTTATATTCTGGTGTCTTGCCTGTCTGGGTGGGTGGGGGCAGTCTTAGGGATTCTTTGGTTGGGCTGTTTACTAATGGCTCTGTGTCAGTTTCTTGATTGGGGTGTTGCTTACTTGATTGTTGGTCTGAAGGTGACCTTGAGTTAATTTATGCTCTCTGAATGCTGATTACTGGTGAAGTGTGTTTCTCCTGAGCTTAAGCTACTATGAAACTATTTAATTATATTTCAAAATCGAAATTGGTGAGACAAACTTAGAAGAGTTAAAAGTTAATACTAGTGGATTGAATGTGCATTTTTTCTTACCAACATGCCAGTAAAACGACTAGATGTTTTATGCCAGGTCTTGCCAGTTCCATTTTCATAAAGATAAATGTGATCAGTCAAGCCATCAGAATCCAAAAAAGACTTTCCTGATAAAAAGGTAAATAAGAAATCTTTACTCCTAGGTGTTACAAAGGAGTTGATGAAGCACAGCATAATCTGAAGTACTATGTACTTATATTAGGATTATATACTTATCTATATATAAAGTTCATACAACATCCTTAATGTTACATGGGAGTATCATAAGGCAAATATAATGGTATAATCATAATCTCATGTATTCATTTTATATAATTAAAAAGATGTCTTAACAATTTCTAAAGAAAACATATCAAATTATATATTTATTAGTCATAAACTAGCATAAAATAAAATGTATATTCATCTTATAAATGATCAGAAAGTGCAAATAACATTTCTAACATGGACTTAAAAAGTAATCTCAATTTCATAAATGTGAACCTTTGAGAATAATTTATCAAATTTTATCACCTATCAACACTGCAAATACATAAAGATATGGATTTACCTTTCAGGGATGGATTGCTTTGGGCCTGTAGTCGAACTTTGACAACATCTAGAGGTGTCACTAAGACAATCAAACAACCATCATGTTAAAATGGTTTTTTAATGTTAATTAATAGGTAGGTAATTGATTAAAAACAGAACTAGCTAAGTAAATTTAACTAAGTAAAGAAAAACTTTCTAGAGCAGTGCTTTTCAACCCACTGTACATGTACTACTGATGGTACTTCGGTACCAATGCGTTAAAAAGCAGTGTAAAAAAAAAGTGTAAAAGAAAATGTAAAAATGTAGCTGGAGATGAGCTGAAGGGGCAGCAATGTCACACAGGCCTGTGGGAGAATCAGTTGGAGCTACTATGTTGCCATAGCTCCGCTGAGCACCCAGAATCGCTGCAGGGCTTCAGCTGACTGGCGCTTCCTGAAGCAACGCGCAGCCTCGGGGAAAGGTGTCAGCTGCAGTTACACCAAAGAGAAAGGAGAGGAGAGGATATGAAAGAAGCTTTTGGAGGGAAAGGGAGGAAAAAACCTGCTGGGTAAAGAGAAAGGGATAGAGAAAGAGAGACAGAGGAGAGGCTTCTTTGAGTCAACCAGAAGGAGAGAAGGGGAAGATTAATTTCAGAGAAACAAGCACAAGTTTCCCATTAAAAGTGTGGTAAGTGAGTGTACAGATAATCCTCAACCTACAACCACAATTGAGCCCAAAATTTATGTTGCCAAGTGAGAAATTTCTTAAATGAGTGTTGTCCCATTTTATGACTTTTCTTGCCACATTTGTTAAGTGAAACACTGCAGTTGTTAAATTAATAACATAGTTCTTAAGTGAATCTGGTTTCACCATTGACTTTGCTTGTCAGAAGGTTGCAAAAGGGGATCACATGACCCTGGGACACTGTGACCATCATAAATATGAATCAGTTGCCAAGCATCCGAATGTAAATCACGTGACCCTGGGGATACTGCAACGATCATAAGTGTGAAAAATGGTCATGTCACTTTTTTCAGTGCCACTGTAACTTCAAACAGTCACTAAGCAAACAGTTGTAAGTCAAGGACTATCTGTACTTCATCACATTTTTCCTTTTTTTTTTAGTTATCAAGTTTTTGATACCTTGCTAAACAACTGATGGTACTCGAATATTGCCATATCGTAAAAGTGGTACCATCTGTGAAAAGGTTGAAAAGCACTGTTCTAGAGCACAACAGAAGTTGAATTTCATCTGAGCACAAATATAGGAGTATTCTGACAATATTATAAAAGCAGACTTAGGAAAGTTTAAAAGGTTCTAATATTTGATCTTACCCAAAACGGATGTTAGAACAGCACCACAACAGGAAGAGATAATTTGCTGAAAAGTTGTGATTCCATAGGATCCATTTCCTTTGTCTTCATAACCCATCTTTTTTCCTGGGGGGAAACAAATGTTAAAAAAATAATTAAACTTTATGGCTCTGATCTGTCACAGAAGGAATATGCCAGAATCCAGTTAGAATTTACTTCAATGCAGGGTAGCATATAATTCCAAAAGTAATTTTAAACAATCCCCAAAACACTTTTTCTCCTGGAATCACAGATACTCTCAACACCTATGGATTATTTGAAATACTGCTGACCCCCTAAGACCATAGGAACTGCCATGCACAAGAACAAAGGCTACTTTATGTATTATTTCTGTTAATTGGATTGGCTCAAACTAGCACACAGTCTGAAGAGTACAATTCTTAAAATGTTGATTTCAAAGCAGTCAAGCTAGTCCTTGGTTTATCATGAAATCTTTTGAATGACCTTAGGTGACCACCTAGATCACTCAGCCTTGTCTGTTACAGCAATTCTGAGAATCCAAACAGCTTCTGTAAGCTGCCAGACCACTTTTCAGAAGAAAGAAGGGCAGAATAAAAATCTTCCAAGTGAAGGAATATCTTCTGAGATGGTTGTTTTCTTGCAGACCATTCATTACTCAAAGTAAATAACATTATCAGTGCTAGTAACAAGTGGGGTTTACTCTCAGTTTATATTCTAGTGATTTGCCCTGTCAGTGTTGGTGGGAGAAGTCTTGGAGGTTCTTGGGTTAAGCTGTTTAGTTTGTTTGGCAGTTCTTTGATTGGGGCATTACTTCTTAATGATTGGTCTGATGTTAATATTGGATTTAATCTAGGCTCATCTAGGTGTTGATTGCTGGTGGGAAGGTATTTTGTTTCAACCCTGAGCTACAAATATTCCTCTTTATTAGTATCTTCTGTGGTGGTCCCTCTTCAAGGGCTGGTATCAGCTGTTATGTCCCTTATCTTTAATCCCATCATGCACAGAATTCACCCGAGTCTTTACATAACAAAAACTAATGCCAATTCAATCAATGCCTCTTTTCTCACGCAACTCATTCGGTACCTCTTGAGGATTACCTGATCCCCCTCCCAGCTTTTACGAAGGCATCACGCACTCTTTACATTTGGGACTTTTACTGGTTCTCAAGAACCTCACAAGGCATTTCTCAACCACATTTTTTAGGGGGAAACCGCTCCTTTAGCGAGAAGATCGGCACGTTTCCGCGCTCCTGCCTTTTCAATGGCCATTTACCGGAGAAGTAAGGGGGAGGGAAGAGGATGATAGCAAACCACCTTCCCCACCACCCCGAAGACGGAGAAGAAACAAGGGTGCCTTCGCCCTGTCAGCACTGCGAAAGGCTCCTCCTAGTTGCGTGGCGCCGCCTCTTCACTCGCTCAGCCCAACCAGGGAGGCGAAGCTAGCGTCGACAGAGCCTGGGTGGGCAAAGGCGGGAAAGCGCGGCTGACAAAAAGCGCGATGGCCGACTGGCGTAGTAGATCCTGAGCAGAGGCCGTGCCCGGCCCCATGGGACCCGCTGGGTTGGGGTGAGGCGAGGGCCGGGGATCGGTTCGAGCGGCGGGAATGTACATTTCAAACACCAACCGTCCCTTCGGGGTGGGGTGGGGTGGAGTGGACGGGGCCAGGCAGCGGCAAGACGACGGGTACGGGAGAAGGATTGCAAATTCTGCCTCGTGAATGGAGGGAGGGAAACATCTTGGGAGGAAGGAAGAGCTGGAGGAAACGCACCCAGAACCCCGCCCCTCAGCTTTAATTGGTATTTTAAAAAAGAACGAATTTTGGATCATTTTAATTGTTCTGCGCTCTTTTCTTGTAGATCGTAACCGTCGCGGGGAAATGAGGGTGCAGAAAATGTGACTTCCCAGGAAAATGAAACCGAGTGGTTTGAAAAGCGGCAGCAAAGGACAATTCCCCTGTGAGTCCTCATGCTGGCTTCTCTGTGGTGTGGCAATCGTGACTCGAAACGGGATTCCCCCCCCCCCCCGAAAAGGGCAGAAAAAAGTTTTTTGGGTTCAGATCGGCTTTTCTTTTTTGCGAAATCGAGAGCGCTAAAATTCCCCTTGATAAGTTGAAGAGGGTGTCTGGGTTGGAAAAATAGCAAAAGTTTCTGGGTTTTGGTATTTCGCATATCCTGTTGAATTTATTCCCCCCTTCCTCCCCCTTTGACTTATTCTGTGCAGTATTGACTGATTTATAGTACACTTTTGAGAACTGTGTCAAAAAGAGCCAGTGTTTTCGCTTTAAAAAAGATTAGTATGCTTTGATATACACAAGTAGATAAGTATTAGGTGTGGGCAATGGATAATCATAACTGGGTGGCCTTGTAATTTATTTTTTTATTGATTGATTGATTGGCTGGCCTTATTATTTATTTAAAATAATAAGCAATAATTTAAAATAACTCAGTTGTAATTTGAAATGTCTTCCTCTGCATAAGAGTGGTTCTAAAACTATTACTGAAAATCTTCCTGAGGTTCATATTTATATATAGGGTATACTTGAAGTCAGGCCCCACAGACCAATTATATGTTTTGTTTAATTTTATTTTTTAAAGAAAATGTTACTACTTAGGAATTTTTCAAAGGGCATCAAAGAAATAAAAAAATGTTTAGAAAAAGTGGCAACCAATTCAGTTTTGATGTAATTTATATAATCAATGGTCAGTGAGCCCTGACATTTGGTACATCCTGTATAGTTTAGTAAGAATCTATTGTTAAAACATTTAGAATGAGTAACAACAGTCTCTGAGGTAATCAGTCCCTGACAATTGACCACTTGGTTGTAATGAAATTAAGTATATGTTAAGTTTATAGGATTGTTTTTCTTTCTCTTGGAATGTTTTTCATTTATTTGAAACTGAATTTTCTTGATTTCATTTTCCTAATTAGGGCTACAATCTAAACATTTTTCTGATTAGGACTACTATCTAAATCCAGCAAACTGAAACCTTTCAGTCTCAGATCTATTATTATCTGTACTCACTTTCTCAGTGTGATCTCTTGGCAATGCCACCTATGTTGGAATATGTTAGATATATGATCTATAATCCAAATTAAGATTGAAAAGTGGGATTTAGAGAAGAAAATGAATTATATGGGCTAGTAATTTTGAGTATAAAGCTTTTTTTCTGCACCCACTGAAACATAATGTCTGAGGACATGTCTCTTTCTGATATGCACCCTGCTGATAATTCTAATTAAATATTATTAAGAAAAATAATATCTCAAACTTTTTTCAAAGTTTTTAGATCACTAAAGTTCTTTTCACAAAGTAAAATATACAAAATACTAGAAACTTGAATGTGGTAAGAAACTGGAAAAAATGGGGCTAGCCTGACCCAGGGAAGAAGTGGGGAACTTTGATATCAATGGGAGGAGGATAAAACAGACAAATTCTCAGAGTAAAGAGAGGACTTTGGAGGCAATTGGGGAAAAAAAATTCAAAAGTCATTTTCTAATTTGGTTAGATTCTTAAACAAATCAGTTCTCTTTTAGATTAATTAGTTTACGATAGTGATGAATATCTGTAGCTCGGGTATAGGTTGAGGGTAAAGCTTCGTTCTCCGAGTTTGTGGGTTGGTTTCTAAATGTTTCATTATCAGGCTAGGTAACATCTTAAGTGGAATTTAGGGAATGTCAAGTGTTGGTGTTGTTCTGCTTATAAGGGTTTCATGTGGCCAGTAGGATTTGAGATGGGAGAGTCATGTCAGGTGAGGGTCTTGTGAGGGGTTAGGTGTGAGTTGCGTAAAGTGATGGTTTTGTGATGGGGATTTCCATCAGGTGAGGATCATGGGAGGTAAAGTGCTGGTGGGTTGTGGAATTGTGTGGGTTGGTTGAGGGTCGGTGCCATCGCTGGTTGGTTGTGTGGTTGATTTGAACTCTCAGGGATTCATAGGCTGGTTGTAGGTCGATGTGTCAGTTTATGGAATTGTTTGTGGAGTGCCAGGCTTTGATAAACTCGCATGCATGGCAGGTGATAGTGTGGCCAATGATTCTTGTATTGCTCCAATTGAATTGGTGCTGTTCAGTGTCATTGTGGGTAGAGATTAAGGATTTGGGATCATGGCGATTGACTGAGCTGGTGTTCATGGATTATGGTTTCCAATTTATGTGATGTTTGTCCCATGTAGAATTGTTTGCAATTGTTATAGTTGATTTTGTAAATTACATTGTTTCTTTCATGCTTCTGTATCTTGTCTTTGGTTCTGGATAATTCCTGGTGGAATGTGGCTGTGAGTTTGTGCACTACTGTTATTACTAGAAGAATTCTGGCTGACGTTTCCAACACCCCTTTTACAGTGGGGCAAAAAAGTATTTAGTCAGCCACCAATTGTGCAAGTTCTCCCACTTAAAAAGATGAGAGAGGCCTGTAATTGTCATCATAGGTAGATCTCAACTATGAGAAACAAAATGAGAAAACAAATCCAGACAATCACATTGTCTGATTTGGAAAGAATTTATTTGCAAATTATGGTGGAAAATACGTATTTGGTCACCTACAAACAAGCAAGATTTCTGGCTCTCACAGAACTGTAACTTCTTCTTTAAGAGGCTCCTCTGTCCTCCACTCATTACCTGTATTAATGGCACCCGTTTGAACTTGTTATCAGTATAAAAGACACCTGTCCACAACCTCAAACAGTCACACTCCAAACTCCACTATGGTGAAGACCAAAGAGCTGTCGAAGGACACCAGAAACAAAATTGTAGACCTGCACCAGGCTGGGAAGACTGAATCTGCAATAGGCAAGCAGCTTGGTGTGAAGAAATCAACTGTGGGAGCAATAATTAGAAAATGGAAGACATACAAGACCACTGATAATCTCCCTCGATCTGGGGCTCCACGCAAGATCTCACCCCGTGGGGTCAAAATGATCACAAGAACGGTGAGCAAAAATCCCAGAACCACACGGGGGGACCTAGTGAATGACCTGCAGAGAGCTGGGACCAACGTAACAAAGGCTACCATCAGTAACACACTACGCCGCCAGGGACTCAGATCCTGCAGTGCCAGACGTGTCCCCCTGCTTAAGCCAGTACATGTCCGGGCCCGTCTGAAGTTTGCTAGAGAGCATTTGGATGATCCAGAAGAGGATTGGGAGAATGTCATATGGTCAGATGAAACCAAAGTAGAACTGTTTGGTAGAAACACAACTCGTCGTGTTTGGAGGAGAGAGAATGCTGAGTTGCATCCAAAGAACACCATACCTACTGTGAAGCATGGGGGTGGCAACATCATGCTTTGGGGCTGTTTCTCTGCAAAGGGACCAGGACGACTGATCCGTGTACAGGAAAGAATGAATGGGGCCATGTATCGTGAGATTTTGAGTGCAAACCTCCTTCCATCAGCAAGGGCATTGAAGATGAAACGTGGCTGGGTCTTTCAGCATGACAATGATCCCAAACACACCGCCCGGGCAACGAAGGAGTGGCTTCGTAAGAAGCATTTCAAGGTCCTGGAGTGGCCTAGCCAGTCTCCAGATCTCAACCCCATAGAAAACCTTTGGAGGGAGTTGAAAGTCCGTGTTGCCCAGCGACAGCCCCAAAACATCACTGCTCTAGAGGAGATGTGCATGGAGGAATGGGCCAACATACCAGCAACAGTGTGTGCCAACCTTGTGAAGACTTACAGAAAACGTTTGACCTCTGTCATTGCCAACAAAGGATATATAACAAAGTATTGAGATGAACGTTTGATATTGACCAAATACGTATTTTCCACCATAATTTGCAAATAAATTCTTTCCAAATCAGACAATGTGATTGTCTGGATTTGTTTTCTCATTTTGTCTCTCATAGTTGAGGTCTACCTATGATGACAATTACAGGCCTCTCTCATCTTTTTAAGTGGGAGAACTTGCACAATTGGTGGTTGACTAAATACTTTTTTGCCCCACTGTATGTATGATAGAATTAGATTTTGCAGGGTGGTTGACTGTGTGTGGTGGTGTGTTGTGGTTTGGGTGCTGTGTGTTGGAATACAAAGTTTTTACGATAGCCATTGCAGAGAAAGATGTCAAGCAGCTGTTTCTCTTCTGCTTTTCTTAGTGCTGTGGTGCTACAGTATGTCCTGGCCCTTCTGAAGAGGGCCACCACACATAAAAGAAGCTGCGTCCAAACCCTCTTCAGCCAAACTCTATTTCCAGTCTGCATTGTGCAGATCTACAATATTTGGGAGAGGTGATAGAAGTAGAAGGGGAAATTTAGCCATATTTGTATATTATTTATTTATAACTCAAGGTGGCAAACATACCTAATATTCCTTCCTAGTCTTGATACCTCAAATATCAAGGCTCAAATACCTATATATACTTTTCAATAATCCTCTTTTGCTTCAAAACATGATTTAAGGATTAAACAGATAAGTTTCTGATAAGGATCACATTCGTTATTTTGATTGCAGGTGATATGCAAGAAAGAAGAGAAAGAAGCAACCCTCCCCTGAAAAGTGTAAAGAAAGATTCTACAAAGCCCGATAAACTAAAATGCAAACCACTTACTGGGAAAGTGTTCTATCTTGATATTCCATCTAACACCCTCTCTGAGAAAATTGCAAAAGACCTTAAGGAACTAGGAGGGGTAAGTCAATATGATAGAAAAGAAAAGGAATAATGCAGGTTCAGTTTGAGTATATTATATTCTTGCTAAGACCAAATTCCTAGCTTTTTTCTCTCTTTACAGCCTGCCTTTCAGCTACATTTAATGCTACATGGTTAGGTGTGTTGTTGTTTTTTATAAAAAAATGCCATTTCTCCAAAATTTTCTATAAAATTATTTTATCCAGAGTTGAGGGCAGCTGGGACTTCCTGGGGCAGAGGCTTTGCGTTGCATTGTTGGGACCTTCTGGAGCAGTGCTGTGTACTATGATGCTGGGCTGTGGCTTTGTACCACACTGATGGGCAATTGCTTCATGCCATGCTGCTTGGGCTTCCCAGGTTCGTGGCTTTGTGCCATGGGGTGGCTCAGAGTCTTCTTGGAGCCCGAGAGCCATGGCACACCAAGAAGCCCCAGAGCAGTGGCATGACAAGTAGCTGCCTAGAAACATAGTTTGGGGACTGCTTGCTGCTCTGTAAGAAAGGTTGGGGGGGGGGAGTCAGAGATGTGGTGGAGATAGGTGGGTGGGAGGAGGAGGAGGAATTCCTTTATTTTACCAAGCTTCAAGTTGGGAGGAATCAAACCCAGAATCGCTTGGATTGGGATAGGTACTTAATGACTCGTGATTCATGATTAATGACAACAACAGAATGTATAATGTGATGTTGCTCTTTACAACTGCATTGTTTAGTGATAGGAATTCCAGTCCCAGTTTCGGTCATAAGTCCAGGACTACCTGCATATTATAAATATATTTGTGGTATTTTATAATAACTATCCCAACCTATATTGCATGATCTATATTAATTTTTGAAACATTTGTGATTTGAAATACTCTTTTTGTATAGCCATGTTATCCTAACATAATCCTTCTCCCAATCTGGTTGCTTACAGTCAATGAATGAGAATTAGTGATTCTGTGAAGTAAGCAGTATTTCTCAAATATTTGTGAAGGGGAATATTAGATACCTTAAAGCTATGTTGAGTATAATCTATAGTGTTCCCATTCCAAAATTATATTTTTCTTCTTTTTTTTTTTTTTACAATTAGAGAGTTGAAGGATTCCTCAGCAAAGACATTAATTACTTGATCTCTAATAAAAAAGAAGCAAAATTTGCAGCCCTTGGACAAGTATCTCCAGTCCCAAGCCCAGAATCTATATGTAATGGTGGGAACAGTTCACCTCATCCAAGCAGCAGAAGAGACAAGACTGAGGGTAGTACATTTAAGCTGGCCGACACGGTAAGTTTCATTCTTACTTCTTCCTTTACTCTCTACTAATCCTGCACAAATGCTGCATGTTAAGGAAAGAAAGTTCTTTATAACTTTCTATATCTTTCAAAGCTAGTCAAACTTTAGGCAGTTCCTTGAGCTGAGAATGGTTTCATGAAAATATTCTGGGAAACCTGTAGCCCATCAGATAATGTTGAACTAGGACTTTAGACAGCATATACAATGGCAAGATATTTTGGAAGCCATTAATTTAACAGCACCTGTAAGGCTAAAACATTGTAGTATTTTGTACTGTGATACAATCTTTTCATTCTTTCCTGATCTATATTGAAAAACATTCCACTTCAGGCTTTCTTCTTTATTATTAAAATCACATTTTCAGAAGTATTTAACCAAGTTACTTCTATTGCATTGTTTTATTTTATACATAGTATTCAAAACACAGCATATATTTGTATAAAAGTAGACACAAGCTTGAATTGAAGAGATTCAATTATATATACATGTGTGTGTATAGAATTAAAACAGAAAGATTTAATTCAACAATGGCCACATACCTACTCTATCATTTTACTTCCACAAGATTTACATTAATCTTTAGTGAGCTATGCTCAAAACATCTTTAAAATTAGATTAAAAAAAAACTATTTTCTTTATACAAACTTTGCTGTATGTAGCAGCATACATTGCTTTGCATTGTATGATGGACAAGTGTATTAGATAATAGAAAAGATAATGTAATAAATTCTCAATCCGAGAACAACCGCAAGAGCAAGATCTTATTACAGTGGAGAAGAAAATACTCTGCAAAGTTACTGGGAGCATAACACATGCAGCAAACATCTGCAGCAGGAACAGGATCCTAAAAGGAGTCAAACAAACAGCAGAAAGTTTTCCAAAGTTTTCCAAGCTTTTTGCTGCTTGTCTGATTCCCTTTAGGACCTAGCTTCTGCTGCAGCCATTTGCTGAACATGCTGAGCTCTCATTGAAAAAGTATTTTCTTTCAGTTTCCACTCTTTTCCTCTGCTCTTTAGCTTGCCAGTCACTCATCAAGGTAAGTCACTTAAAGATATTGTCACCCTCTTTCTAGGCATGCAATAAATGTAGGAAATTAAGTGGTTAAAGAACATTGAGATTGAAGGGCAGAGGCAAACAATTTAATTCTAGTGGAGGGAGGGGGAGAAGTCTGTCCCTCCCAGCTCTTTTTGATTGTTTGTTTGTTTTCTTAATTGAAAATAAAAAGGGTGAGGGGAGGGGGGGGTAAAGCAAGACAAAGATTTGGGGAAGCTTGTCCCAGAACTGCCTCCTTTACCTCCATGGGCTGGCTTCCCCAAACCCAAAAGAGCCAAGAAAGGTCTCAGTCTCCTGACTGCTAGCTGATTGGAGCAGAGGCCTATGTTACATGTGTGGCTTCCTTCTTTTCTGAAACTCCATCAGTAAATGAGCACTGAGTTTCTTCCTGGTATTTCAAACCATTGGGGCTTCTCATAGCATCTAGACATATTTGGAAGCCACTTCATCATTGAATATGGTTTGGTGCCCTAATCTAGCTTCAATCTTCCCCCCTGCTGTTTTTGGCTTTGCAATGCTTTTTGCTGGTTGTGTGCCTCCTTTTTGGACCCAGCTGGGTGATGGGCCTCCCAGGGCTTCCCCTACCCCTGCGGCATCCTGTGCTCTGATTAACAACACAGTCATTTAAGAATTCCATCAGGGAGGACAGGGAGTGGGGGTTGTTAAGTGATGCCATATTACTTAATGGTTGTTAGACTTGTGACTGTAATGGGCAGGCGCTGTTATGGTCATAGATCAAGGACTACCTGTATTGAACTTTGTAGAAGACTTTATTAACTTATTTATTTTGTGGACCACATCAATTTACCATATTACCATGCTACCGAGTTATCAGCATGAGAATGGGGAGAAACAGACATAGGCTAAATCTTGACAAAACCAAGAACTTGTGTTTGGTTGGGCCTTCTGACTCTGGTACTTTCCATCTCTAAGAGGAAATCACACTTCTTCATTGAAACTGGTATACAATCTGGGATGTTTACGTTGAGCCATCTTGATGAATAGTAGGGGGAAATTTTTTCCCTGCTAAGAGTTGGATAATCTCAAAAAATCTCTCTTACTTTCCAAACTTTAAATGAATTCTTGCAGCTCCAAAGATAAAGTTGTATTTAAGAGTTAATATTTAACCATCAATTCATATCACACATTTCCAATTAGTTTGTGGAATTAACAAACCCAATCATTATTTTGACTTTTGGGGAGAAGTAAATTTGCAAAACCTAAGCAGAACCTTTTCAGTATAAATTTTAATTGAAGATAAGCCCAATTTAGTTCATAGAAGAAAGGCATAAGTTCTTTTAAGAAATGTTCCAGAGATCTTTGCAGAACTTATTTATATGTCTTGTAAAAATCTTAAGATAATGGACATTTGACCATCAAATTCCTGCTTCAAGTAGCATTAGCAAAATAATTTTCCCACAGAAGAACTTTAATGTTGGGCCTGCTAACTTTCCTCTCGTTTGATAAAAAATCAAATATCCCAGCAGTTTCAGTGGTTATGATTTTGACATATATGCTGTGTGAGCTTTCCAAGATAATGTTTTATGAAGCACTGTTTCTCAGTATTTAAACTGCTAAACTGTTCTATAGCAGCTTGTCCAGTAGACTATTTAAATGTTTTCAGACATTATCCCAAATTTATAACTTTGCTGTTGGTGTAACTCATTTGTAGTTGTTCCTTGGAACAATAATAGATTAGCTTCTTAAACATTATCAATTCTTATCAAGAGAGTCATCAGCTTACATTAAAATAGCTAACTTTAAAAAAGTTGACAAATAAGGCACCACCAAGTGTATGTAAAAATTAAACAATACACTGAATATTACTTCCATAAGCAATGCGAATAAATGTATCCTCATTGTAGTAGTTGTATTAAAATATAATTGTTTCACTACATAAAAAAGACAGCTATCTATATCAGTATTAACTAATTTGTCCATAATCCATTTCTGTTGGCTGAGTTAAAATGGTAGTCAAATCAGTGAACATTACATGCAAATGTTTTGTAAAATTGCTCATATATTTAGATAGGTCAGTAATTCTTGTGTTTTTGTTTATTTCCTTTTTTCAATATAAGTACTGTTATTCAGTCATATAGATAAGTTTCCATTTTGGCAATAGAAATAGTTTAGCTAGCAGACATGTCCATCTAAAATTAAAAATTATCACCAAATAATCTGTTTATGCCTATTCATAGATAGATGGCTAACCTTATTGATCTTTTCATCCCATTCAGTTATGCCCTATTCTTGAGCACTTCCTGAATAGGTCCCTGCAGTTTTCTTGGGAAGGTTTTCAGAAGTGGTTTACTATTGCCCCCTTCCTAGGACTGGGAGAAAATAACTAGCTCAAGGTCACCTATCTAGCTTTTTGCCTAAGGAATGACTAAAACTCATTGTTTCTGGCATGATTCCTTAATCACTACATCAGATTTGCTGTCACTAATCTATTAATTCTAATTTATTAACTTTAATATCATACTAACCTAAGTAATTTTGTGAACCTTTAAAAAACTCAAAGTAATAAACTTCACTAAGTAATTATTTTAAATAACCCTATGTGTGCACAAACAGCTGTAACCCACACATACTCTTTATTTCTTCTTCAATATAGGTGCGCATGAGTAGAGGAAAATCTTTAGTGGAAAAGGCAATCAAGGATCAGGTACGTACCACTTAATAACATTACTTTATTATTTCATCTCAAATTAGCTTTCTTACCTATTATTATTTACATGTGAAACTTACATAATTTGCTAATGGATAAATACTGGTAAGTGATTTTAGGATGGCTTTTTGGCAATGCTAGGTTATGAAATCAGATGTTTGACATTTCTTTTTTCCCATAGGTATCCTCAACTTATGGCCATTTGTTTAATGACCATTTAAAGTTATGATGGCCTTGGAAAGGGTACTTATGGCCCGTAATTTACTTCTGACTCATATAATATTATTACCATGCCCCCTTTCTCCCAAAGTTGGCTAACTGTGACCTGAGTGCTTGGCCACCTATCTGCATTTATGACCATTGTCAAGCACCCTGCAATCATATGATGGTCATTTGTAATCTTCTCTGCAGACATGTGGCTGTCTCATTTAACAACCATTTCTCTTGATAGCTGAGATTCTGTTCCCATTTGTGGTTGTATGTTGATGTCGACCTGTATATAATTGTGTTTAGTAAGACATAGTGCTGTGTTTACTAAGCTTAAATTAGGCAAACCTTATTTCCATAGTGCCATAAGGAATGCAATTAATTTTGCTTTTGTACTTTATTCTATTAAGAGGGTGGAAGGAGGCTGAGGATACAGAGTACCTGCACTCCAAGTTATCTTGTTGTATTTAAATATTTGTATGCCAAAATTTAATGATTGAAATATTCAATATTTGTATTTCAGGAATTGATACCTTCTAGTAGTATACTCTCAAATGCTTTGAGTTGGGGAGTGAAAATACTTCACATTGATGGCAAGTATTTTTAAAATAAAGTTGATTTTTATTCCCTTCATTAAAAGACTTTGTTCCATTTAAATAACTTAAATGACATAAAATAATTTAAATTATTCTTTTCTTTTTGAAAAAGATATTAAGAACTATATTGAGCAAAAGAAAAAAGATCTCTTTTTGGTTAAGAAATCAAGCACAGAAATCAACAATGTGGTAAGTAAACTACTTAATTTCCAAGAAAGATAGCAAAAAGCAGTGAATATGAAATAAATTATATAAAATTTCTATTTTAATATTTTATTCATAATTTGCAAGAGAAAGACAGGCCTCATAGATGTGTGAAAGCATAAAGCTCCATTCATTCTCTATTGGTATTTTGAGATGGGAAAGACTTAAAAATATTAGTGCAAACCACTAAAGAATGCTTAGCATTGTAAAATATAAAATTTCACACACACTCAAAATTCAGAAAATCCTGATATCGGTGTGTAAGACACAATTCTGCTCACTTTGCATTGTTGTCTATCATGGGCTCTGTTTATCAAAGGTTGCCCACTCCTGAAGTAAGAACATGAGAAAATAAACGTTTCTGTTTCAACTTTAGTTAGACAAATTAATATCCTGATCTACATGATGGGTTCCTCATTTAGCATGTTTGTTCTGTATGGATTAATACTGGATTTTTAGAACTAGAAATATGGTATATTATTGTTAATTTAGGTGTTGTCGGCCCTCTCAGGTAAACCAGACAAGAAAAATGCCAGTTGATCTAATTCTATAAACAATCTGATCAATTAGGGCGAGTCCTTCCTGAGTTTCTTTCTTCTATTGTTGAATCACTAGGGGCTCCTCTGTCTCTTGTCTGATCATTACCTAAAAAGCATTTCCCCCCCTTGTGCCTCAAGATCATTTCCATATACTATTATACATTTTTATCTTTATGTTTTGTTGGTTTAATTGTTACTGGGCCACCTAGAATCATTGTTAGAAAAGTACAAAAGCTATGTGTAATCCAGGAATTTGAAAAAGTGAATAATAAACAATTTGTAATTAAATTAGGAAAGGATATTTTTGAATGCAGTTCAAACTCAAGGTTATAGTTAACACTGTCTAACTGTGCCAGAATTTCTATATTAACTTAGGCTTAAAGTTGAGCTGGGATATAGAATGTAGAATGTAACCCATTTCATTTTATTTACTTGTTTTCAGAAAGTATGGGATAAATAAACAGAAGGGATGGGAATTTATAGTTGCACACTGAATCCTCCTCCCAATTTGTTTATGTGTATTTTAAATATTCTAGCCTAAAATGTGATTACTTAAACCAAAAAGATTTTTTATCACAAATAAGAATCGTAGTCCTTGCTTATTGACCATGCATTCAGCTTGAAATTAAAATGGCACTGAACAAGTGGTGTTTACAATTGAGTCACAGTTATATCTATCCCAGCACCTTCACATAACAGCAATTTGGGCATTTGGCATCCAGATTGCAGCTCTCCATGATCATGTGTTCCCCATTTGTGACATTCTCTACTGACTTTCCACAAGCAAATTCAATGGAAAGCTTTCAGGGAAGTCACAAGCTGCTCTGCTCCAGCCTTCTTGCCCATTGCATTATACCCTCCTTCCTTTGGCCTCTCTGAATTTGCATGCACCTGAGCCCTCCTTCCCTTGTTTCTGTGCACTCCAGTGTGCTCTCCTTTCCCGTATTTCCCCCAACTTGCACATGATCTGTATCGAGCCTCTCCTACTTTCCCTGTGGCATCTCCATGCTCCATACCTTGCATTCCCGCTCTTCCCGTTAATGACCCACGTGTTGTCTTAGGGTTTTGATGGCAACCAGGAGTGCCTGGATTGCCATCACCAGCAATGCAGTCACATGGTATCATGCTTTATGACCACATCGCTTAACAATGGCAATCTCAGTTCCAATTGTTATTGAAACCCAAAAACTACTTGTATGTGTTTGGTAGCTCACACTTCACAAATATTTAAAGCTATTTAAAGGGTCAGTTATTGAATATGTAAATTGTAAATTATAAAAATCTCTAACTATAGTAATATTATTTCTCTTAAATAGGAGAAAGGATCAGCAGACCAAAAAGTAAAAAGTAAGTATTCAAGACACAACTAATATTGCTACCAAATATAATTTTAGGACAAATTATATATCTAATAAGCAATATATCTAAAAAGAGAAGCCACTTTTTGGTTGGTGATTCAATTGTAAGAGATGTCAATTTAGAAAAGGAGGTGGAGCTTTTGAAAGAGGTGAGGTGTCTGCCTGGTGCTACTACCAGCAGAGAAAAGAGGTGCATTGTTAAGATAGTAAAAATGCTAGTAAAGATTATAATGTTGCTGTTGTTGTAAATCTTGGCACAAATGACCTATCTGAAAAATATGTTCTTTCTGTACAGAATGATTTCCAGAGCTTGGGACAGTAACTTAGCAGGATAGCCTGTAGTCTTCCTTTTTCAGAGGTTTTACCTATATATAAAGAGCAAAAAGAAAAGGCCAGCATACAGTAGTGGCCAAAATTGTGGAAACCTTTTAGGAAAAGTGTACAGTAGAAATGCCACCTTTGGTTAAATTTCCACCAATTTTTCTTCTAATTTCTTTATAACTGTAGCCTTGTTCACTTAATAATACTATTTTACATTGCTTTCTGAGCAACCAGTCAACTCTTTGCACCATTATTTTAATTTTATTACGTTTTACAAGCTTACTAAATGAAAGAGAGAAAAAACCAACCAATTTGACAGCGATCACATAACACAGTGACAAATGTCCTCTCAGCTTCAATACATGACATCAGTAACTGAATCCTACAGTGATCTGATTGGCTCATTGCCAAAACAAGATGACACCTGATTGGCTCTCTAAACACTAATGCTCATTGGCTACAATCAAATGAAGGAAAGCTACCTGATATCAACCTAAGCAAGTTGTGCTTCCTTTTTCTGGTTATTTGGCTATAACATTTCATAAAATACAGTACAGATAATTGAACAAACTATGTTGCATTACATTCTTGACTAAATTATCTTTCCATTGATATATAATGTTATGGTACTACTACTACAAAAAAAGTGGTGTTATTAGGCATCAAACTTCAAAAATACACTTTTCCCAAAAGTTTTCCACAATTTTGGCCACTACTGTATAGCGGAGTTTAATGTGAGAGGTGTGAGTTTTGGTTATGTTTATCATGATGTTTGCAGCTCGTCTGATGAAAAGCTGTACAAAAGAGATGGTTTGCATCCATCAAAGAAAGATACTGAATTACTTAATAGTAAATTCAGAGTTTTTCTGGAGGGTTTTTCTTAATGGAGACAGAGAGTTAATTGATACAGAACATTTTTGTCCCCAGCAATCTAAAACCAACAGGGTCATCAGTGTTTCTAACAAAGGTTTGTGCAGTTAAGAAAATCAACCTTGCTATCAAGGAAAATCAACTTTTGATAGTATGTGCCATACTATGTCCACTAATTAAACAGGTGGCAAGGAAAAAGGGGAATTCAGACACAAAACATGTTATATAGAAAGCAAGCACAGGGTTAGTTAAAAAGGACTAAAATGCCTTTACACCAACACACAAAGTATGAGCAATAAACAGAATGAACTAGACATTCAAGTATACAAGGACAGATATAATATTGTTGCCATTATGGAAATTTAGTGGGATGAAACGCATGAATGGAATATACAGCTAGAGGGATTTAAATTGTTTAAAAGAAACTGACCTAATAAAAGAAGAAGTGGATATATAAAAGACATAACTATATCTCTACAGAAATAAGCAGAACAGTGATGAAAACCGTCTTGAATGCATTTGAGTCAATATAAAAAGAAAAAGAATGACATTGCCATAGGTGTATATTACAGATCACCCAACCAAACAGGAAATAAATTAATTTTTTGCAAGTCAGTTAACTAAGGTATGTAGGAAGCACATCACAAGAGTAATGGGGGGACTTTAACTATCCCAACATCAACTGGAAGAGAAACTCTGCACCAAGTGGAAGATAAGCAGTTCCTGACAAACCTAGCAGACAACTTTTCTCTCAAAAACTAGAGAAGGGAACTAGGGGGTCAGCCATATTGAACTTAATTCTCACTAACAGAGATGAAATGAGAGATGGTGTTGAAATTACAGGAACTTTGGGGGGGAGTGATCATGCAATATTGGAATTGAACATTACAGCCACAGGAAATAGAACAAAGTCAAACTAGAGTCTTGGACTTGTAAGAGAGCTGATTTCAATAAACTTAGAGCTTGGGAAGGATTCCAGGGATGAGAATCCTCAAGGGGAAAACAACCCAAGAAGCTTGGGAAATTTTGAAAAGAGAAATTATAAAAGCCTAGTCTAGCACAATTCCAATGAAGAAGAAAAATAACAGAACTCAAAAGAAACCAGCATTGGCTGCAAAAAGAATTCTGATAAATTGAAAAACAAAAAGGACAAGTATAAAAAATGGAAATAGGGGCACATAACTAAGGCAGAATATCAGCAAATAGCCTGAGCCTTCAAAGATGAAGTTAGAAAAGCTAAGGCTCAAAATGAATTAAGGCTTGCAATGAAAGTCAAAAATAACAAAAAAGCTTCTTTCAACATGTAAAAAGCAAGAAAAAAGGAAACTAATAAAAGAAAATGGCAAGAAGATGACAAATAACAGGGAGAAAGCAGAACTGCTTAACTTGTTTTTGCATCTATCTTTACACAAAGGGAAAAAAACAGTCCAACATATCAAGAACAGTATCGTAAAAAACAGATTAGGAATACAAGCTAAAAAAAGCAGGAAAATGGGAAGAAAGTACCTGTCTGCTTCAGACAAGTTCAAATCACCAGGACCAATGGATTACAAGCCAAAATTCTGAAGGAACTGGCATATCTTTCAAAGATCCTGGAATATTGGGGAACTGTCAGAGAATTGGAAAAGGTCTGGTGTTTCCATCTTCAAAAAACGGGGAAAAATGGGACCTATTAGCCTGACATCAATATTTGGAAGATACTGGAAAAGATAATCTAGCAACGAATCTGCGAATATCTAGAGCAGTGGTGGCGAACCTATGGCACGGGTGCCAGAGGCGGCACTCAGAGCCCTCTCTGTGGGCACGCGCGCCATGCCCCGGAGATGGCAACTGTCCCTCTTCAACTAGCCGCCCACTAACTCGCCGAGATCCCACGTGGCCGGATGCATCCCAGCACGGCTGGTTTCCCTCCCCCCATCCCATCCCTCCTGGCCTCGCATGCTCTCCTTTTCCCGGGCACGACACACTGCATCATCTCCTCGGCCAGCCGTCCAGCTCAGAGGCGGCTTCTCTGAACTGCTGGCAGCGGGCTATGGAGCTCCAGAGTGCGCTGGTCGAGGGGCTGGCAGGATGTGGCTGCTGACGGACACTGTCGACCCCTATGCGCTCGCTGGCCTCTGTGTGCGGGGGCCGATGGTGTCAGGCAGCAGCGGCCCCTGCCCCGCCTTGCCCTGCGACAATGGCACCCCTGCCTCGCCTCGCCTCACCCCGCAGGACGAGCCTCCTGCCCACCGCCCCACCTGCCGGAGACCCCCTGGATCTCCCCCAACCCTGCCTGGCCCTCACAGGCGCCCCTCCCCATGAGCAACATCGAGGTGACCACGCCCACCTTGGCCACACCCACCCAGTCTGCCATGACCACCACAGCCACACCCACCCAGTGGGCCACATCCACCTGGCACCCGGTGATAAATAAGTGGGTTTTGGGTTGCAGTTTGGGCACTCGGTCTCTAAAAGGTTCGCCATCACTGATCTAGAGGCAAACAGAGTCATAACAAAAGTCAACATAGGCTTGTCAAAAACAGATCAAGCTAGACAAATCTTATTGCATTCTTTGACAAAGTGACTAAATTAGTGGACCAGAAAAATGTTGTGGATATAATTTACTTGGAGTTCAGTAAGGCATTTGATAAAGTAGACCACAACCTACTATTTGATAAGATAGAAAAATTTAGATGAGAGGATAGAGGGGAAACTTATCAGATTTGCAGATGATACCAAACTGGCAGGAATAGCCAACACTCCAGAAGATAGGCTTTAAGATACAGAAGGATCTTGACAGACTTGAACATTGGATTGTATCTAACAAAATGAAATTCAATGGTAGAAAAAGTAAAGTTCTACATTTAGGCAAGAAAAACCAAATGCGTAGGTATAGTACCTAGCTCAATAATAGTAACTGGAGTCCTAGTGGATAGTCACTTAAATATGAGCCAGCAGTATGCTGCAGCTGCCAAAAAAACCCAGTGCAATCCTATTCTGCATTATCAGAGAGAGAGAATCAAGATCACATGAAATGTTAATATACTTTATAATACCTTGGCAAAACCATACTTGGAATACTGAATCCAGCTTTGGTCATTGTGATATGAAAAAAGATGTTGAAACTCTAGAAAGAGTACAGAAAAGAGTAACAGATGATTAGGAGACTGGAGGCTAAAACATGAAGAACGGTTGCAGGAACTGGGTATGTCTAGTTTAATGAAAAGAAGGAGTAGGGCGTGATATGACAGCATTGTTCCGATATCTAAGGGGCTGCCACAAAGAAGAGGGAGTCAAGCTATTCTCCAAAGCACCTGAAGGCAGGACAAGAAGCAATGGATGGAAACTAATCAAGGAGAGAAGCAACCTAGAACTATGGAGAAATTTCCTGACGGAACAATCAGTGGAATGACTTGCCTCCAGAAGTTGGGATGCTCCAACACTGGAGGTTTTTAAAAAGAGATCAACCTTTTTTCCAAAATGGTACAGGGTTTCCTGCCTGAGCAGGGGCTTGGACTAGACCTCCAAGGTCTCTTCCAACTCTGTTAGTCTGTCATATAAAGGTCATGCCCTGAGATAGATAGATTAGATAGATAGACAGACATCTATATACACACAAACACACACACACAAACACACACACACACACATATATATATATATTCAAAAAAACTAAAACACAGATCACCGAGACTGAAGAATTTATTTAAAAACTTAGCTTTCATCAGCATTTGCTGACATCGTCAGAGTTCTAGCCAGGATTGAGAATCACGTTCTTGTAGTCTCTGTAACGCCAATCGTTTCATGTTACGGGTCTATTCGGCTCTTCCCCCCCCCCCCCCGGTAGTTAATTGCTCTGTTGTTTCTGTTGCGCTCGTTGACAGCTGTTTGAATTTCTTCAGTCTCGGTGATCTGTGTTTTAGTTTTTTTGAATATGAATATATCCGAGACTCATATCTTCAAGACTATTTTTTATATATATATAAATATACACATATACATATACATACACCCCGACAAATATTTATATAATTTGGTTTAAATTCTTTTACATAGATAAACTGAAAAATCCTTTTCTGAAGGTAGAGGACAGAAGGTGGTAAGTGCTATTTTTAGATGAATTAAAATTCTACTCCCATGTTCTTTGGCTTTGTTGACTTTATTTTATGCAATGATAATTATCAATTATTATAATCAAGTTTAATTTTTGTTTAATTCAGGGTTAATCATATTTTATATGGAGTGTTGCAGATTAATTTAAAATTAACACAAATAACTTAAATTGTTTTGACTTTAATAGATCTGTTCAAAGCTGTGAATTTTTGAATTGGCATAAGAAAAATAGATAAGAGTCCATCTTTATCTCTTTCACTTTTTTTTCATTTAAGGAACCTTGTAGATTGGTCTACAAGATGATGCAATTGCCTAAAAGTTAATGAGTTAAGAAGTAACTTAAGAACACGTGCTTCATAAGCTACTATGCTACATTTGTTCTCAGGCATATTTTAACTTATTGACATAGTTATACTAGATGTTATTTGTAGCCAGAACCAGTTTTACAAGTACTGCCTTTATAGTAGTATTCTGCAAAGATGGTATTCTAATGTAGGTGTTGTATATGCTTTTTGGGAAAAACCATCAATCTACTCTTCTCTGTTATCTTAGAAAGTCTGTTTATAATCAGCTCTTTGAGGAATCTGCAACTTTTATCTAGTACTTGCCTTTTCTGGTCATCTACATGCTAAGAAAATATGCAATAGGATAAATATAATAGTCATACTGGATAGTAAATGAAATCTTAAGATAAGAAATTGTTGGCAGAATTGCCCACATTATGTTTCCTGGTGCTAGAAATAAAAGTGATAATAGAGGGAATACCTAGTAATTAACCTTGCTCAATCCTGACTAAAAAAATAAATGTGCCTATAGTCCAGAACAGAATGATATAAACAACATATTAATGTTTCCACACTTTTCTTGTTTCATTTTAGTCTAAAGCAATGTTTTTCAAACTTAGTAACTTTAGCAGCATAGTGTCTGGGGAATACTGAGAGTTGAAATAGCAAAAGTACTTAGACTTATATATGCCCCATAGTGCTTTACAGCACACCACTTAAAATTGACAAGTTTGAAAAATACAGATGTAAAGTGACTATTGAATAAAATAATATTTAAAGGAAGAACAAAATATGTATAAAATATTCTTTATGATTATGTGTATATTTTGTAGTGAATTGATTCTTTTTTTTTAATAGTCGCTATAGACCATTTTACCTTCAGCTGTCCAGCTTTCCTGTTGTCAACTATTCTAATCCAAGGCCTTGCAGCCCATTTGATGTAGAAAAGAAAAATGCTTATGGCCAGAAGCAAATTCACAATAAACAAAGGTAACAGAAGATAAATAAGATGAGAATACAATGGTGAATGACAAAATTACGTAAAAACATATGGAAGCAGATCTGAGATTTTGCTACAGAATATAAGACCAGCCTATGGCTTGCTCTATAATTTTTTAATTTAATAATCGTAGCTCATACCTACCAGGGGGGCTCACTGTAAACCTTCATCACTAAATAGCTGATATGGTTGGCTATTATCTCAAAATATGTATCTGGATAGATCTTGCATAGAAAATTATATCTGGTTTCTCTTATTGTAGTCATAAAATTCTACGTGAGTGAAAAAAAAAATCTTTTAGAATAACTTATTTTATACTGCACTCTATTTTAGATGTGCAGCCATTCTATGTTACCTTATTTTACTGTAAAAACGTTTCCATATAATAGATTTTTTTAAAGCAGTTATATGTCATATAAATTCACAAGCTAATTATCCATTAGACTCTAACCCTAAATTATACAGGTGATCCTCACTTACCAACTACAATTGGAACCAATAACACTGTTGCTAAGCGATATGGTTGTAAAATGAAATCACATGACTGTGTCTGACTTAAAACATTGGTTACAGTAATTAAGCAAATCATAGTGCATTTTTAACGTCACATGGGCTGTGACTCGTGACTTCCTGCCCCTTTAACTTTGCTTATCAGAAGCTGGCTATGAAGATCACAAATGGCAATCATGTGACCTCAAGATGCTGCAAAGCACCTACCTGAATTGTGATCATGTGATTATGGGGATGATGCAATGATTGCAACTTTATAGTCACACATAACTTAAACAGTCACTGAATGAGTGTTCAGTAAGCAAAGACTACTTGTATGATTTTGATTAAGTGTAGCAAACTGCATTAGATGTTTCAGTTTTGCAAAAACATTTTAACTAGAAATAAAGTAGTATATGATGTAATCCTTAGTTATCAAATGTTATTCATAGATGAAAAAATATGTCCCATTTTTTAATGGGGTCGACAAATGCTTTTCCTCTTAAGACAGAAACTTATTTTACCTACTGACAGGTGGTGCTAGAGACTAGTTTTACATATTTAATATATTTTTTTCTATTTTAAAACTAGAAATTAGATACTGTTTTTTTAATTGAAGATTAGATTCATTAATAGTCTTAATATGGTAGGGGGCTATGCCTTCCATATTTGCTAAAGAATTATGATAGACTTGTGTATATCCTATGTTAGAATAATGAAGAGAACAGAAATGTTCTTTTTATCTGTATGCGCAACATGCATTGAAGTATTCTATATCATTATATTGTCAATTTTATGTATTACTTAATGTTCAGTACTGAACATTAAAATGGTTTTCTGAGTAACTATTCTGGGCAGAGGTTTTGTGATTTTAGATTAGCAATGTTATTCTACTTTGACAGATACATACTAAGCAGGAGTACAATTATTTTTAAACGTATTAAGGATTTAAATCTTGCATTCTCTTCACAGTTAGGATTTATATTCCTCTTTATCCTTTATAATTACATTGAAAATGAATATGACAATGTGTCATAATGGGATTGGATTCATGACTGGCTACTAAAACTGATCAGAACTTTAACTTGTTCCTTTTGGCATGTCTTACATATTTCTTTTCTCTTGATAATAGAAACCCTGCAAATAGTGATAGAGAAAAACGCACAGCTCAGGTTCCTCCAAAGCATAAAAGGAGAAAAGGATATTGTGAATGCTGCATGAAGAAATATGAAGATCTTCATGCGGTATGTATATCTTATCTATGTTATTTATGTAAGGTGGATATTGCTAAATTCTAATATACCAATCTGCTATATTGCATTTTGCTTTGTGTTTCATAATTTTATATCATGTTACTACAGAGAAATCAATTGCACAGCATATTTTTCTGAAAGTTGACTACTGTCTAAAGGAAAAGTAGTTAGAAAAAAAATATAAATTCAAGAAAAATTCTATACAGTGTTCAGGTTTTCTATCTTGTGAACTACAACTGAAATCAATCCCGAAGATTCATATATTTTCAAGAATATGATATGCTTGTATATTATAATATGCCTACCAAGCACTGCTCATTATAATTGTTTGAAAAATAAGAACTTCATTCATAAAATTAACTGATCTTCTCTCTATTACATTGCATATATCAAATACTCCCATACTTAAAACTCCACAGAAATAATATATGTACACACACTCCTCTTTACAGCAGAAATAGCAAAAAACACACCTCTGCCCCCCCCCCAAGATTGGGTTAAAAAGTGGTAGAAAAGGGGAGAAAGAGTATAGTAAAACTGGATGGAAATGAGATAAGGAGAAGAGAAACAAAATAAAGAGATATTTAGACATTACAAAAGTTGATATTCATGAGACACGCAGACCCATTTAAGACATAAACAAGTTCTGAAATTATTTGCATTACTCACCCCTTTGCTTGTTTTTAAAAGAAACTTCTAATTTCCTTTTTTTCTTGCAAATCCTATAGGTCATTTGGGGAAAAAAACTTCTCTTCCTGATAAATGTAATATATGTTTTAATGAAATTACTTCTGCCTCATTTTTGACATAAATGCATTCAGCATTCTAAATAAAATGTAATTAATGTTTGCAAAATTATGTTAATTTTCATTGCGATTCACTTATTTCCATACATATTTTCCTACATTTCCATATATATTTCCTTATATAAGTACATATACTTTTATGTGCATATGTAACTTTCCTTGAGTACATATTTAGCAATGTTAAGGAATTATGGAAGCATTATAAGGTAAGTGTGTGCATACATCTTCTATTTTTTTACAACATTATGGATCGAAAGACTGTTGTCAACATCTGTGTGATGTATGTGCATGTACACACACACACACACACACACACACACACACACACACACACACACACACACGTTCAAGTCAGTGTTGACTCCTGGCAGCTGCCTAGACAAGTCCCTGTAATTTTCTTGGCAATATTTTGGAAGTGGTTTGCCATTGCCTTCTTAGAGCTGAGAGAGAGACTAGCCCACAGGTCGGCAACCCGCGGCTCCGGAGCCGCATGCAGCTCTTTCAGCCGTCTCCTGCGGCTCCCTGTCCTCCGCTGCCATGTGCAGTCTGAAAAAAAAAAAGTGGGATAAAAAAAGTTCAACCAATGAATTCAAACCTCTCACAAAAAAAAAAATTCAAACCTCTCACAAAAAAAAAAATTCACAAAGTTTGAATTGATTGGTTGAACTTTTTGGTTTGTGGGACTATCCACAAACTACCCCCTCTTTCCTTCTTCAGACTGCACGTGGCAGCAGCGGTGGAAGAGTCGGGAGGACGGCTGGAAAGGTGTCCCTTTGCCGTCCTCCGGAGGCAAAACCTGGGTAAGGAGCTGCGGGTGGGGGTGGCGAATCTCGGGGTGCCTCTTCCCTGCCCGCCGGGTCTCCCCTCGCCCTTCTCCGCTGCCACCTCTGCTAGCCCTGAGGGGGGGGTCACCGGGGGCCTCGGAAACTTCCCCTCTCGGCCCGCGCCTTTCGGCCGTCTCGGCCTCTTTTGAGATTCCCCCGCGGCGACTTGCCCGGCCCTTTTCCCACCTGCTGCGCGGCGCCTCTTCACCGTCCTCCCTCCGCCGCTGCTGCTGCCGGTGGTGCTAAGCGGGGCGGGAGAAGTGGCGGCCCTTTGCTCTCCTCGTGTAGCTGCTGCTGCCGCCCGCACTGAATGGGGCCGGAGAGGCGGCGGCAACTGGGCACCCGTGCCCCTTCACCCTCCTCCCGCCGCCGCTGCTGCCTGCGGCGCTAAGCGGGGCGGGAGAAGTGGCGGCGACTGGGCAGCCGCGGCCCTTTGCTGTCCTCATGTTGCTGCTGCCGCTGCCCGCGCTGAGCGGGGCCGGAGAGGCGGCGGCGACTGGGCACCCGCGCCCCTTCACCGTCCTGCCGCCGCCGCTGCCGGCAGCGCTAAGCGGGGCAGGAGAAGTGGCGGCGACCGGGCAGCCGCGGCTCTTTGCTGTCCTCGTGTCGCTGCCACCGCCACCCGCGCTGAATGGGGCCGGAGAGGCGGCGGCGACTGGGCACCCGCGCCCCTTCACCGTCCTGCCGGCGGCGCTAAGCGGGGCAGGAGAAGTGGCGGCGACCGGGCAGCCGCGGCCCTTTGCGGCCCAGGAGCAGAGTTGGGGCCGTTGCCTATCACAGTCACAGGCAAGGGTTCTCTGGGGTTCTTTTGCTGGGAGGGCGAGGAAGCGGGGAAAGACAGCTCCGGAGGGAGGCAGCCCAGCAACCAGAAGCCGGCGGTCCGAGCGGAGCGGCACGGAAGACCTACCGGTCAGTGTGGGAGGCAACGCTGGAGCCTCCCACGCTGACCGGTAGGTCTTCCGTGCCGCTCCGCTTGGACCCCCGGCTTCTGGCTGCGGGGCTGCCTCCCTCCGGAGCTGTCTTTCCCCACTGCTTCCTCATCCTCCCAGCAAAAGAACCCCAGAGAGCTGGAAGACGTCCTTTCTCCCACTTTCCGCTTCTCATCCTCTTCCAAGCACCTCTCCCAGAGCGAGCCAGAAGCCTCAACTATGGCCTCCTACAGCAGGCTGAGATAGGCGAGCCCGAGCGGCCCTCTGCTGCCGGCCTTGGAAGATTTGCCGCAGCAGCTCCTTCTCCCTGTCGGCCTCCTCCTCCCTAAGAAGAAAGTCCCAGAGAGGTAGAGTGCGGGGGGGGAGCAGTCTTTTCCGAGGGGAGGAGAAGCCAGGAGCTGGACGGGGGCAGGGCCAGTGCATGTCTCACCTTAGGCTCCACTCTAATCAAGCCCCCTGTTCTGTGTGCGCATGCGGCTCCCAGGTTTTTTTTGTGTGAGGGAAACGGGTCCAAGTGGCTCTTTCAGTGTTTCAGGTTGCCGACCCCTGGACTAGCCCAAGGACATCCAGCTGGCTTCATGCTCTAAGGCAGGACTAGAACTCACTGCCTCCCATTTTCTAGCCTGATATCTTAACCATTACCCCAAACTCATTCTATCATTAGCTAAGAAATATTTTATCCATTCCCTGGTGATATTATGTTAGACTAAATCAAAGAGCCAGTAAAGGGGGGTTCTTTGTTTGCCTATATTTGGTGTATTCTGTAATGGAGCACATGGTCAAGTACTATTGGGTATGCTGATGATTCCCTGATTTACATCTCTATCCCTAGTTATCCATGATGCTGTGGAGATCCTGTTTGGTGTTTAGAGACTGTGTGGATTTGGATGGGACAGAGGCTTCAACTCAACCCAAACAAAACCGAGTCTTGTTATTGTTATTATTGTATAAGGGCCCCCTGATTCCAGAGACTTTCCTTCACTTGTTCTGAATGAGGTTGCGCTACCGCAAAGAGAACCTTACATAGTTGGGAGCCTCCTGGACTCAGGACTCCTGTTTGAAGAGCAGGTGGTATCTGAGGCCAGGAAGACCTTTTCACAAAGTTGTATTGTGTGCCAATTTGTTTGTTCCTGCACTGGGAGGCTCAATTCATGGTCACTTGCATCTTGCACACTTCCTGAATGGAATACTTTGATGCTCTTTATATGGGACTCCCTTGAAGAGCATCCAGGAGCTATATCAGTGCAGAAGGCAGCAGAATGGGCAGTAACCAATATACTTCTGGGATATTTGAAGAACTGCCTTTCCCCGGTTATGTCTATGCATCCCAAAGAGATACACTTTGCATCCCATCTGTCACCTGGCAGGGCAGAGAGTTTTTCTGTTGTGGCACCTGCCCTTTATAATATCATCTTCCCTTAGATTATTTATTTATTTTTCAAATGTATATAGGTGTCCATCTCATGAAAAACGGATTAGATTGGCCACAATCCTACTGGCTTTTTGTAAAGTCTTAAAGAAGTAATCCTGCCACCAGACTTGGGGATCTGGATATGGTAGAGACCATGCAGTAGTTTTGCTGAAAGTTGTTAATGGCTTTTGTACCTCGGCTGTTCATTGTGTTGGCTTTAGGTTGCAAGTGTGGGTGGGGGGTAGGAAGGAAAGAAAGAAAAGAAAGAGAGAGAAGAAAGAAAGAGAGAGAGAGAAAAAGAAAGATCAAGCTATAGCTTGAAAACTTCTAAAAATAAAAGGACTGGTAAAATAGCCTGGTTGCATTAGTATATGCATGCCCAAATGTTTATTATTATGAAATATGCTAGTTTAGGAGAGTGAACAGTTAAAAGCTAGGAATGAAGTTAGCACTATTGTTCAAAAAAATTTCTCAGCAATAAAACATATGTATTCAAGTCTAATTTTGTGCAATTTAGAAGTATATACTCTGGGTGTGTTCTTTTTTTCTCATGTTTTAAAGTATGTTTTAAACTTTTTTTAAAAAAATACTACATGTTGTAATAACTTGCATACAAATAATACTGGTATTTTTCTTTCTTTCAGCATGTTGAAAGTGAACAACACCAAACCTTTGCAAAGAGTTCTCAGTATCAAGTAGTGGATGATATCATTTCCAAGTTTTCTTGTGATTTTTTAGAACTGAGAGAAAATACACCAAAGGTTAAAAGGTAAAACAACTTTTTCTAAATCTAACAAAGTTTATGAAAAAAAGGATAGCAGATCGTCATTTTCCATCACTATTAGCAACTCAAGTGGACTATTGGATCACTAGTGATGCAGTATATTACTGGGGATAGACAGAAACCTCAGAATAAGTCATTCTAAACACATGCCCTATCTAAGGACAGTTCCTTTTTCTATCTCCAGAAAGCAGGACAAAAATACCACTGAGTGGGTAGAAATTAGTGAAATTACCCAGTTATAAATTAATATATTCAAAAATAATATCCTCTTTTCCCCCTTCCATTTGTCTTCACACAAGCAGAGGATTTACTGATCGAGGATCTTACCTGCAGGAACAGCTGTGATTATGTGCCACTTTCAGATGCCATGGCTCCGTTGTAGAAAAATGATACATTGGGCTTAACATGGTGGTCCTTTTTCTACAAAAATATCAGGACATTTGGAGTTGAGGGTGGATTTTGCAAGTCCCACGTACTACATATAGCTACTGTATATTTCTGTCAGAGTTATTCCTGTTTCTTGGCCTCTTAGTTATTTTTCCTCTTAGTTATTTTTCCGTCTTGACTATTTGAAAGTAGAGCAAGGGACTATATCAGAATGATCTTAAAAAATTCTAAGCTCTATTATGGCCTGTTTCAGATCTTAAAGTTCCTTAACATACCTCGATATTTTTTACTTGTTCTTTAAAGCTTCTCTTATAATGTGTTATAATGATTATTTACAAATATATTGTTTTAAAATTGATTAAAAATAGTGATCTTCATTTGTTTGATGGATACAGTTTTAAAGAGAGACAGTAACCACCTATTAGGTTTAATATTGATTTCAGCCAGCCTACATGCAGATACACACACACACCACACAAACGTGTGTGTATTTTTTTCAGTAATTGTTTATTTTATTCACAAAGTTAAAATGCAGACTCCCAAAAAAGGAGAAAAAAATTCAAGACCAAGCAAAGCTAAAGACATAAAAATGTGCTTAAAAACTCCACATACACATAGATTGCTCCTCCCCTGTTGAATATAAATATATTTCAAGAATAAGAGTTCTCCCCCTTGCAAAACAGGCCCACAATTTATGAATTTCTACAGCTCTGTTTAACCAATCAATTTGACCTGGCATCTATCTATTATATAAAAAACTATAGTTAACAGATAAAGCCAATAGCAAAGTTAAACTTCAAAGCCCTCTGTTAACTATCTATTGTTGTATTTAACTCATAGAAAGTCCACAATAGCCTCCAATCTACTGTAAACCACCACAATCATTATCTCAGGATCAAATATCCTTGATTGATTCTTAATGATAAAATTTTTCCTTAAATTTTCACTACCCAGATGAGAGTCCTCGCTGTTAATTTCCATGAGTTGAAAGTGAAAATAAAGCAGTAAAAAGATGCAAAAACTACATATTCAAATCCAGCAAAGGATTAGAGTAAATTAGTATTCAACCGGTAGATTAACAGTTGAAGTTGAAAGTCAAAAAGAAAAAGTAAACTTCAAGATATACAGTTAAAATGAGATGAGCTTAAGAAAGCAAACAGCTGAAATGAAAAGAGGGAGACCCAGCACTCTTTGACTACTCCTACCGAGAATTGCAACCATCAAGGTTTCTCTTCCCAGGTAGATACATGGTCATCCGAGAGTTATCTTGAGTCATTCCTAGTTGCTCCATAGGGATTGCATCACCAAAGAATCAGCTTTGGCAGCAGGATCAGCTGTATATCAGCAGGAAGAAAATAGTGGCCAAGCCACTCATGCCATGCCATTTTCGAGGATTTCCTTGGAATTAAAAAAAAAAAGATATATTGTCTGACATTTTTATTTACTAATAAAGGAGTAGCCAACATTGTACGTATAATGGCTTCTTTGCTAATAATTATGTAATATATAATATGGATGGGAAGCTATGTTGTAAGAATAGCCAAAATTTACAGGAGTTGATTTCTTCATGTTTGAGAATTTGCATTGACCTTTTTGTCCCAAGTCAATTTGCTGTATTTGCAGTAACTAGCAAGGGCAGCTATTGAAAGTTAAGAAAACACACTCTGAAATTATCACTGACCACATCTATTTTATTGTGTTTTCTAAATTCTTGTACTCTGCATATAATAATTGTGAAAAATATAGCACTTGCTAATATTATGAGAAGATTATTGATGTCTTTAGTTTTATTAATAAAGGTCAACCTAGCCATTAGCCAGAAATTAATATATTATTGTCACCCATTCCTATATCCCTGGATTTGAGAAATTGCTAATACATAATTTAAAATAATTTTATATCTGCTGCTACTGCCAGTCAGAGAATTTTAATATGCACTTTATTATTTGTGAATATAATGGTTCAAATCTAATACAATATTTTGAAATATATAAGTATATTTACTGCACATGAAAGAAGTTTGCATGACTTTCTTAAAACTATGCATAGGTTTCATAGCATATCAAATTTATTATATAATGTGGAAAATAATAACTTGAAATTTTGGATTTTTAAGGCTGAAGCAAATTGATTCTAAAATGTATTCTGTTGTTTTTTGCTTTGCAATTTAAAAGGTTATTAAAAATTCTCTGCTACTGTTTTTAGTTCAAGAAATCTGGGAACAGGTAGAGGTGTTATTTCTAATTGCACATTTGGCAAGCTGTTTTTGTTGCTCTTCTAATGTCAGTAAGCAAAAAACAATAAGTTCAGTTTAACAGCTCTGATTTCCTTTTTGAGAAAAGAATGCAGCTAATTAAATAATATCTCCTGTTGAACATATTCAATGCATGCTGTCAGGATAATATTTACCATAGACAACCAAGTTTGTGGCAAATTGCAAATCTGGAATAATCTTTTGAGAGTTGAGCTGTATCATTAATGACTCACTACTTACCTAGTGTTTATACAGTAGAAGAATCATTCCTAATTTTTACTTATATTAATTTCTTTAATTTTAGGCGCAAATGTAATGTTGGACAGTTTGCTCCTCTCATTGGAACAAAAAAGAACGAATTGAAAGAAAGATTGATGAGACGAGATATTCCATTGAGATGGTATTCTCGGGAAAGCATTGCAATGGAAACCTTGAAAGAAGGTTCTGAACACATAGATGGATATCCTAAGTCTACACAAAACCATTTTACCTCTGAACCTTCATGTTCTGTTTATTCCTATCACACCCTCTGTTCTTCAGAAACATCAAAAAAACTAAATGGCAATACTGAAAAAACCAGAATACCTAAACATTCAAACTTGAAAGAAATAGTTTTATCAACAAATTTGGTACAGCTATCTCCTCCAAAAGAAAGTATGGCATATATGAAAAATTTGCCAGAAATTTATGAACACTATGAGCCACTATCAAGACATAATACACTGGGATTGTCAGCAAATCTAAACTCACTACATGCTCAGATCCAAGCATCTGAGTACAGTGAAAGAAATAACACATCAAAGTCAAAACGAAAATTGAGTAATGCAGTTCTTCTGCCAGCAAAATGTTTGAAGAAAGTAGCTGCTCATTTACCAATTGACAAAGAATTTGTTAACTGTAATGTGGCAAGTAATTTTGCAAGAGAACTTTCAGTTGCTTTAGAGTCAGAAAAGCCATCCCATAGTTTTCCTGCAAACAAAGATCCAGTTTTGTTGACAGACATTAATATACAAAGCTCACCTCCAATAAAACTCAGCAAAAAAGTCATACATTCCATAGGGCGGAATAAAAAAGGAAATCAGAAACAAAATATGGAATTATGCCTACAGCAGGTAAAGAAGCCACCTGTTCTGGAAGAAACAAATGAACAAAGCTCATCAACCCAAGCTCTATTACAATTGTTTCAGACCAGTGATGCAAATTCAGATTTTAGGGGTTTTTCAAGTATACAGGAGAACAAAGGTTCAAGTTTAATGAAAAATAGTTGGGAAGACCAGCATACAGATGCCCTCTGGTCTTTGTTTTCTACGTCTGTCTCCTCATCACCATTTACTGGATTTTAATGTTGCTTTATTTAAAACAATGGGTATAGAATAAACGTGCAAATTGAAAAAAATGTGAATATGTGTTTCTATAATAAATGATTATAATAATGATTGTTTAAACCACTATGTGCATATTATTCCAACTGAGTTCATACTTTTGTGCCTGCTATTCATTATTTCACTAAGTTTGCAGACAGAAAGCTCTCACAGAATCCTTATAATAAATGATTTCTCATAAGATTCTATTTTTATACACGTATCTAACTGATTGGAGGCATTTGTTGCCTTGCCTTAGCACATATATTCTAGAGTAGAATATATGTTATAGTAAAATACCAATTTTGTGGTCTTCAGATGCAATGGACAAAATTTTCATTTAGGCATCACAGGTAAGTCCATTAAAGGCTAAGTAATCTGAACAAGGCTCTTAAATGTATATTAAATTATATTTATATTGCTTCTATCAATTTATGTCATTTGTGTAATGATATCGTACAGATAGAATAAATTGCAGTTAATGGCATACTTTTGGATTTAAAAGACATTTACAAGCTCTCCCCCTAAATTGTTAAATTGAGATTTTACTGTAATGGAGAATTAGGATTTCTTTATATAGCAATTTGGAGTCAGTTTCTAAAACTGGCTAAATGCCTAGCTAAAGGACAGGAAGTGACATACAGAGTTCCCTGCCAACATACGTGTTCTAAGAATAGTGTTTAAATGCTTAGAAGCATCTACTCTCTGTTAAACATTCTCAATCTGGGATCCACAAGATCCAAAGTACTTTCCTCTACAGCATACTTTGACCACATTCATCATGGAATTAATCTAGCTGAATGGATAAGAAAAAATACATCTCGTTTAAGCTATCTGACCTTATGGCAACTGTTCACAATGTTTTTTCCTTATGTGAATACATTATATTTGTTCTTTTTGAGAACGAAAACAAATCTAAGGCTAGGAAACTGGATATTATGCCTTAATGTAGTATTCCAACTTAAAACTTTATGAGCAAGTATCTATATTGCCTCTGCTGGAAGGCATTGAGGAAAGAAGCCTTCCCCAATCTGGGTGTCCTTCAGGTGTGTAGACTTTTATTCTTGAAAATGGCAATACTGTTTGAGAATTCTGAAAAATAAAATCCACACAACAGAAGGTTAGTAAAGATTGTTTTTGGTAATTGATTTGAATAGGATCTGCTCTCATAGTTTGCTTTTTTTCTAATACTCAACCAGCATCTGCCTTCCTGTTATTTCCCATCATTTCTTGGGTCTTGACTTTGTAGTAGTAAACACAAATTATGGCTGCCTTATGTGGAACAAGCCAATTTGGCTCAGTGATTAAGGCACCAGGCTAGAAATCAGAAAATGTTGAGTTTTAGTTCTACCTTAGGCATGAAAGGTAGCTGGGGGTCATGCTCATCATAAACAACACTACAGGGTTGTTTTTGTGGGATACTATTAAGTATCCAATTTGCTACTTTGAGCTATTTATAAAAATAATAAAGATGAAATACAAATATCTTTGGATACTGTACTTGAAGAGTGCTATTTCCTTTTCCCTCCTCTGCCTTTTTTCTGGGTACATAGTTCTCACTATCTCTTAGTAAAATTTATTTCTCATTTCTAATATTTGTTAATCTTTTTTGAATCTCTTCCAATTCATTCAAATTCTTAAGTTCTGTGGTGCCAGAACTGGACACGCAATCTGATTAAATCAAAACAGTAGAATATTTTTTCTCTATTTGGAACAATATAATAGAATTCTTTATTGGCCAAGTGCCATTGGATACCCTTTGGAATTTGTCTCCAGTGCATAAGCTCTCAGTGTACATACAAGCAAAAGTGATAAATCATGATCATAATCATAAATTACCATCATAAATATCTCTGCATATGATTTTTCCTAAGCGAATTAACATGCTTTCTCTAAACTCAGCACATTTAACTAATTTATTAATTAGATCTATTGAACCAATTTATGCATCATCTGCATTCTTTCCATCTTGCCATTCAAGTTATAAGAATAATGACATGTACAGAATCTAATTGTATTTTGAACCATTGATGACACACTTATGGTTTTGAGATACTGTTAGATCCTAATCCTAAATCTAATCTAGCTGCCAGCTAGCAAACAAATATGTGAGCTTTGTCTTAATTTGAGAAAACCATATTTACATTTTTGCAAGTTTCTAGTTTTGGTGCCTTGCCTGTAAAGTGAAATAGTTTTGAATGTCACAGATGTTATTGCCTTCTCACCTGAAGGAAAAAAGTCTTGCTGGATTATAAATTAGTATTCCTGGAGATGGTAGAGTAGATTAATTACTTCAGCCCAACTTCTGACCCATAGATTTCAATTTCAACATCTGGAATGTGAGGAAATTCTAATTCCCAAAGCATGTTATTTTGTTTTCAATGCTTTCTTCTGATTGTGTCTTTCTGGAATGTACTGGGCTGAATAAGTTAAATAGTGTTGAGGGTTGTAAAAGACAACCGTTGTAGAAAATGCCATTTAAAAACAAGCATGTTATGGTGCATTTTCTCCTTACATGTTGTCTGGCTGGGAACTTTGGAAGATATAGTCTAGCACAGGGATCTCCAACCCCCAATCTGGACTAGTACCGGGCTGTGGCATGCCAGCAACTGGTCCGCACAAACAACAAACAACTAAAGCCCCATCCGCGAAATGCAGGCAGCACACAAAACCACACACCCCCAGGTCCACGGGAAAACCTTTCTCCACGGAATTGGTCCCTGGTGCCCAAAAAGTTGGGGACCTCTGGTCTAGCAGATATCTGTCTCCAGAGAGCGATATTAAACATATAATAGTTTATAAATATCATAGAGATAAAATCAATAATGGCTGCCTGGGTTAAGACAGGTCATAATTTTTAACTAGTTCATTTTGCAAACAACAGTGGCCTGGTACCACATAAAGCTAAGCCATGTTGGCTACACTTACACATGAAATATAATATGTAATTTGTTTAGTTTTAGCACAAATTTATACAATAGCCCAACTTAACATCACTCTGAGTGGCGAACAATGTATATTCCTCATAACTCATTAAAATAATACAGACTAAAATAAAAATGAGTCAGAATTGAGGCACCACATAACAATTCTATAAAACACAATCGTTTGGATTCGTATAACATCCTCATGCAATCTAACCAATTATGGTTTTTTTAAAAGTAATTGAGCAACCTATCAACTTGGAAAATGAACTCTAGTAATGTGTGAATCCAACTAATGTGAAGAGATTTCCAGGAATTTCAGTCAAAAACAGCTTCCTAATTTATTTCCAGGAGTGTTTATTTCCTTTTATACATTTCACATGAAGAACATAAAATCAGTTTCTATTTGGGCTTCCAAGAAAATTAAAGCTTTTTCCCAAATTTCATTTTTACTGCTTATAATTTATTTATAGAATTTATATGCTCTGTATCTCACTGTTGAAGTGACTTGCAGCTTACAATATGATAAGTATGAGTATAATACTCATTCCCATCTTGTACCAAATCATGGTTTGTATAAACCACAAATTGGTTGTATGGATGCTAAATGATGATCTGTGCAACATAGTGGCTGGAATCCACTTCCATCAGCAAGCAAATGACATTGTGGTTAGCAGGATGCGCTCAGTCAACATTTAGTAACCCATTTAGTAAATTGTTATCACTATTTACGATATTTGGCCTGCTCTGTCTCCACATTAGCTTGAAAAATAATTTCTCAACTTTAAGGAAAACATCCTTGGCATCGGAAAGGGGAGTAGTAAGTCTAGTTCGAGTCCCACCCTCACCCCCCCCCCAATTTAACTTTCTCAGATTCTCCCTCTCTTGCCGTCGCCTCCCAACCCTCCTATACAGATACACTTCCTGCCCATCCATTGGGTCGCTTTCTCTAGATCGGAGGCAGCGGGATGCAGAAAGGGAGACAGCTCGTCCGACTGTGGATCCCCTCGCCTGGAGCTGAGAAGGAAAGCGAGATGGGAGGAGCTTGAAACCTCTGAGATACAGCAAGATACCCAATGCAGTAAAAGCTCTCGACGCGAGCGGAAGCCGGCGGCACACAATGCAGCACTGAGGCGGTGGCGAGGAGGCGCCTCTCCCGCTAGCAGCACCAGCAGCAGCAGCTGCAGCAGCAGGAGCCTGGCCGTAGGAGCGCCCTTCCTCTCCCTCTCGCAAATCGCCTTGTGATCCTCGCTTCTCGCGGGCAGCTCACCTTCCTCTCCCGCCACTTCTCCCAAGAGGCAGCCATGCACATCGCGACTCCTTTGCTCTCCTTGATGCTCTGGACCGTCGGAATGCTCTCGAAAGCTCGCTGCGGCCGCGCAGGTAAGAACCTCCTTACCTTCGCCCGGTGGCTGCCACTGGGAAAGGGCTGCCGCTGTTTGCTGGACCTGCTGGGGAGGAGCTCGCCTTGCCAGGAGCTCGTCTTCGAGGTTAGGTGACTCTCGGCGCTGCAATGTGCAGCATCCCAGGCGCCGGCCCGGGAGAGAGGAACCAGGGTTAGCTGTGTGCCGTGCGCGCATGTGGGAAAGAAGCTCATGGCAAATATCGCACACGTACACACACTATATGTATGTAAGATGGAGCTGGCCTTTGCTTTCTGTCTCCGAAGTGGAAAGCAACTGCCTCATTTTCCACCCGCGCCCCGTAACCGAGGGTCGTCGTTATGAACCGAACCCTTCCTGCTGGAATTGGTTGACCGCTACCGTCTTCCCCCCCCCTCCCCACCCCCAGGAGACACCTTGTTGACTGAGATGGAGAGAAAGGCTGCGGATCGCTTCAGGGAAAGACAGAAGAGCGTCCCTTTTCGGCTCCTCTATAGTGCCAGTGAAGGCAACGAAACTCCTCACGACCTGCTCGACACTCGCATCGGCCATAGCTCTGTTGGAAAGCAGGTAAGCGACGCCAGCGGTGGAGTGGGCAGCTAGAGGCCCGCCTGCTCGTAGGGATTTTTCTGTTGCTCGGAGACGGGCGCTTGGGAGGCGGCGGCGCCGGCGGACTCTTCCAAAACGCGACTCCGCGCCTGATGCGCCGTGCATAGAAATTGCAGCACGCGGGGAGGGAATGTAGCCATCTATTCACCAGCGATCCGAGGTCAGCCCCCCCCGCCCAAGCCAGGTGTTGTTGTCTGGATGAATTGAGACTGAACTGTCCAGCCCCCCCCCTTCCCCCTGCTGCATTTTGGGGTTAGGAATACTAGAGTCTCCATGTATCTGGAGAAATGCATTTAATGGGGATTTTTTTTAAAATCACCATTGAACTTTGGAATTTCATGGCAGGGATGCTATTGGGAAAGAATAAACCTTCAGATGAGAGAGTTGTTCAGCCTGAATGTATGTGTTGTGAGAGAGACAGCCTGTTTGTGTCTCTTGTGGAAATGTGACCATCTATACAGAAATATGCTTTTTCAGCAAGATGGAGTTGGATTTGGCAGCAATATACATTTGTTCTACCTAAAAGCAATCCTGGAAGACCTCTGGGTGCTCATTGAAAGCTTTCTCAAGTGCCTCTAATCAATGATTGGCAATGCCTTTCCTAACTTCCAGACAGGATGTTCTGTAAGAGCATTAAACTTCTACAGAAATCTGTGTTTCTTTGAATTACAGAGGCATCCATGATCTCATTTTGAATATAAAATGCTTATGATTTCCTCTCATCTGGAATGTATTTGAGGGCTTAGTTTTTAAGAGAGTTTAAAAGAAGATTTTGATACTCAGAAACCTATTTGAAACCAACTTTTTAATTTATTCAATCTTCAGTCCTCTGTACATTTAACTCAAGGAAGTATCCTTGAACTAAACACAATTTTTCTTTTAAATAGGCCCACATAAAATTATGTGGTTTTAAGTTTACAATTCTAAATACTTTTGAAAAATAATCAACCCCGCTGAATGACTATTTCATTCTAAGCTTACATAGGATTACATTGAAAGTTAAACTGAATGATTTTAGGATTGTGTAGATCAGTGTGTGTGTGTGTGCACACCCTGTACACAGTTGTACATTGTGACCCAAGGAAAAGATGCAACTGCTCTAAGAAGGCTGCTATGTGAGAAACACTGAATATTGCACAGGTCTAGAATTTATACTATCAAAGTTAATCTAAAAAATCAATTCGTTTTTTTTTGTTAGAATTAGTTCAGATTTAGTTTGCAAGAGACAAGTGTACATGACATAAGTCTGTTTACAGGACTTATAGGCCCATCAGTGATGCTTCTGGCCAGAGTAGTTTATAAGCTCTTGTAAAATTAAATAAAATAAATCAGGAAACAAAGAGCAGAATGACACTTTGAAATGTGTCCTCTAACTCTAAATTAATCAAAAAGACTGTGAAGTAAAAATATTAGGACTTGTAAGTCCTGTGCATTTGCAGATTTGATATGTTTTCATACAAGTCATTGTAAGTGCAGAGTGCAGGGCCCATAACTGAAACCTGAAGCAGTCCATTCCAGTTTGATGTGGAAGTACTGATGAGCATGTTCTGAGTAAGATTTTTGAACTAGAGATAGATCTATCAAATAAAATTGCTATTCTTGCTAGTCAGATTATTTTGACATACTTTGACAAATATTTTGCTGTACAGTAGTTAAGATATATAATTTCCATATAATTTCTCCAATTATTTTCATAATTCAGTAATTTAAGTTAATATTCACAACATAAGCTAGGCAGCAGCACGTAATGGTGATGGTATGTGAGAAAGATCCTAAGAAATGGGGCAAAGAGATGCTGCCTGGGGAATGGCAGATAAGAGAGGATATAACCTATAGGGATTACATAATAAGTGGAGAAAGAAGCTGAGGAGGGATCCTCCTTAATTTCTCACACTGTAAAAGAGACCGCAGGAGACTTGCAAGATTCTGTCAGTGTAGCCTTACAGTAAAATAGAATAGCTCATCTAGTTCTGTTTCCTCTTGGTTTATCTGGAAAGGCTGGCATCAATCTTGCAATCTCATAATCTCTTCTGAAAGGAGTTTCAGGAATGGTCTCTGATCCTCAAGGAGTTCCACTATCTGCTGAAGATCCAATTGCTATGTTGTTGCAATGCCAGCAGCAAGTGAATGCACAGATGACCAATTTGCAGACTGCCATGATACAACTGTAACAGCTGGACAGAATTTGTCTCAACCTGCGGCAGTTCAACAGATGGTAGCTTAGCTAATATTCTTGTGTTCCCATGGGAGCTTGAACCCGGAGAGGTGACCAGAATCAAATCTGGATGTTCACTGCTCAATATAAAATGTTTATGGCCAGTGGAGTTTCCCACATTGCACCAAAGTGACTTTTGTATTGAGTTTGCTGAAGAAGGCTGCAGCTATGGGCTATGTCCCCAATTATCTGACTATTCCTCAGGCAGAATCTCTTTGTTTTTCAAGTTCTTTCTCACATACCATCACACAACTTAAAAAAAAAAAGCTAAACAGGTCAGGTCTAGTGCATGGGAAAATGAGACCATATGCTAGATGGGAAAGTAAAAAAATAAATAAATGGAGAAAGACAGTGGTAACTCACTCTCTCCCATCTCTATAATCCATCTCTCTCTCTCTCTCTCTCTCTCTCTCTCTCACACACACACACACACACACACACTCACTCACTCACTCTCACACTTCCTATGGCTGCCTTCTCACATGAAAGTAAGACTTATTGTTGCCAAGAAAATAATATGAACACTTCCATGTATTCATCTGGAGCCAAACCTGCTGTCATGAACAAACCCAAAGATGACACAGTGAAATCCAGTCAAGTCCAGTTCTTTATTTGCTTACACCTACTGAATAGATTCTTACCAGACTAAAGCTATAACCCTCTACCCTAATAGAGGTTAATCTCTCCAACCTTAGAGCTTCTGAGGTGTGACTACCCTGAACTTCCTCCTCCCTCCCCAGTCGAGCTTGGGACTGTACAGTTCTTTAATTTGAGATTCTTTCTGGAATGTACTACCTCCTCCCTGGGAAATTGCACTGCTCTTATGGGAATTACCCCTCCCCCCTTCTCCAGGTGCACATTCCATTACATCAGCTTTCCGTAACCAGATGCGTTCTATGTAATTCCCAGAATTCTCAGGGATTATTTGTGTGAGAGAAATTGTATTACAATTTACTATTGTAGTATAATTTGTAATGTAGAATGTAACTTGTATTAATGCAAATTAATCTGTATTCCCAACACCATAGAGAGTATAACACTGGGAAAGCATATCATAATATTGGGAAAAGCTGTTTTAAATAGCCCCTGATTAAGGTTAACCACAATTTATTACTCCAAGTCATGTGGCAAAGTTTAAAGCAAAGTTCCCATCTCATTCTTGGCTATGTTCAGTAAAAAGAACAGGGAGAAACTCAGAAAGACAAGATGCATTTTGGCTTGCTCATGTAATGCTAAATCAGGGTTTGGCAACTTCTTCTAACTCTTGAGTGACATTGTAAAAAAATTTGCTAACAATTACAAGATTGCTGACAACTTTCATGAGGCTAACAAAATTTCACAGAATTCCAATAATTAATAAAAGGAAGTATCTGCAATTTCTAGGCATTCTGGTGCTGATCAGCATGTTATGTTATGGAAACTCACGATCCATGGGCACTCCTTGCAACCCTGGTAATGTCAGTGAACAGTTATGATTCCTGCAGATTGTTGGTTGGAAATAATGACATAGGAGTCACCAGACATAATGCTATGACTTTAATTCCTTTTTTAACTTTGACTTAAATATCAGCTTTAATTCCCTCCAGCAAGCACAAAATCCACTCCTTTTGAGATACCAGATTTCATTCCCCTTTCCCTACTTTTTAAAGAAAACAGAGGAAAAATATAGCTCCTGAGCACAAAAGAACTACTTAACCCTTAATATAATTGAATTTGATACGTCACTAATGTAAGGCCCAAGTAAATGGATATCCTAAAATGGGTGTTGATATTTGCTCTTGCATTTACAGTGAATGTGCCTGGGGAGGTATTTATGCAGTTCAGATATTTATTAACCATTATACTGCTGACTACTGAAATCTTTATAATACTTGTAATGAAACAATTATGGCAGAAATATTAAAACAGCTTGCTTTAAAAGCTTACTTTAAAATGTAGTTTTAATGCATTTAAAAAAGTCAGCAGAGTTGTTAGGACCTTCAGTTCTGCTGAAAGCTTAATCCAAAGGTCTTGGAATAAGATAAGGAGAAAATTTGGCTTCAAGTAGCCTAAGACAAATCTGTACTGCACCATCTCACTGGATCTGGATGCTTATGATGACTTCTAATTCATGATTTTAGTGGGAATCTCACAGTGACAAATATAATGCACTCTCATTTTCTTGTAGCATGTGGCTATAGAAGGTAGGCTAGTTTCCCGTCTTTTTATGTAGAAAAGTATTTATGGCTTACTGAGATTAATTTCTCTTAAGGACCTCTTTCTGTTTCTCCCCCATCCTACACTGGGAAGTAGACATACTTCAGTTTCTCAGCACTGCTGGTCATTTGAGGACTGCAGGACTGACAAATTTTAACATGTGCATTATGTCACTTACAGACTTGCATATGACTTTGGAAAGTAAAGGTCAGAATGTATGCCATGTTGCAATTCACATTTTATCATTTTCCCATCATCACTTTGTACTGGCCCCATATATACAGGGTGAAGAGGTGTCCACAAAATGGGGTCAAAAAAATTCACACAATGATCATTAAGGTGCTATTGAAGTGTCATAGACTCTGATAGAACCATTGTGGCCATCATCTTGACTTTTTTGATCATACCATGTGGATATCCCTAGCAAGAAGATGAAAAAGTTACCCTGGAGGAGTTGAAAATGAGCTTTTAAAAATTGCAAAAAAGCTGTGTTTCACCTGCACTTATTTTAGTCCTTATTTTATTCCAAGCAAGTTGCTGAAAATTGTTGTTTTGCTGCTGAATTTTACTGTTGTGATCCTGCAGTCCTATAGATGCCATAAAAATCAGGTTGAGAGATTGTATAAATCTGTCTTAGATTATTTAGGAAAGCCTGCAGTTTTTCAGGCAAGTTTTTCAAGCATCATAAGTAACAAAGGGAGGAGAAAGCAATGGAAAACCAGACATTTTAAATCAATTTATTCTCAGTTTAAATATTCAACCGTAGAATAATGGTTTTTCTGTTTCCTGCGCAATTTATTCCATTTTTCTGTAGTTTTAAAATATGTTTTAGGGAAAATTTTACTGTTTTAAATAATTTGATAATTCATCCAAAGAACATTAGTTACAATACTGGGCATACTAGATATATAATAACTACGCAATCAAATGCTATCTTACAATTTAATCAATACAATCATCATTCATTTTCTATAACTACAAGTATGCTTCCATTTGATTGCCTTAATTAATTTCGAAAAGAACATTGCAGTTGATGTTTTTCCAGTGGGTTGGGGTTGCCTAGAGGAGGATCAAGGTGAAAAGCTGAAACAGGCTGGTGCTTAGGCCTGAATGATCAAGAAGTGCTCTATATTTAGTTGCTTGGTATTTCCATTAGGAAACAGCAAATTTTTGTCAAGAAACTGGAAAGAGATTGGAGTAGAGCAGCATTTTTGCTGCAGAGATAGCAGATGGAAGAGTTCATTCTCCAATTCCTTGGCACCATTTCAACTTTGTGTGATAGCTTCAAAATGCAGGTGCAAATACTCACTTTACCTGTCAGAGAGAATGTCATGTATTAGCCAGTGCTTTGGGTGGTGCATCTGTCTTCTTGACAATATGCAAGCATGAAATGTTTAAAATTGATGGTCATATTCTACTATATGCAATAAGGTTCTTGCCCAGTTGCTTCTATGTTTTCTAATTACATTGCAGTTAAGTAAATGTAGCCCAGTGTTTTGAAACAAATTGAATGTATGTGTTCTAACTAATATTGTGTCAGAAGATGTGAGATGGTGCTTTTTAGCTGCACGTGTTTATAATATTAAGAATAATAGTTCTTTAAAAATATTATAGTCTTGATCACTATCATTTCACAAAGCAATGTAATGTAATGGTTAAGGGATTGGATTAGGAGCAGAGACATACAAGTTCTCATCCATCCCTCAGCCATGGAAGTTCCTGGAGTATCTTGGGAACCAGTCATTCTCTCTCAGTCCAACCCATCTCATAGGGGTTATTGTTTCAAGGAAATATGGAAGGATGGAGCACCACAGATGGTACTTCAATTTCCTGAACAAAATGTAGGATAGGAATCTAATACTTTATTAAGTGACTGATTCTTTTGTTTTATATGGCCACCTATCTTGAAACAATAACTCTAGGCAGCCGGTTGAATACATCAGTATAAATGACAAATAACAAAAAGCAAAAAACTACCAGCAGCAAAGGAACTGAGGATAAACCTATCAACAACACCTATTAACAACACCTCATGGGCCCAACTAATCTCCTGACCATCATATTTGGGAGAACCACCATTCTTAAAACCTTTTCAGTAGAGAAAAGGCCAGTAGAGATGGGGGGAATCTAATTTCAGATGGTATGCTCTTCAAAAGAATAGGTGCCACATCAGAAAATAAAATAAATTCTAATTGCTGCTTATGTGGAAATATAAAAGCAAATGGGTTCCCTATATCGTAAAATGAAATTTAACCTGAAAAAAGGTTCATCGAATTGAGAGCAAGATATTTTAAATCATAAAAAATCTTAAATAGAAAATAAATTGGGAGCTGTAACATTCTGAAAACTTTGATGTGTTCTGTTTACCTTGTGAACAGCCACTTCTTTATAGTTCTTCATTAAAAATTCTTTAATGTTTGCTGCTTGGATTAAAAGTGTGCTAAAGAAATGAGATCAGATACGTAGTTGGAATTTTGGTAAATAATTAAGAGATACATATCCCGAGAATTTAAAACTGTGTGATACAATTTGTTACTCTAATGGAAAAAGTTAATTATGTTTCATACATACTTGTTAGAAAAAGTTCATACATGTAACTGTAGACCTCATCTGTTAATAACAGCCAAATAATATTGCCTTGCTTCATCTCTATACAGGTAGTCCTCAACTTACAACAGTTAATTTAGTGACTGTTTGAAGTTACAATGGCACTGAAAAAAGAGACTTTTTTACGACCATTGCAACATCCCCATAGCCATGTGATCAAAATTCAGACACTTGGCAACTGACTCATATTTAGGACTGTTGCAATATTCCAGGTTCATGTGATTATGTTTTGCGACCTTCTGACAAGCAGAGTAAATGGAGAAGCCAGATTCACTTAACAACTGTGTTACTAACATAACAGCTGAAAAAAATCACTTAAGTACTGTGACAAGAAAGGTCATAAAATGGGGCAAAATTAACCTAACAGCTGTCTCACTTAGCAACAGAAATTTTGGGTTCAGTTGTGGTCGTAAGTCAAGAACCATCTGTATTGTGAATCTTGAGATTGTAAGAAAAAAAATATTCTTTTATGAAAGCAAGTTCTCTTAAGTTATTCAAATTTTTCTGACCTGCTGTTGCTTTCTAGTAATGAATTCTAGCAAGGAGTAATGTGTATTTCAAAGTGGTATATGCATCACCGATATTTTACTTTGAAATGGACCATCTATTCATTTATGACTATATGTGCTGTATTTCGAACTTAAAACTCATTTCAGTTTAAAGTGAAGAACATGATAATTTTACACTCTACTTTAATCTTTCAGTAGAAAGCAGTTTTAAAGTCAGCAAGCTGAAATGCTGCTGGAGACTTTTTATTTAGGAAGGCATAGTAATTATAGTTTGATTCCAGAGATTTTTTTTTAGTGGCAACTCTCTGCTTTTCTCATTTTCTCTTAGTTGGTGACTATTTCTGCTTTTTGTCATGTTTTTATCAATTCCCTAAAGTCTGAAGATGAATATGGAAGGTCCCATAGTGAAATGGAAGTCTGATTTGTCTAGAACTTTTTGATCCATGTCTACATTTCAAAAATAATTATTCTGGAAGAAATGCAGACAGTTTCCACTTAGGGCCAAAACAAAAATTCTGCATAAAATTATGTTATGCAGAATATGCATAACAGTCAAGAAATATATGTCCATCCAGTTGACTCACAGTCCTTTCTCCAAAGCATACTTAATCCTTAAACTCGATGAGGCTACTACAGCCAGCTCATGCAATGAAAGGCTTAGTCTGGCAAAATGATAATTTTATGGACCATTGGTTATGTGCAATAGTCATGGCACCTTGGTTTTTCTGATAAATGAAAGGATAATTTAAAAATATAAAGTAGACTTGGTCTAACTCCATGGATTCATTCATGTTGGGTTCTAGATAAGATATGAAAATACCACTCTTTAAATTAATTAAAATCTTAGTATTATGTTAGCTTTAACACTGATTAAAATCCAAGTATTAATCATGTCAAGATTGAAACCAGTATGATCAGAGTTTGAACTTTTGGGCCATCATGCTGACTTTACTGATGACATCCTATGGAGACCTGTATGATAATATAATAAATGTATAATTTATTTTAATTTTCTTTGAGTCTCATGTGGCTATTTTGGAGTGGAAAATTAAGGAGCTGGGGATGTTTGCACTTGCAGCCTTTATGTCAGTGGCAACTGGATATCAAAGCAGCAAAGTCCAAATGAACAAAAATGCATGATTAAATCTGCTATGCAATAAAGGCAATTATTTATTAAATGAGTGATGATTTTATATTGAAGACATGTTGAAAAAGGTTCAGGAATTATACGATCAAGAAGGATATTGGATTGGATTAAAAATAAGTAATGTGGTTTTGGCATTGATCTGTATGTTCTTCAGAGAATAAAAGTTGTTCTGACCAATGTATTTAAAAACATCTCTCTTCTGTCATGTTACAAACGCTTTAGAGAGCCAGAAATAGTGTTCTTGTTTAAAATCAAATCCACTTATTTGCAAGCTTAATACAATTCTTACCTAATCAAACCCTTTATCATAAAGTTAGTTTAGTGCAGGAAACTAGTTTCTTACATGTGGTGTCAATAAATTTGCAGACTTAATTTTTATTAGCATAAGATTTCCTTCCTATGCATATTATTTTAAAATAGTGTACATATCCACATACAAGTATTGTCACATCTATGGATCAAACTCCATATATTGTTAAGGAATAACAATGTCCAGCTGTTTATTAGCTTGGCATTCCTTAAAATAACCCCATAGAATTATGTAATCCATAAGCTGTCACATTTTCTATATAATTTCAAATTCAGTAAGGATGAACCAGTTTTTCCAGGACAAGCCCATCATAGCCTTCTTTGACTGCTTCCACGAATATTGAATTTCTTTCCAATGCTGGATATGATCTATGGATAGAACAAATAAAATGGAAAGGATACAGTAATACACATTGCAAATATAGCAGAGCATAGTGCAGGGCTAATTTATAATTTATAATGTGTCACAAAGGTACTGACCCTAAATTACTTCTCCACAATTTTGATATATAGAAAACAGGAGAGATAACCATCAATGACTTAGCAGTTGGTAGTGCAGTATGCAGTATCTATCTATATCTATCTATCTATCTATCTATCTATCTATCTATCTATCTATCTATCTATCTATCTATCTATCTATCTATCTATCTATCTATCTATCTATCTATCTATCTATCTATCTATCTATCTATCTATCTATCTATCTATCTCTATCTATCTATCTATCTATCTATCTCTATCTATCTATCTATCTATCTATCTATCTATCTACCTATTATCTATCTATCTATCTATACTATCTATATATCCATCTATTATCTATCTATCTATCTATCTATCTATCTATCTATCTATCTATCTATCTATCTATCTATCTATCTCCATCCATCCATCCATCCATCCATCCATCCATCCATCCATCCATCCATCCATCCACCTATCTCACTGGAGGTGACTGGGCGGCAGATAATAAATGGGTAAAACCACATATAAAAACACAGATATTAAAATATATAAAAATCACAACAACAATATTATAAGAAACAGATACAATGTAGAATATTCATATGTTACTCTTCTTTGGATCAGCATCAGTACTATATTTAGTTATGGAGAACATGTTGGGGTTGGATGAAGACAATCAGGTCAGATAATGGGGGTCTCTGTAGTCATTGTAAACCTAATAAAAATGTAAATATAAATGTCTTGCCAAGTTTTGACTTTATCATATCTTAATTAAACTTCTCTCCTCACTTTAAAATAAATGTCATTGCTGTTGTCAGCCGTTCAGTTGTGTCCGACCCCTGGTCACTCTATGGATCAGCACTCTCCATACCCTCCTGTCTCACACCGCCTCCTTCACACCACCACAGTCATCCTAGTGTTGTCCTTTATAGTGTCCAGCCAGTGGGTACTAGGGTGGTTTCAAGTGAGTCAACTCTCACGACATGACCAAAATATGACAATCTCTGTTTGGCAATCTTGGTTTCAAGTGATATTTTTGGGGAGGTTCTTTGTTTGTTATTTTTGCTGTCCATAGGAGTGTAATAGTCGCCTCCAGCGCCACAGTTCAAAGGCGACCACTCCAGTCCTAGCTGCCTTTTTCAGAGCATGTTTTGCAGCCATAAGTATAATTGAAAAAATTATTTTGTTATCATATGCATTTGGTTACGAGGCTGATGTTTTTACTCTTCCACACATTATTCATGCCAGACATTGCGGTTCTTCCAAGTGCTATACGACTTCTGATCTCAGGACTGCAGTCGCCACTTTTTTGGGTCGATTTTAGAGCCCAGGAAGATGAATTCCTTTACTGTTTTGTCAATCTGCCTTCTGGCCTGTATGTTGTCTGCAGTTGTTGTTATCTTTGTTTTTTTGATGTTAAGCTGTGGTTAAAAATTTTCACTTTCATCTTTGACTTTCAGGATTAGCCACTCCAGATTCTCCTTGCTTTCTGCAAGCAATGTTGCATATTGGAGGTTGTTGATATTCCTACACTGATTTTAATCCCAGTGGTAGATTCATCCAAATGGGCATTTCTCATAACAGTTTCTGTGTACGTGTTGAATAGTATAGGTGACAGGATGCAATCTTGCCAAGTGCTTTTCCAATTCTAAACCATTTTGTGTCTCCATATTCCATTCTTACAGTGGCTGCTTGATCAGAGTACAATGACTGAATGAGCTGGAAGTGGTGTGTTGATATTTCCAGATCTTTGATGCAGTTCCAGAGCTTGTCATGGTTGAAGGCTTTTGTATGGTCAATGAAGCAGAGATCTTTTTGATATTGGTATTCCTTTGCTTTTTCCATTACCCAACTTAGATTGGCAATATGATCATGTGTTCCTCTTCCTTTCCAAAAATCAGCTTTTACACCAGGTAGTTTTCTGTTTCTAGTTGGATTCAAAGATTGCTGGATTATCTTCAAGAGAATTTTACTCACATGTGGTATCAAGGCCACGTTCGGTGGTTGTAACAATCTTTCATATCACTTTTCTTTGGTATTGGGATAAATGTTGACCTTTTCCATTCTTTTGCCACTTCCTTACTTGTTGGTGATGCAGTTCCTACCCATCAAGTCCTCTGACCATAGTCTTTCTTGGCATAAAGGGGTTTCTGGACTTCTTTACATAAGTGAAATACTCTGTTGTATGACCTCCCATGGCTGCTTCCTCCTATTTCTTACATTGTTCAGCCCAGTACTTTATCTTTTCTTGCCTCTCTCTGGAATTTTGCATTTAGTCTTCGCATTTCTTCCTGTCTTTCTTGCGTCACCATTGACTTTTGCTTTCCTTCTCTTTTCTCCAGTCTCTATTGTACCTGGAAAAATTGTATTTCAGGAAGAAGGCATCTCATCCATTCCATTATTCGTATTTGAAATGTTCAGATGGATAGATGTTTCATTTAGGACAGTAGACCTATTTACTTAAAACATTCCATGAAGAGCTACTTCATTATTTTAGGTTTCCCACATACTTGTCCTTGCTGGCCATTGATTTCACATGGAGAAAAACATAACACTAACATGGATGCAGTGAGGAGAAGCTGGTTTTATAGAGCCCTAAAATAATCTTCTGTCCCTGGGGATCTCAGTGTCTTAAAAAGGCATTGTTGTGCAAAAGTACTTTAATATGACCTTGAGTCTTTGCCTCTTCATTATAAAATTATATTTTTGGAAACTTAAAAAAAGATTGTTCATCTAAATTAGTTGACCTGAATTCTTATGTTTAAAACAAAAACAAATAAAAACCCCTTCAAGAAAAAGCACTACAGTATTTAGGTTGGCTGTATACATGAATGTAAAGTTCAATATTAATGAAAGAAGGTTTTGTTTTTTATTAATAGAGCTGCTGTTTGCCATACAGTTGGACACACACATGGAATTGAAGAGTTCCATATGGCAGCCATCATTGTGTGTGGAGTCTTTGATGTATAGTGATTAACTATGTTTGGCTTGGTTTGCTTTTAATGTTGCCATATTTGCTGTGGAGATAAATTGCCTATGGTAACAGTCCCAAAATTGCTTAGATCAAGTGGTGAGTGGTTGCATACATAACTGTCACCATGTGATGACAGCCACTATATGGAGTATTGGGAAATGACATTTGCATGGTGACTGTGACTTGCACATGTATCCCTTAATAATGACCAAACTTATAATTAAAAACCGTATTACAGTACAGTACTAGGTTTAAGCCATGGTTTGCCAGGGAATTAATTATTTTCAGAATTCAAGAATTATGTGGGAATGCTGGTTATGAAAAAAGAATTATACATGATTTCGGTTTTAGAAAATAACTGACCGAGCATGCAGAGGAAGAAGTTTTGAAGGAGGAGGGTATATTTGTCACAGGGTTTATTTTCTTATTTCTTCCTTTTTTCTCTCTCTCACCTGCACTGTGCAACAGTAGAAGACTTGACATTTCTACGTGGGATGAATGGATATCATATGTCCTTTGTTACTCAACAAATAACTGGTTTCAGGAGGTTGCTTCTGACTCGGCTAAAACCAGATTTCACACTACTTTGCTTCTGCCAATGTTGTGTAATAAGATTGTTTTGGTTGTGACAAGCTTCGTTACTAAATGTGCTGAGATATAAACCTTGAACTTTTTCCTAGAAGCCAGATGGATAAAATAGCTTGTATTTTAATTATTTTATTCTTGTAGTTACTGTTGTTTTGATATATTTGGACATGGATGGAAATAGATCAATGTCTGATTGTGTGATGGTTAATTTTCAGTTGTGTGGGTTGAAGATTTGGACAAACTCTATCACATATGAGTCTGCCGGAGGTGGCCTGGAAATCTAGACCTCAGAATTGATTAATACATTCTTCAGCAATAGAAAAGGCATTATCACCTTCATATGAAGAATTTTAATTATTATAAATAATAGGAATACTGTGCTTTACTTGCTAATTTTGGGCAAAATATTTTGGGGAATGCAGGGGTTTATTAAGTGATTCACTGTGGAATTATTCTAATTATTTAGATACATTTTAATTTAGTCTCTGACCTACTTAGGGACAGAGGCTGCTTCAGTTGTTCTGGTGGATGACATGAATTGGGAAATTGAATCCCCTGCTGGATCTCTCCTATTAACAATATACCTGCTTGAAAGACACAGTATTGTGGTGATGCCAGCCTTTTCTGGAAGAATGGTTTCAGAAGATAGAGTTAGGAGAACTATGTTTAACAACACAACCAAAGTTGTGCCACTGTTCATGTTTTATGCTATGTTATATTATATTATAATAAATTGTTGGAGAAAATCAACTGGTGTAATGATTAAGATGTTATTTCTATTTCATTTATTTATTTACCAAATTTATATAGCTTCCCATCTCACCAAAAGTGAGGGCGGGCAGTGCACAACAATAAGATAAAAACAATGCACTTGCCCGTAAAATTTACCTATCCATCCAAATTATCTCATAGGATTATTATGAAGTGGGGAAAAAATTACCAGAGCTATATATATCAACTTTATTCACCTCTTGTCTTAGCAACTGTATGGCTTTTTTTACCATTGTTCAGAGATTGATTTAAAATAAAGTGAGCTACGGTAGTTAGCTAGTTAAATAATTAATTAATGTAACTGCTTATCTCACAGCAGAGACTCTAGATCAGAGGTCCCCAACCTTTTGGGCACCAGGAACCGGTTCCGTGGAGAGAGGTTTTTCCGCGGACTGGAGGGTGTGCGGTTTTGTGTGCTGCCTGCATCCCACAGATGGTGCTTTGCTTGTCTCTGCGGACCGATTGCTGGCATGCCGCAGCCTGGTACCGGTCCACGGACAGGGGGTTGGGGACCCCCGCTGTAGATGGTTTAAAATGTTTTTTAAAAAATACAAGCACATTATATATGAAATGTAAAAAACAGCCAAGAAGATAGAGCAATTCAAACCAATAACAGCTATATCATAGATTTTAATTAACATTCTTTTTAATATAATTTTATTAAAAAAAATTAAAAGGAAGATAAAAACTAATACAAACTAATATAAAACAAGAAAAAAAAGAAAGTAGAGAGCTATAAGTCCAGAAAATGACAGAAAGTTAAAGAGAAAAGAAAGAAAAAGATACAAAGAAGTGCCTTCCAATCTTCTTTACAGCAGTTAGAAGTATAATTAAAAATTTAATCTCAGATTATTAATAAAATATTAAAAATAATGTAATATTTTCAGATATGTTAATATTTTCAGATATTTTAATAAACATATTATGGATAAGAAAGGAACTGATTTTTCTGGAAATTATTTTATAGTGAGAAAAATAATTAAGAATGCTTTTTATCAGTGTAGGAACCTGGTTAGCATACTCAACCTGAGTAAGATGGACCTTACCTCAGTTATTAGACACTAGTGTAGATATGGTGCTTCCAAATATCTTGGATGTCAGTGCAGCCTGGTCAGCTGCCAGGCATGAGGGAATTATAGTCTGAAACATTTCAAAGACAATTGATTGCCTAGCCCAGTATTGTCTAGTAGTTATGATATGGAATAGGACTCAGAGACCATGGTTTAGTCTAATCTTGGAAACTCACAGGATGACTTTGATTTAACTGCATTATCTCAGCCCACCTTATTTCAAGGACTGTTAACTAGTAATAAAGTGAGAATTTCTATCTGGGATGCCTTGAGTTCCTGCAAAAAGATGACTTTATGGAATACAAAATAACCTGTGACTAAATTTTATGCAGGACTATTCAGAAAGATGAATTGGGTGCTGCTGCAAATTGTCGCTGGGAACTGGTATATCTGTAACAGGCATTGCATCAGCTGGTCTGTTCATTGGAATTTTTCTGGAACCAATTTCAGTCGCGTTGTAGCTTTTTAAAGGTTTGGATCTAGTTATTTGAAGAATAATACATATGCTCATATTACAGTTGGTCCTCACTTAATGACCACTCATTCGGTGTCCATTCGAACTTGCAATGATGCTGAACAAGTAGCATCCTTGAAGTTGAAGTTCCAGCCTTGAAGTTCCTTGAAGTTCCAGCCATTGCAGGGCACACCTCCAGTCATATTATCACGATCCAAGTGCTTGGAGTCTGGCTTGCAGTTACAATGTCATGAATCCCTATGGTCACCCAGTCACCATTTGTGATTTTCTTTGCTCGTTTCCTACAATTGTGTGCACTTTGAGATTTTTCCAACTCTTCTACAACTCCCTGAAAATACAAGAAGGCTGATGGACATGAAGGAGAGAGGATTTCTGGCAGTGAGATTTGTTGTTTGTATTAACATTTTCCAGTGTAAAATGTAAAGGAAAGTCTGACAATTGTATAAGACTTGTGCTAAAGAATTCTCTATTTAATTATCAGGATTCAGGGCACTAATTTAGTATTCACCATAGAGGTCATGTTCTGATCCAGTCCTGGACGGTACTGGCATTAAATAATTTTTACTAGGACAACAATATGATGTATACAGATTGTGAGAAAAATAATATTTTTAAAATAAAAAAGGAACAATTTGGAATGCTCGTTTCTTAAAGTGCTACTAAAATTAATAATTGGAAACAAATGGATATCTTCCTGGAAATCTCCCTGGCCAGATTGAATGGCATTAGAATTGAAATAATAATGGCTAAGAATTTGAACTATTTTTCCTAATTGTGAGCCAGATGATCCAAGTAATAAAAACGTATTATGCCACTGCACTACTCTTAATTACTGATGTTTCTAAAACAATGACAGAACAAACATTAAATCTCATGTTACCCAGAAACACTCCCCCCTCCCCTTTAAAAAGTATGGGATCAATTCTGCTTCTTAAGAAACAAATACCTTAATCAATTTCTGGGCATTAGCTAAGGCAGTACAAATGTAACTTTCAAGATTTATAGGTACCTGAAATAGATTCCAGATCTTTAATGTTGCTCTTAAATCTATGTTACCATCAGTTTGACACATTTTACTTTAGCTCAATTCCTAGCAAAGCCTAAAGTGACATTGTTAGTCATTACAGATATGTAACAACAACTGTACCATGTAAAGGGTTTCCTGTTTTTTGTGATACATTTCTTCCTTTCAATAGAAAGAAAATGAAGATAGTGCCAATTTTTAGCATGTATTTTCATACTATTTGAAAGCTGTATGATATGAGAGATTTGTGAGAAACAAATTAAAAATGGAAATCTGATTGCAATAACAAGTCTACTGGCTTAAAGACTAACCTCTAATTATTTTTTCCACAGAGTTTTAACCATTATTAACTATTACTTGATTGTCTTAATATGAAATAGCATGCATAACTGAAATATTGATAGGATTATTTGGGATGCTAAAAATGTAAGTATTTGTGGTTTCAGTACATGGGTTATAGAAATATTTGAGCTCTCAAGTTTTTCAAAGTATTGGCAAAATGATGTCTTGAGATTTTGGCAAAGCATAGAAGAAGCTTGTTAATTGGAGTGGTTAATTGCCATGCTTTGACTCCATCCTTCAGCTGATACCAAACTGCTGAAAATTTCATCTGTTGGATATGGGAAGACATTCAGATAAGTATTCCACTTTACAAATGCAGCACTGTTTGTGTTATGCACATTTAAGGCATGTAGCCATACAAAATACAAAATCTGATGTCGTATTTGAGATTCCTGATAATCAATCAGATAATCAATCAACTATCTAGAATTCTTAAGCTCCAAACCAACAGTCTTCAGGCATGTAACTCCCATGGTGAGGATAATCTTTTTTTTCTCCACCCACCTACATCAGGAGCGAGCAGTGAAGTGCTCACCGATAGTGTTATGCCCACAGATGCCTCCTGGAGTTTAGTTCATATTCCCTATTATTCTACCTGATTTTTAGATTCCTTTCATTTAACAATGCTGGAGATTGGTGTGCAGTAAAGGGCCAGCCTCTACTGTTATCTTCATTTAGGAAAATGCCTCTGGGCCACCTGTGGACTCTCTAGGCATTCTTAGAAACTAAGTTTATAAAATGAGGGGTTGTAGACCAGGGTTAGAACAAAAGTATTCTGGGAATTTGTGATCCCAGAGAGTTAAAAGGAAGTGGGGAACAGTTTCTCTTTCTGGTAATTATTTTGGTTATAGGCAGCAGAGTACTGTGTCTGTTTTATAATAGGTATGTGCACCTCACCCCATTGGCTGCATGTGGTTGGTCTCCATTTTTCATCCTCTAATGAAAATCTTTATATTTAGGCATATAGGAATAGAAAATCCTAAATCTTAAATCTAAAATTTAGTCTTAAGTCCCAGCCTTGAATTATTTTGATCTTTGAATGTGTGGAATCAATGTTCTGGAGGATATTAATGATTTGTATAGAAAAGCATCATGTTACAGTATTGATCTGCTACAGTTGTATTTTTGCTTAATCAACAACATTTTTGCCAGTTTAGATGGGTAACCTTTTGCCATAACATAGAAGAGATTCCAAGGCAATCTGTTTGTCATTTTTATATCTCACCCTTCCTCCAAGGAATTCAACATAATAAAGATAGTATGCTTCCATCCATTTATGATAATGATAATAATGATAATGATATAGAGTTGGAAGGGACCTTGGAGGTCATCTATTCCAGCCCCCTGCTCAGGCAGGAAATCCTATACCAGTGGTGGCAAACCTATGGCACGCATGCCAGAGGCGGCACTCAGAACCCTCTCTGTGGGCACCCATGCCGTGCCCCAGAGATGGTGAAGGACTGGCCCCCGCCGCCCTGGCCCCATCCACCCAGTCTGCCATGACCACCGTGGCCACGCCCACCCGACACCCAGTGATTAATAAGTGGGTTTTGGGTTGCAGTTTGGGGCCCTGGGTCTCTAAAAGGTTCACCATCACTGTCCTATACCATTTCAGACAAATGGCTGTCCAGTCTCTTCTTAAAAACTTCCCGTGTTGGAGCATTCACAGCTTCTGGAAGCAGGTTGTTCCACTGATTAATTGTTCCAGCTGTCAGGAAATTTCTCCTTGGTTCTAGGTTGCTTTTCTCTTTGTTTAGTTTCCATCCATTGCTTCTTGTCCTGCCTTCAGATGCTTTAGAGAATAGCTTGACTCCCTCTTCTTTGTGGCAACCCCTGAGATATTGGAACACTAGTCCTTCTCTTCGTTAGAGTAGACATACCCAATTCCAGCAACCGTTCCTTATATGTTTTAGCCTCCAGACCTCTAATCATCTTTGTTGCTCTTCTCTGTACTCTTTCTAGAGTCTCAACATCTTTTTTACATCATGGTGACCAAAACTGGATGCAGTATTCCAAGTGTGGCCTTACCAAGGCATTGGTATTAACACTTCATGTGAATAATCATGTTCCAAGACAGGTTAACCTAGAGTCACACAATCAGCTCTATTAATACTCTTCAGTCTGTTTTCTACTTATGTTATTTTTTCATGTGTTCAGTTACAAACTGTTCTGCTTTCTGTAATTTATTCATTTTTAACTGTGCAAATTTATTTAAATTGTGTACAGATAGTTCTCTTCCAGCCTGCCCACTAGGGTCAAAGGTCAAAGTGCCTCAAGTAATGACCAGCATCCCTGCTCTCCCCACTGCATTAGTTAGGGCACTAAGCACTAGCTCACTTATCTCAGTCCTCCCATGGCCACCACCATCATACGCCATGCTTCCCACCCCTTGCGTGCCTTGCATGCCGGCCCTTGCCAGTGAGAAACAATGCACCCTTCTCTCAGTCACTTGCACTCTGGTCATGTCTGAACTGTGGCAATGTGCTTTATATGGACTACTCTTGAAAAATATCCAGAAGCTTCTGCTGATACAGAATATGGCTGTATGAGCAATTTTGGGCACCCTACGGATGGACACATCTAACACTTCCGCTATGCAAGCTGCACTGAGTACTGTTTTGCTTTTAGGTATAATTCAAGGTATTGAATTTAAAATCCTCCATGGCTTGGGGCCAGGTTACCTGCAGAACTCATTACATCAGCCCACCCTACCTGATGAGGCAGGAAAATTATGTTACAGAAGCCATCAGTTAAAGAATTTTGACTGGCAGGATCCAGAAAGACATTTTACCTAATGCATTTGCCCTTTGGAATATCCTTCCTGCAGAGGTGAGACAAACCCAATTCTCCTGATCTTTCAGAAGAGTTTGAAGACCTGATTCTGCTAACTTGCTTAGGGCTCATAGGACAGTATGCCTCTTGGAATTAGCTAGCTCCTTGAAGGCCCTCTCCCCACCTTTTTAGCTTTAATTGTTCTACTCTTGTTTTACCTTCTCCTATTGAAATATATTTATATGTTTTTTATATTTTTAATTGTACAATGCACAGAGTCACTCCGTGAGTGAGATGGCAGTCTCTAAATTTGATGTATAAAAATAAAATGATTGCTAGATATATAGATAGATAGATAGATAAATAGATAGATAGATAGATAGATTAGATAGAATCCCTTGCATTTCAACTGATTGCAGCCTACCTACCATGTTCATTTTAATTGTAGATTAATATATAAAATAACTTCAATACTCTTTTTAAAACCTGCAGATATAAATTCTTCACCAAGTCTTAAAGATGAAATACTTCACATCTTTTTTTCTTATTTCTGTTTTTTGTAAACAAATTATATCTTGCTTCAAATTTCTCAAAGAGTGAAAATAGTTTGTCTTTTGAGGAGCATTTGCTCCATTTACATTCCATAGTTAGAAATTTATAATCCATTTTCAAGAGAAAAATTGATCAAAGTCCCTAGCTGCAGCTCCCAAAGTAAAATCCTCTTTCTCAATGTCTTTAGTTAATTGCGGTCCTATGAATCTATGGAGATCCTAAGCAATCTCCATAGAAGTTTGATCCAGCTCATCCTTAACATTGTCCCATAAAGCCTTTAGCTTTTTGAAAGATACTCAGTCTGTATCTTTGTTGCTGGAAATTAAAAACTAAAAAGTTTTTAAGAAGAGACTGGACAGCCATTTGTCTGAAATGGTATAGGGTAGGGGTATAGGGCAGGGGTAGGCTGGCTCAGGAATTCTGGGAGTTGAATTCCACGAGTCATAAAAGAGCCAAGGTTGCCTACCCCTGGTATAGGGTTTCCTGCCTGAGCAGGGGATTGGACTAGAAGACCTCCAAGGTCCCTTCCAACTCTATTGCTGTTGTTGTTGTTGTTGTTACCCCTGAAATCTTATTCAAACTTTTTCCAAATTTAGCTTCTAGAGATTGTGTCAGTCTTTTACTCAAATCATCAAACGTTGCTTTCATAAGGTTCAGTGGGATTGTAGGATACAATTTGGGTCCAACCCAGATTGGATTCTACAACATTATCTTGGGACACATATTTTTGTCTTCAATGGATTGGTTCATCTCCAGAACCTTATCTGGTAACCTTTATGTATAGTCATGGCCTATAGCACGCTCTGTTGGTAAAAGATAAAATAGTAGCTCTTAATTGAAAAAATGAAGTCCTTTGTTTATATGTCCAACCAGTCGGCAAGGTAGATTTTAAAAAAGTGCAAAGACAGGCTATAATCCCACAACATAGGTTTATTAAAGAATAAGTTTTCAATTTCCATTTTGTAAAAAAAAAAATTAATTCTTTCTATTTAAATGCTTTTAGTCTCTTTTGTTTCCAAGTTTTTGCAAGTCAAGGAGTTATCAATAAAAATTTCCAATATTCAATTTAAATGGAGCTCCAGAAATATAAAAAAACAAGTCTCCATAGAGAACTATTTATCTATTCAAAAGCTTCAGCCTTAGCTTCAAAGATGAATAAATCTAAATAAATCTAAATAAATCTAAATAAATCTAAATAAATCTAAATAAATCTAAATAAATCTAAATAAATCTAAATAAATCTAAATAAATCTAAATAAATCTAAATAAATCTAAATAAATCTAAATAAATCTATTTAGAAATAACAGAATAACAGAGTTGGAAGAGACCTTGGAGGTCTTTTAGTCCAATTCCCTGCTCAAGCAGGAGACTCTATACTACTTCAGACAAATGGTTATCCAATCTCTTGTGTAAAATCTCCATGATGGTGCACCCACAACCTCTGAAGGCGAGCTGGTTCCACTGATTAATTGTTCTAACTGTCAGGAAATTTCTCCTTATTTCTAGTTTGGTTCTGTCCCTGATTGGTATGCCCGGGATTCCTGTCTGTTCCTATGTTGCAGTCATGCGAGGTCCTTGCTTAACATGCTGCATAGTCCTTGAGTTATAATGGCAACTGGGATTGCTGATATTGTTATTGCTAAGTCATGTAATCACATGACATCAGGCTTTACAACTGCATCGCTTAGCCATGGAAATTCCAGCCCCAATTGCTACTGTAACCTAAGGTCTACTTGTATTAAACAGAAATACAATATTGCTATGCCAATTTTACAAATTTCTTCACTTTTCAAATGGGCTTCTGTAACATGTTCTACATAAGGCTGCCCTTGAAAAGTACTCAGAACTTTCAGCTGATCCAAAATTGGTGGCACTGGCAACTATATCTCTCCCTAGTACAGGGATAGGCAACCTTGGCTCTTTTATGACTCGTGGACTTCAACTCCCAGAATTCCTGAGCCAGCCATGCTGGCTCAGGAATTCTGGGAGTTGAAGTCCACGAGTCATAAAAGAGCCAAGGTTGCCTACCCCTGCCCTAGTAGGATGACACTGTTCCATGAGCCACATTGATTACCAGTTTGCTTCCAAGTCCAATTGAAACTGCAGGTTTTGTCCTTTAAAATCTTAACATAGCAGGGGCCAGGTTATTTGAGGTACGGGCTTTCCCCAATGATATCTACCTGTCCCATCAGGTTCAGAAGGAGAGGCTCGCTGCGTGTTACGTCACTCCTAAGAGACAAGACTTTTCTGCAGCGGCATCTGCCCATTTTCATTCCCCACCCCAGGTGAAGTTAATCCTTATGACCTTCTAGAAATCCCTTAAAATGTGTTTTTTCCCCAACAGGCCTGGGAATTTCCTGGCAACATAAAATCTGTGTGCTGAGTGCATCATATATAACATTCCTATGCATTCCTTCTTATGATCTTGCTTTTATGAATATTTAATATTTTAATATAGTCTTGTAGAATTTTTAATTTTTTAATGTGGTTTTGCAGAACATTTTGTTTTATGCCACTTGGTGTGAAATGGACATCCATATAAATTAAAAAAAAAAAAAAGCAAAACCTCTAAAGTTGTTAAAATATGTGGAAACCCACAATATGTATAATATGATACAGCTAGCTTTTTGTTTCTCTCTCTATAGAAACACCTTAGTTATGTAGCTTTATATAGAACTTCTCTACTTATGCATTGATGCAGAATTTTGTTTTTTAGGATGAGTTTTTAGTTATGGCAACTAACCAATTGTAATTATTTTTATATTGCAGTCAACTCATATTGCTAGAGCCAGTTTCCAGGTTGATGCTTTTGGATCTTCTTTCATCCTAGATATAGAATTAAATCAGTAAGTATATAAATATATTCATTTTATTTGATTTTTAAGCATTAGATGAAGTATTATTTTAAAAATACTTTCCAGTATTGCTCTTTAATATTTTTATTTAAAACTTATAAATTACCATTCTGTTCAGAACTAGATTGACAAGCTGATGCCTGCCACCAAATATGGATGGTTTTACAATCCAGAAAAAGTTAGTAGTAGTTTAGCTCTCAAGTAAATATATTGGAGAGAGTAAATATATTGGTGTAATGGTTAAGGCATCAGGCTAGAAACCAGAAAACTGTGAGTTCAAGTCCTGCTTTTGATATAGCATCAAATTTGTCCGAGATGGAAGAAGGACTTCCAAGTTCTGTCCTATCCCTATGATTCTGTGAAGGCAGCTGGATGACCTTAGACTCTCTCAGAAGATGAAGGTAATGCCAAACCACTTCCAAAATCTTGGTGAGAAAATTGCAGGGACTTGTCCAGATAGTTGCCAGAAGTCAAAAACTGATATGTAGGCACTCTAAAAACCAACCAACCAACCAACAAACAAACTTGACAAGTTAATAAATTGTAAAAGTGTTACATTATATGTGTTTGTTCTAACAATGTACGCAAGTCTTTTTCGGAATTTGAATGTTTGACAAGTGAATGATTGCTAAGCAGGAAAGGGACAGGTGTAAAAGTATGAGAAACAAAATATCTACAATATGTTTGGGCAGTTTTGTCTTTTTCCTTGCTTTTTGTTAATAGGCAACTATAAACCTGGCTTAACTTTTCTTGGTAAACAGTGTATAACATTTATATTGAAGCATCATATGAACTATGAATCAAAAATATACTTTGCCATGCAACAGTAATAGCTCATACAAAAATGAGCAACCTCAGTAGAAGTGGTAGCAAGGAAGTAAATTTTTATACAATTAGATTTAGTAAATCCATGAAAAACAGGAAGCCAAGTGAACTGAGCACTGACCAAGAGGCCCTGGAAATGTTCTAGTATGCTAATTAACATGCTTTATAAAAACAGTATCGCAACAAGAACTTGTCTGTGTGAATCAGACTTATGTATTATAAAGCTATTGTGAAAAGGGAATCATTTTATGGAAGTATATTAGAGAGAGTTGAGTTTGATTCCTAGAGACAGTGTCCATGCAGTCATAATATAGAAATGGTTTGTAATTGCTGCCTTTTGGATCCTTCCATTTAGCCTACATTCCAGGGCGATTCAGGCCAGGCCCTGTTTAGTTTTTAAAGTTCCAGAGATGGCTAGAAGCTGTCACCTTCTGAAGCTAGTAAAACCAAAAAAATAATAAATCAAGAAGCCTCCAATAAATCCCACAGTCCACTTAGGTAGCATGCCAAGTCGTAGTTCTCAATAAGCCAATAATAAATCACAATTTATTGTGGAATTTCTCCAAATATAAGCATTTTTGAGTTTCACAGTTGACTTCATATTTGCTGTTTGTTGTCAATGTCTTAGTGCAGAGCACTTGGGAATCAAAATGTACTGTGAAAAAGAAATCCAAGGTGGATATCTTATATATCCCTAACTGGAATACATCTGGAAGGCATTAGGTTGGACAAAGTTTTTCTAGATTAACTGGGATTTGAGTATAATAGTAAGCTGTATTCCCCCCCCCACTCCCCACTCCCCAAAAAAGCAAGAAAATGTGGAGGAGTAAAGTTCATGCAGCAAATTTATGCATCCAGTTAATTGAGACAAAAATATAGTGGTTTGCTATTCTGCTGAGGAAAAACATTCATATGACATGCTGGAACAACCCATACTGCTATCTCAGTGGCACTTAGGGCATGGACTTTTTCTGGTCTACATAGTTCTTTCTTTACAAGGCTTAACATAATTTATAACGGCAAAAATTAAGAGTTTTTTCAGATGATATTACAAGATATACTAAGAGTACATGGAGTATTAATTGTTAAAGTAAAGTTGTAAGAATTGTCAACAGATTTAATTTGATCACCCACTTAGTAAAACGTGTTTTCATATGTGTATTCTTTTCTCCATGGAAATTTCTGAGGCTGCAGTTTTGGCCATAAAATATGGCTATGTGTGGCTTGTATAAATTCTATATGTTTTTAGTTATATCTGAGGAAGGTTGCCTTGAGTCCTTGGACAAATTCAGTCTACATGGCAAACATGATAGCAATCACTCAGTCAAGAAATGTTACCAATTTTGTAAATAACAGCCTCATAGAGCATTATGCATACTTGGAACATTTTGTCTCTTGTGCAAGGCAACAATTTTAGCTAAATCTAGTAGTAATAAGCTTTAAAGATTCTATGACATTTACTCTAGCACACTGGCAATCTCTGTCATGAATATGTATCATTGAGGATTTACTTTGTGTCTTAGTGAAACTTTGTTGTTGATATATTATATGCTGCCTGGTACATACTTTAGTGTTATTTAGTAAGGCAATACATAGGTAGATACAAAAACAGCAGACAGACCCATTGATAGCTATATATGTATATAGGTGCATATGTATATGTATACATATATGCAAAGAAAGAGAACAATTGGTTAAATGTGATGTTTCCCATGTCCCATATGAATTTGTATATTTTTTCAGTTTTTTTCCTGACAATATTCTTTTCCAAAAATGAATAAGGGAATCACTATGGTTTTTTTTTTTTTTAAAAGTATACTTACAAAAAAAAGCTTTAAAAATACTATATTTCCAAGTAAGCTGATTTTAGGAGATTTATAGATTTATTTTAAAAACTTTTTTTCTTATGTAATCTGCTCTAACAGTCTGATCACAAAGAACTAATCCTGCTTAGTATAATGATAAATGTAAAAGCTAACATTTCATAAATGTATATTATTATTATGGTGAATGAAATAATATTTTTGAAATGTCTAGTATTTAAATTTATATAGTGTTATGGGTTAAAAATTTAGTTTTCTTTCTTCCAGTGTTCAAGGGCTGTTTCATTATATAAAATTGTCTTTAAGTTAGAGAAAGGAAAAAAATCTTATCTACAGGTTTGCCATTTAAAAACCATAATTTACATTTAAATGGCATTTATATGTCAGCAGTTATTGCATTTTTTCTTAAAAGTGCATGTGAAAGCATATTGAGGTTTTGAGATTTTTTTAATTTATAAGTTTCTGTAATTTAAATGCAATTTTCATTTAGTTCTGTAAAAATATTATAGCAATCTTTCTAATTTCTAATACATTTAGAATAAATGGAAAAATTGCAACAGTTCTTTAAATAAACCTATATGAAAACACAATTCTATTGGAATAAAATAAAATAAATGCTATCTATTTTTATTTAAATTTAGGCTTGAATGTTATATATCAGGGTCCCCAACCCCCAGTCCATGGACCAGTACCGAGCCACGGCATGCTAGCAACCAGTCCGCACAAGCAAGCAAAGCCCTATCTGTGGGATGCAGGCAGCACAAAAAACCATGCACTCCCCAGTCCATGGAAAAACCTTTCTCCATGGAACTGGTCCCTGGTGCCCAAAAGGTTGGGGACCTCTGTTATATATTACATCTTTATGACAGAAGTTGGATACCCATTTATACCTTTAACTTATTCCTGGACCAGGTCTAAACTTCCAACAATCAAGAGCAGGGGTTTGACAACTCGCATGTCACGTGATGTATCGCGACTTTTTTTTACATTGCCGGCAATGGGGTGGGCGCGGTTTTGCTATAATGCATTTGGCCCGTGGGCCGGCAGTTTGACACCCCTGATCAAGAGTGATTAAATGTATTAGCATGTATAGGAAAGAGTGATTAAACATATTAGCACATATAGGAAAGTAATATTATTAGAAGTAACATATCTCTATATCTCTATATTTCTCTATCTCTATCTCTATATCTATCTATCTATCTATCTATCTATCTATCTATCTATCTATCTATCTATCTATCTATCTATCTATCTATCTATCTATCTCTATCTAGAGAGATATAGATATGAATATAGATATAGACATAGATAGATAGAGAGAGAGACAGACAGACAGACACAGACAGACAGACAGACAGATAGATAAATAGATATGTATATATATATATATATGTTGACCTTCTCAAATTGCAAAAGTTTCAAGGGACATACTTGGCTTTGGTATGTTTAATTAGCCAGAGATTTTATGCAGTTTTTTTGGAGTCAAATTAGTAGAGGGGTTTAGAATTTCTCCCTCTGACTGGTGCCTGTTTTCTATATGCATGCGAAAAGTTAGAGTACTGTAGTGTATTTCCTTAGGGAATTTCTTTGGATACTGCATAACTTTCACTACCAGTGTTTAGGTGCTGGATGCAGAATCACTAATATTGAAGTCCTCAACCTTTGTCGGAATTTTACATCTGGAATTTTAAGAATGTCTTGCGCATACTCATAAATGGTCTGCCATGGTTGTCATGGGCAATACCTATATGGCCAGTTGGGAACAGCCTTTGCAGTAACTGAAAATTTTCCAAAGGATACAATTGTTTTAACACTTCAACCAGAGATGTTTTCCCATGTACTTCCATGGTCTGCAATGCTTTGCCCAACTGGCTGTTTGTCAGAAAGTTCTCATGTTGTGAATTTCGATTAACTTTCTGTGTTATGGTAGTTTATATAGTGAGTTGATATATTCCAGGTGATAGGCTGCCATTTTAGTTGTGAAAGAAAGAAAATATGAAAACTTTGATATGGGCTAAAGCAGATCTGCAATTTATGGGCCATTGGGCCACATATGGCCTGTCATGGCCCCGTCAGAGCCCGAGTCTGAGAAGGAGTTGGAGGTGGAATTGGTGCTTGCGGAGGGAGATGGAGCTGCCTCTCTGGCCCAGAGGAACGACCAGTGGAGGAGGAAGAGGCAGAAAGGGGGCAGGATAACCGAGCGAGGGGGGAGGAACTTGAAGGGGCAGGCAGTAGAGCAGAAGAGCAACGGAGCTCAGAAGATGAGGAAGTGCCTCCCCCGCCTGATCCCAGAGAGCGGCGAATGGAGAGGAGGCGGAATCAGCGCAGGGCAACCCAACTACTTGGGAGGAGGGCATCCCGCACCTCTTCTCAAGGCTCACCAGAAAATAGGTTTTAAGGAGACGCTGTGGGGAGGGGCTTTTGTTGGGAACAAGTGTTACATTTTGCTGGCCACGCTTGCTGTTACTGACATCTAGTTAATTTGCCTTGCTGAGCTTTGTTTGGCCTTGTCATGCATAGTCTGGGCGTGAGGAACCTTACAGCAACACAGTTATACTCTGGGTGGTGCTGCATTCCCAGCAAAGCCACCATTTGCCAAGGACGCCCAGTGACCAAGCTCCAGTGGTGGGATTCAAATATGTGAACAACCGGTTCTCTGTGTGGATGCCGCTTCCAGAAGTCCATTCTGGGCCTGGGCAACAAAAAATTAGCTACCGGTTCTGCCGAAGTGGTGCGAACTGGCTAAATCCCACCACTGCCAAGCTCCCTGAACTGTGCTGCTCCCCTGGACTTCTAGCAGCCAGGAACTTGTGGAGGCATGTGTGTGTGTTTAGAGCTTGCTCTTGGACTCACTGTAAAGGGCAAGAATTTTGGGGGAAAGTAGGAGCAATAAAAGGGTGTTAACCCTTTTGGCTGTGTTGCTTCTGTGCCCAGCCCTGGGTCATAACATGGCCTTTGGGCTCTCCCTGTCTGAGCTGGGAGAGCTCAACTGGAAATTAGAATTCAAATGTAAATAAGGGCATGCCAGCACACAATTCAACTGCATTGCTTTTCTTTTGAAGGCAACTGCTATTTTTTTTCAACTTACCTATATGTGTGCATGCATGCTCTATTGGTTCGGTCCTATACAACAGTCCCAATTTCTCATGTGGCCCTTTGTGAAAATAAACTCCCCACCACTGGGCTAAAGCAAGCCAGACAAGGCTGGCCAAAGTATTCAAAAGCAAGGACTGACATAAACTAGAAGAGACGAAAAGCTAAGGAAAGTTAAAGAGATCTATAGAAGGCTTGGAATATGAAGACTATTGAAAGTTCTACTGAGATGATGACTTCTTCATAACTGAGAACTGCCAATCAGAAGCAAGAGAGCCTTCATGGATACAGGAAGGATATCACAATAGATAAGGGAACAAAGAAGTATCTCAGAATATTGTGGGAGAAGGAAAAAGTTAATAAAAATACTACATATATAGCAACATACATACAACAACTACTACTACTCATAGTACTAAAAACAGTGGAAACAACTGAGAAGTATGAAGTAAGTTGACTGTTAGCGACCATATAGATAAACTTTCCCCTGGATGACCTATCCTCAACCTGCCCTTTTAGTTTCTCCATAGGTCATTAATTACCATTATAATCCACATTGCTTCTGGTCACCTCTACTATTTTCTTTCACTTTCCCCAACATTCTAGACTTTTCAGGGGAGCTGGATTTTTTCATACTGTATTCAAAATATTATAGTTTGAATCTGAACATTTGTTCCCCAAGTGAAAATTCTACATTGATTTATTCTATGATCCAATTATTGTTTTCCTGGCTATTCCACAATATTTGCAAAAGTCTTTCCCAACATCAGCATTCAAAAAACAAGCACACTTTCTATGTTGCTTCTTCAAAGTACCATTTTCACATTTGTTGTCTCCACAATTATAATTTTTGTAGATACAATCACATCACAGCATCTGAAAATATTTTCCAAAGCTTTCATTACTACCCTTACCAAGTACTAGTCTGAAATATATTTCTTGACTTCTGGCTTTCTTATTGTTAATGGTGAATTGTAAAAAACAGAAGCTAACAACAATACTTCCACAGTCAATTATAAGTCTAGTTGCCGTTACCTGTTCTCATGATATGGTCTTTTTAATTTAATTTTAGCCCCATTTTTCACTGTGCTACTTGACTTTCATTATTATAACTTTCAGCTCATTTGTATTTCCAGGCATCAGAGCAGAGTAATTGACATACACCAAGTTATTGATATTTCTTTCTCCAGGTTTACATCTTTCTGTCCACTTTTGCTCAAAATATATTCCATGTATAGATTGAAAATAAAGGGAGAGAATGCAGCCTTCTCTCATTCTGTTGCCAACCTGATACCAGTTTGTTTCTATCTGGAGTATGGCTTCCTGACCTGTGTATAGGTTTTGCATGAGGACAATGAAGTGCTCTGGGATACCCATTTTATTAAAGTCATTCCCTTGTATACAGGGAATAGATCTATTGTAAGAATTTTAACATATTCCTTCCATCTCTGATTTTTTTGAACCAGTTACTGTATGTCCATAGGGATCTTTCAGTGTACCAATCTGAGTTTGGAGCGTTCTTTTAATTTGGAGATCCTTTGGGAAACTTTCCCTGTTTCTGTTTTCAGTGTATTTAGAGAAATTGTTGTAATACTGCTCAAGCTCCCTGAAATTCTTTGTTAAGTTTCTTCATATCTTTGTCTTTCTTGGCTTTAGCTTGTCTCTCTTTATTGGAAATTCTCACTGTTTATTCTAGTATATACAGGTAATCTCCGAGTTACGACAGTTCACTTAACGACTGTTTGAAGTTATGACCTAACCACCCCCCAGTAATTACAACACTGCTGAAATTACCAATGTTGCAGCACAATAGCAGTCATTCACACTTACAATACAAATGACCGCAGAGTCTCTGCAACATTTGCCCTGCCTATTCCTCTACTCCCTGCTGGGTCTCTACAGGTACTAGGTCTGTGGATACTCACATTGCAAAGATCCAGAGGACCTTCCATTTCTTGGCCTATTTGGTGCTTCAGGCCTTCGGTGCATTTGCAGAGAATGGAGGCCTACTGATCTCGCGTCATCTCATGGTACTTTAGGCCTCTATTCTCTGCAAATGGAGGCCTGGATGAGATCTGTCGCAAAAGGCTTTGCAAACGGAGAGAAGGCCTGAAATATTGAAGCAACTGCATGCATCCCTTCAGGCCTCCTTTCTCGGCAGCAACAGAGCTCCGTTTTTGCCAGCAAAGTGCTTGAGGAGGCCTTTGCCGATGAGAACAGAGATCCCTCCGGGCCTCCTTTCTCATCGGCAAAGGCCTCCTCAAGGCCTTTGCTGATGAAAAGGGAGCCCGGGGGAAAGCATGCATCCCTCCAGGTCTCTGTTCTCATTGGCAAAGGCTTTCTCAAGCCCTATGGGGCTCTTTGAAGCAGCACCCCATTGATGCATAAACACTTTATGGCCAGATCTCGTGTGACTTCAGGCACCCATCCACTTTTGCAGAGAATGGGTGCTTGAAGTCCCATGAGATCAAAGCACCCAGAAGCTTCCAATCTGTGCGCGAAAAGTGTTTGCACTTCAACGGAAGGCTTGAAGCAACACGATTTTGCTGCCCCAAATCTCCCTTTGGCTTGCAAATGCTTTTCCATGCCAAGCCTGGAAGCCTTTGAAGGAGACTTATCAAGGCTGCCCGCTGCTCCAGAAGCCTCAGTGAGTCAGAGAAGCCGAGCAGGCCACGTTCATCCTGCTCTCCCTCTGCTCTCACTGCTCACTGGGAGCAGGCAAAAAACAGAGAGGCTGGAGAGGAGACAGAGCTTCACAGGATAAGGGAAGCTCTTCCATCACTAGGCTTCCTGGCGTTCCCCACCCTGAGATACCTCATGTGCACTTAACAACCTGAATATTCGATTAGTGAATGCGTGGGCGAAAGGAGGGAGTGATCGTGGTCAACTTATGCGATTCACTCCTATGAATCCTTGGGTTACGAATGTAATTGGCAGGCTCTATTACATTTGTAACTTGAGGACTACCTGTAATTTACTTTGTTTCATGTCAATCTCTTTCTACACTTGACCTTAAAAATTGTTCCATTTCATCTGATAGTTCTTCCTGTTCCTTTTCAATAAGATTCAAGACAGTTCCTAAAAGTTGTTATTGGAAGGTATATGTCAAGATCACATTATGAAAACTGGTTGGCTTTATTCTTCCGCTTTATATTGCCTTGAAACTTGAGTGATTTATAATATACTCTACAATTAGCCTTTGGCCACAACTTTGCTTATACCTGATCTCTTCCTCCTCTTTATACAAAAAAATATAGTGAACTTGATTTCTGGGTGTTCTATTACACTGGTTGAATAAGAATTTGTTATACTGGTCCAATCTTTGGTTTCCCAATGTTTTCTTCAATCTCTTAAAGCAATTTATTGCCTTGAGTTTCCAGAACAGATAAAAGGTTATGCCCCTTTCCTGGATCCATAGCACACAAATTATTTTTTTTTACTTCTGTCTTGCTTTGGGGACAGGTAGACATTGAGCTGTGCCCCTTTACAAGTTTTGTTTTCAATGTTCTTTCAGAACTTGAGACTACTGCTTTGCTTTGAATCTTACTAACATTTTTTTCTAATTTAAATAATCTAAAGATTATAAAAACTGATGGGATGGACTTTGGCAAGTAATATGTTTCCAGATACATTGGCATCCATAATAAATTATAGATAGTTATAGAGATTGTTTTTCCTGTAACTACCTATAATTGCAAATGCTGGACAATAGAAGAAGCGAATAGAAAAAAAAACCAGGCTCATTTGAATTATGGGTTTGGAGAGAGCTACTAGGTATACCTTGAGCAGCAAAAATAACAGGCAAGTTGATTATAGACTACATCAAGCTTGACATTTCACTGGAAGCTAAGATTAACAACCTAAGGTTGTCTTATTTTTGTCATGTCATGCAGTCATATTCTTTAGAAAAATAAACTATGCTAGGAATGGCTAGAAGCACTTGAAAATGAGGCTGACAAAGAATTTGCTGGATAGATGCCATGGGTTAAACAAGATGCCATTTTAAACGTTGAGACTTTGTGAAATAGAAAATGGTAAAACACGAGGAACTCTTGGAGAAAGTTGATATATAGAATTTTTGAATGTTGGATGTAACTGAACAGATAAAGGAGAGATACAGGCATTCATTGATGCCCTTATAGTTTAAGCTTTGTCAACAGACTGTCATTTTAAAACTTTATAATATGTGGAATGGCCTTCAGATTGACAAATACAGATTAAGGACTGATATTGTATAAATGGTGGCTTTCTTTTTTACATCAAGTGGCTTTTTTGATAAATATGTTGCAACATTGAAGAAGTCTATTTATTCCATGGAATCCTTTAAAGTAATCTTTTCTGTGCTGTATGTCGAACCATCTGCTGGTTTAAAGAGTTATGAGTTGCAGTTCAAGATTTGGAAAATCTGCTTTAAATGGTGACACAGAGCACACATTTAAATCCTATCTTATTTTGTTTTCAGATTGGCATCATCAATAGTACTGGCTAAGCTTAATCCCTGCCCTAGAAAGGCAAGTCTAATTGTTTGATAAATTGTTATAATAAAGACGATCTGTGACTCAGAGAAAGTAACACTACATATTTATGAATAGGTTGCACAGCGGACAACATAAATTGAAAAAACAAAAAACAAAAAATAAGCAGCACACTTTCGAAGAAACTCTAGGCTCCAGCACATACAAGAAATTCCTCATATGAATTTCTTCTTCATATATTGTAATGAAAAAAAATTGCAGATTCATGTTTTTGCATGTAGGAATGTTCTTTTTTTATTGAAGTGCCTGTAGATGATCTTCCTTTTTAAATGTGAGATACCTGTCAAAGATCCTCCACTCACCCCTGGCAAGAAAGACAAGGAGTCGTCTGGTTCACAGGTGGCTGTTGGTTTACTTCAGGAATCTCTGGCATGCAGTTACAAAGATACTCTGCTATCAAAGTCCGCGCTGGGAGCAACCGCCTCCCAGCGCTTTATATACACACACGGCAATCAAACCCACCCCCACCCGCCAAACTAGCATCCGGCCGCATAAGTTCAAATGGGCAGCTGCCACGCCCAGAGGCTTTTCCGCTTTGCCCATCCACGTCCCCACCCGCAGCAGCAGCCTCCGCATCCAACCGCTCCTCGGCCCCGTCTCCAACCGTCCGGCGGCCCGTCTCCAGCCGTCCGGCGACCTGTCAGCCATCCGGTGGCTGAAACACGCCGCTAGGATCACAAACAGGCATGTGCCCGGCTCGTCAGCTGTTTGGCGGCCACAACACACCACCTGGACCACAAACAGGCCTGTGCCCAGTTCGCCAGCTGGTCAGCGGCCTGGAGACACCGCTAAGGTTCATTAGCTGCTCAGCAGCTTCAGCTGCTCAGGCGGCGGCCCAGAGATGCCGGCAAGGTTCGTCAGCTGCTCGGCGGCTTTAGCTGCTCGGCGGCTTGGTGCTGGCTACTGCTGTCCTCCTCTGCCCTGCACGCCATCCTTGCCCTCCCCCACCTGTCCATGTTGAGCCCGGAGGGCTTACAGGCAGCCCCTCTACCAGGACTCCTCCTGGAAGACAAGGAGAGACATAGCATTAGATGAGTACCGTGGTAGCTGGCACAGTCAACCCCCCCCAGCTTACGAGGGTATCTGCGATGGTACTGCCGCAGCAGTCGGGGGGCCTTGATATCCGCTACCCCCACCCAGGAGGCCTCTGATATTGGGTAGCCCTTCCACCTCACTAAATATTGTACATGACCCCGGCGAATACGGGAGTCGAGTATCTCCTGAACCTCGTAGTGCTCCCCCCCAACAGGACCTGGTGGCTGTTTTACACGCCTAAACGAGGTTCCCGCTACCGGTTTCAGCAGGCTGCTGTGGAAGACCGGGTGCACTCTGCCTAGGAGGCGAGGAAGGTGCAAGCGGACTGTAACCGGGTTGACAACCTGTGTCACTCAGAAGGGACCTATGTATTTTGGCCCTAGTTTCTTACATGGTAGTTTCAACCGTAGGTACGTGGTCGACAGGTACACCATGTCTCCTACCTGGAAAGGTTTTTGGGGTGCTTGTTTTTTATCGGCTTGTATCTTCAACACCTCCTCTGCTTTTTGTAGAGCCCTTTTCACAGAATCCCACACCTCCCGGATACGGGGCATCCAGTCTTGCGGATGACAAGGAGAGGGGTCCCCCTGCTGGCATTCAGGGATCGGGACAAACTCTATTCCGTGCACACCCCAAAAAGAGGTGAAGCCGGTGCTGCTGTGGACTGCATTGTTATACGCCACCTCGGCGAATGGCAGGAGTTCAGCCCAATCCGTCTGTTGATAGGAAATGTAACACCATAGGTACCATTCCACCATGGCATTAGCCCGTTCAGCAGCTCCATTGGTACTGGGGTGGAACGCAGAACTCAGTCCTTGGGATGAACCGATTGAGCAAATGAACTCCTGCCAGAAGCGGGCGGTGAACTGCATGCCCCAGTCGGACACTATCCGTCGGGGCACCCCATGTAGGCGATACACGTGTGCTATGAACAGGCTGGCCAACCGTCGGGCAGATGGCAATCCCTTGCACGGGATGAAATGGGCCTGCTTTGAAAACAGGTCTATTATTGTCCATATCACCGTACATCCATGGCTATCCGGCAGCTCCACAACAAAATCCATTGCTATCTCTTCCCAAGGCCGGTTAGGGTTGGCTACCTGTTGCAACAACCTGGGTGGTTTTCCTTTTACCCATAACAAGTTTTATTAGGTTTTTTTGTTTGTTTTACAGCCAAGTGCTTATAACACATCGTGGAGATAGGGCACTCCATTGAACACAACAAAAAATACAGTCATACATATACAATTTAAACTGCTTCTTTAAAGGTTCCCTCTCTATTTTATCAATAAAAAAAGAAGAGAGAGAAAAAAGAAAAGAAAAAAGAAAAAAAACACACAAAAACAAAAAACAAAAGTTATCAAAGATATTTTCACCCGTTTTCAGGCTTAACCAACTGTCAATTAATCTATTTCAATTTAGTCTTGCATAAACATATAGTATACAATTCGAGCATTCCTAAAATATGAATTGTTTCTCACTTATATCTATTATTCCAATTTCAATTTATACTTCTCAATCAAATTATATCTCTTATTCTATTCTATTTCACATACATATTTTGTAAATAAACATAAATTTATATATTTTAAAACCATTACATAAGACAAAATAATATAATAATGTTATAATAATAATAATAATAGGACAATAATTATTTCTATCATAAACTAATAATATAACTATTATATCTTAATATTTCTCAACTATATTCTATTTCATATACTCTATCCAATATTTTTATAAATCAGTCCAAATCCCTAAAAATTCCTCAATTGTTTCAATTTAGTCCATTTAATACATCACTAATTACCATTCAATTCTTGTAAGTAAAAATATCAATAATACTTCACCAGTCTCAATCTCAATCTAGCTCCTTTAATTTTAAGTTTTCCAATTTTTCCTATTGTCATTCCAAACCATAATCAAATCCATAATTTAGATCTAATGTTGACTCAAACCAGAGTAACCTTAAACATCTCAAAAATATTAGCTCATTCAACGTCCAAAAGCCCTTTTTACCCATCAGATAAAATTTTAACTCTCATTTTTAAATCTAATTCTAGCTTTCTTTTTGTGCCAAGTAGGTTTCCACAGCAGGGCCTCTAAGTCCTCCCATCTTAGTGACTGGCTAAAGGCCTTTTCCCACCATTGAGTCCAATCATATTCTTTTTCTCTTTTATCCAGTGTTGTCTGTACTGTCATGTTGTCAACATTTTTGGTGCCTCGTATTTGGAAGTCCAATCCTGTTGCTTTTAAAGTTGTAAATGTTTTAGTTGAGTTCTGCCTTTGATCATCCAAAATGTCCATCATGTGGGATATGTCCTCTTCCTCTTCAATAGATTCAATAGATTGTAAATGTATTTCATCCAACTCATTAAGTTGTAAATCTGATTGTGTATCATAGTCAATCAAAGGTTGAGCTTCAATTTTTAATTCTAAGTCCTCCTTTTTGCTAAGCATTCTGATATGTTCTTTATATTCCATTCTCATTTCCAAAAGTTTTTCTAATATAAGTCCATAGTTAATCTGTGAGTAGGATTCCATCCTCTTTTTTTTTTTTAGAAGTTCAGCTTAAAAAATAGATTGCAGCGTTATAAAATATAGAGTCCAAACAGAGATATATTTCCAATCAAAGATAGCAAAAAGCCAATAGTCAAGTCCAGCACAGAAATAAAGAAAACAACAAGAGTCCCAAGTAGCAGTCAGTTGTTATGTTGTAATCCAGTCTGGGCATCACGCCAGAATCAGGAAGTGGGAGTTCAACTGGAGAAAGTTACATTGTATCAGTCATAGTTTCTGGGCTTCATGCCAAGTCCCAGGTTGCATTGTATCCAAAACAATCTACATAAGTCCGCCCAGAGAGCAGAAAGTTTTTTAGGCAATACTATTCAGGAGGGGGGGAGGAAAAAAAGCATTCCACCCCCTCCCTTAGGATTTTCACCTAAACTGGAAATAAACAAGCCAAAAGAGAGAGTCACAGTAAGGGTTGTTTTTTTTTCGGGATGCCCGAATTCCAACTGCTTATATAAGCAAAGTAAAATAATAAAAAACAATAATTATTTTTCCAAAGCCCGTTTTCCCCAGTGATCAAACGCTGCTTTCTCAAAGTAGGGAAATAGTTCTTAAAGCTGTTAGCAGGGAAATAGGTAAAGTAACAAGAGGGAAGGAAAGGTCTCACCCGGATCTTCCACGGTGGTTCTTTTTGCTTAGATGTTGCTGTGACTTTCGGCTGGAGCAGCTGAGTGATCGGCCATGTTACTGGCCGATCTTTTCCCCGTCGGCCCAAAGGTGATTTTCTCGGACCGCAGAGGGAGCCGCCGCTCCCTCCGCGATCGACGAGTGCCCTCCTCTATGGTGGTTGCCCCTACAGGGCGACTTTCAACCCTGTCCAGGGTCTACCGGCGGGGGGAAACCGGACGGCAAAGAGAGCGAGTTCTTTGCACGTCCGCGGGCGCTGCCATCGGATCCGGAAGTCAACCTGGGTGGTTTTCCCACGCAGGGTTTTGTGGTAGCACATACGGGACATTCTCGTACATATGTTTCCACATCCTCCTTCATCCCTGGCCACCAGAACTGGCGTCTGAGCAGATGCAATGTTTTGAGGAAACCGAAGTGACCTGCCTGCCTGACATCATGGCCCTGACGAAGCACCTTCGCCCGTACTTTCTCTGGGACGTAGATTTTGTCGCCCTTCCACGCCAACCCTCCCCCCTCCCTGTTAATTAGGTCGGATGCCCCAACAACCAGCGGTTGCTCTTATTCGCACTCTGCAACTCCTGCATTAGAGTCTCTGCGGGTTTGATCGTGACGACATGTTCGAGTGGTTGCCATAGGGGGGGTATCATGGCCTGTACCATCTACTCCCTTTTGCTGTTATACTGCGGCATCTGGGACAAGGCATCCACCAAGAAGTTCTTTCTACCAGGCACGTATTTCAGACGGAAACGTCTGAAAGTACTGTGCCCACCTTACGTGTTTAGGGGAAGGTGTCGAGGCATCTGCGGACTTCCTGTCAAAGATCCTCACCTCGTCTGGTTCACAGGTGGCTGTTGATTTACTTCAGGAATCTCTGGCATGCAGTTACAAAGATACTCTGCTATCAAAGTCCGCACTGGGAGCAACCGCCTCCCAGCGCTTTATATACACACACGGTAATCAACCCCACCCCCACCCGCCAAACCAGCATCCGGCCGCATAAGTTCAAATGGGCAGCTGCCACGCCCAGAGGCTTTTCCACTTTGCGCATCCGCGTCCCCACTCACGGCAGCAGCCTCCACATCCAGCCGCTCCTCGGCCCCAGCTCCAACCATCTGGCAGCCCATCTCCAGCTGTCCGGCGACCTGTCAGCCGTTTGGTGGCCGAATCATGCTGCCAGGATCACAAACAGGCATGTGCCCAGCTCGTCAGCTGTTCAGCGGCCGCAACACGCCGCCTGGACCGCAACCCGGCTCGCCAGCTGGTCAGTGGCCCGGAGATGCCGGCAAGGTTCGTCAGCTGCTCGGCGGCTTCAGCTGCTCGGCGGCTTGTTGGTGCTGGCTACCGCCGTCCTCCTCCGCCCTGCATGCCATCCTTGCCCTCCCCCACCTGTCCATGTTGAGCCCGGAGGGCTGGACAATACATTTGCATGGAGATCAGACCCAAATCTCTGGATCTGGTTATTTGATTCCAGTCACTAATCACATAACAATGATAAAAAGGCCCAACAAAACATCAAGAGATGGCAGAATGTGCTGAAAATAATAATTAAGCACTGGTGTTTAGAAAAAGTTAGAAAAGATGAGACCAAATAATACAATTATTAAGAATTATTAAGAATATGGAGGGAACTGACAAATGGAAAGATGGAACTGTTTAATGCAAGATGGAAAAATAACTCACATGAAAATAATTTAATGTAATGAATAAAACTGTAAATCAATTACCATTACCATTTCTTCATTAATCAACACCAAAAATGTATTCATATAAGTTTCTGGAAATTGGCAGTATATGAATATTTAGAGCATCCATATAAACAGAAAGCAAGTATTGTACATATGCTTTGTAATTAGAAAAGAGGTGGGTGGTTTTTTTTTTGCCAGAATATACAAGCATTCTACCACGGCTGCTGATATTTCTTTATAGCTCTGGTAAAATACAGTTCAGAACTTGTAGCAAGAGCTATCTTAGAGTGGCAAGAGTCACATAAATTGTGTTATTCTGTTGAATATTTTGTTTGTGCCATAGAGCAAAATATTGTTCTTCTTCCCAAATGTAACTCTGCAGGCCTTTTGCAATGAGCCTCTTGCTCACTGTATCATTACAGTAACTACTGTTTCCAATTTCTTGAAAGACTCTCCTCCTTTATGATCTAGCACAGTATTCTCAATATAGCAAATAGAGTGTCAGACGTTCTCACCTGTATACTGAGTAGGATTTGTTGATATTCTTCCTGGGAGATTGCCGATTACAAAGTCCTCTCAGAACAGAAGCTGGATATTTTTGCCAATCCTACTAGGACAAGCACATCCTACTCATGTCGACAGAGAAGGCCTATTCAGATACCATCAGTCAAAGAACTCTGACTGTTGGGATCCAGAAGAAGAGCCTTACTCTTTGCTCTAGGGGGCAGGGGTCCCCAACCCCCAGTCCATGGACTGGTACCGGGCTGCAGCATGCCAGCAACCGGTCCGCACAAAGAAGCAAATCCCCATCCGAGGGATACACGCAGCACACAAAACCATGCCCCCTCTGGTCTGTGGAAAAACCTCTCTCCATGGAACCGGTGTCTGGTGCTCAAAAAGTTGGGGACCTCTGCTCTTGGGTAAGATCTGCCCACCCTCCTATCCTTTTGCAGGAGCCAGAAGATCTGCCTCTGCCAGGTGGCCTGGGGTTCAGATGGGGGAGTTCCACTCTGGAGGTGGCTGCTGGATTGATGTACACCTGCCCTCCCCTTTACTCTCTTCTCTACTTGTCCATCTTTTTGTTACCATGTTGATGTATTCACATTATATTTTTCACTGCTTATTTTATTGTTCTATTATTTTACTTCTGTTTCGTTTACACTCTTTTTATTTTTTACTTTTTATTATTGTAAGTTGTCTAGAGTAGCCCCACAGTGAGTTAGGTGGCAAATAAATTTAACAAATAAGCAAGCAAACAAATATTTGATAGGGTCTGAAGTTTGCAAAAACAAGGTTTTCTGGAAAATCAGCAAAATATATTGGATCAGCAAACTACAACCTTGCCAACTTAGGAAGAAGAGAGAGTAGGAGTCAGGGAACAGTTGCTAGGAGAGAGGAATAGAGGTTGTGTGGGTGTGTATACATGTATACATGCATATATATATATCCCCGTGTCTATGTATCTCTATACACTTCTATACAGCCAGCATAGCTAGCCTTCTATTCACCAGCCAGCAGAGTTAGCCTAAAAATATTGAACACCCCTTTCTTAAACCCACTCTATATGCAAACTATAGCTCTTTGATTAAATTGTTTGTAAGACTGCTACTTGGACATTTTATGTATGTCACCTCCAGTGATCCAAATTCAGGCAGCAGTGATACCTGAGCATCCTAATCCTTTCAGTATTGTTCTCTTTGCCAGTCCCCAGATCCAAATGGACAGAATAGCTGAATGTGAAGATCTACTGAATCTGACTGACTAAATCAGCCCTTTTTTTCATGAGTCATTAGGAAACCATATAGAAAATGACAGCTAGAGAGGAATGGCTAGTACTTCCTTTTTCTCCAACCCAAAAGAACTATTGCACATAAATAGCACCATTTGTAAATTGTTCAGAAATGGAAGCAAAACCTGGATGGCCCTTCAGAAGGCAGTGAGAACCCAATTATTTTATAGAGCATATAATGTTGGTGGAAGTGGTTCCTAAGGAAGGATGCTACAATGGCTTATGTAAGAGGGCCTTTTTTCTTATTGATGGTTTTCTGTTCCATGTGGAACTGCATCTTTCCAGAAATCTAGACTCTGATAATCTTTATAAGGCACAAAAGACATAGCTCCCCTGGCACTTGGGCTGGAAGGTTAAGTAAGTTCTGTTGATTGATTTTCTATTGTATATTAGAATTGCTTTTTGCAACCTCAGACATTTGTTGCTTGGTTGGTGTAATTATGCTTGATTTTAATTCTTGTATGCCACCCAAAGTCATTGCTATCTGACAGGTGGCCAAATAAATCATATAAAAATGTAAATTAATAAATAAGTAATGCATATTTTATTGGTATATGTAAATCATTAAAGTTGGAAGTGTAGAAATGCCAAAGCAAATGATTAAATAAATAGCCCTGGAAATTGATAATCCTAGATTTTATGTCAACCTTAGTCCTTTAAGTCTTAAAAGGGATATATACATTCTTAGCCTTTATTAAAATAACAAGAAATAGTTTCTTAATTTTGGATGCTTAAACTTGCCCGCTGCTGGGAGACTTTTGCTATGAGATGATTGTTGACCTGCGAACAGTTATACTTCCTCCATGAATACCCCCACAAACAAACAACCCCCAAAAGCATACACTACTGACCATTGATCAACCACCCACAAGCATGGAAACTGGTCTTCCAAAATGGGCACAAAATGCTTTGATTCATGATCATTGATGCCCACAACCACCTGGAAAAATACCAATGCATCATTGATGAACAAAAAATCTCATGCCTCAACTCCATCAGACAAGACCTGACAAACACCTTAGAACGCACAATAAACAGGAATGCCAACAAAATATAAGCCCAAAATAAGCCCTAACTTACTACTAGAGAAACTCAATAACATCACTTCAAAATCACAAGACAACAACTCAGAACCATGGATCAGAAATCTATCCAGCAGACTCTATTTGACGATGAAAAGACCGTCCTCACACACGGCCTCAGTTTAAACCATAAAGATGCTGACTCCATTGAATTCCTCACCAATCCATTCTATAAATGCACCACCTGGACCAAGAAACACAAGAAGACATCAGACAAAAAAAATCATTCCCAATTTGCAATACAACAGACAAAACGAAACACTCAGCCAAAAGGAAAAGAGAGCATTAAAGACACTGAAACAAGATGAAAGCATCGTCATCCTACCAGCAGACAAAGGCAGACTGACAGTAGTAATGGACAAAACTGACTACATCAGCAAAGCTGAAAAACATCTCAATGACACCAACACCTACCAAATAATCCACAATGATCCGACAAAACAGCTAGAGAGTAGAATTAAAGACACTCTAAGATAAATGAAAAAAGAAAAACAGCTAACACTGCTAGAGAGAAAGCACATGCAACCACAAGACTCCTCCATACCCAGGTTCTATGGACCCCCCAAAATACACAAGAATGGGATCCCCTTATACTCAATTGTATCTCTACCTGGAACACCGATTTACAAAACTCTGCAGAGGAAACTCAGATACCTGGTCAATGACTCAACCCACTCAATAAACTCCCCAGAACATTTTCTCCAATGAATCAAACACACCAAGATCAACAAGGAAGAAATTATGGTCTCCTTCGACATTACCACTCTCTTCACCTTGATTGACATCAACCTGGCTAAACAAACCATACATCACCTACTCACTAAATACCATACCCACAAAGAGGATGCCACTATAGAACACTCCACGCCCACAGAAACCATCATGAAACTCCTGGATCTATGCCTCAACACATACTTCAAATTCAATGGGAAAATCTACAAGTAAATATAAGGTACCCCAATGGGATCATCCATATCATGCCTAATAGCAGAAGCAGTCATATAATGACTTGAATCCATAGCTCTACCCACCATTGAACCAAAATTCTGGACATGCTAGGTTGATGACATCTTCATCATAATCAAACTCTTCCAAATTAAAAACACACCACCTACTCAATAACATATTCCTTGGAATCAAATTCACACATGAAGAGGAAGCAGACAACAGACTCCCTTTCCTCAATATCGACATAAGGAGAGTAGACAACTGAGAACTGGAAACCAGTATCTATCGCAACCCATGCACATGGACCAGATAGTCAGCTTCTCAAGCAGCCACCCCACCACATACAAAAGAAGCTGTATCCAGACCCTCTTCAGAAGGACCAGGACACACTGCAGCACCACAACACTAAGAAAAACAGAAGAGAAATGGCTGCTTGACTTATGTCTCCGTAATGGCTATCCAAAAAACTTCATATTCTGACACACAGCACTCAAACCACAACACACCAGATAGCCTACCGCCACGCAAAAACTAACCCTACCATATACAAAAGGGGTGTCAGAAATGACAGCCAGAATTCTCCAACTCCTAGGAATAATGATAGCCCACAAACCCACAGCCACACTCCGCCAGGAATTATCCAGAACCAAAGATAAGACACAGAAGGATGAAAGAAACAATATTATCTACAAAGTCAACTGTAACCATTGCAACCACTTCTATGTGGGGCAAACACGCCAATTAAAAACCAGGATCCACAAACACTGGCTAGCAGTCAAACACCACCATCCCAAATCCTTAATACCAACACTAAACAACATCAATTTGATTGGAGCAACAATAAAATCATTGGCCACACTATCACCCGCCATGCTTGTGAGTTCATTGAAGCCTGGCACTCTACAAGCAATTCCACTAACAGACCATTGACTTACAACCAACCTACGAACCCCTCAGAATCCAAATCAACTGCACAGCCAACCAGTGACAGCACCGAACCTCAACCAACCCACGCAAGCCCCCCAACCAGCAGTTCATCTCCCACTGACTCTGCCTTATGTAACCTCCCATCACAAGACTCACCGATGACTCACATTGACCCATCACAAGACCCTTACCTGACACACCCATATCTGAAGCCCTTATAAACAGAAGAAAACTGACACTGAAATCTCCTAAACTCTGCTGAAGATGTTACCTAGCCTGGTAACGAAACATTTGGAAACCAACCCACAAGCTCAGAGAACAAACCTTCACCCTAATTTTATTCTGTCAAAACAACTTTAAAATCCAACTGGTTTTAAAGGGAGAAAGACTATTGTCTTCTTAAAGGGAATTTAATTCCTAAACTGGATTAACATATTGTACTCCTCATATCTTACTGATGATTTTTTAAAGACTTTTGTCAAAATTAGTATTTCCAATCCCCCAATCATTGGGTTTTTACAATTCATAAGACAAATGTAAAAATATATTTGAAACTTTTAGACATTTGTTTGTCTTCTTATAATTTTAATTGTATTTTTTATTTTACCAATTGTTCATTTCCCTGCATTTAATTTATAAGAATACATATAATAAGCATGAATTGCAAAATAACATTTCAGTATTCTGCACCCCTCTTCAGAAACTCTTATCAAGAAACCTTCATCACTGAGCTGTTCTGCATTTTTTACATTAATTGTGCAACTGTGTCCAGTGGGAATTTTCATATTGTCTTAATGGAATTAAAAATGTACTGAGCATGAATTTTAAAGACATATTAGAATTCATAAGTCCTTCTTGCTGTCTGACTTCCTTCTTTTGCAGAAGCAGTGTCTCCACTCTAAAGATCTACTTATGCTGAGTGAAAAGTAATAAAATTTGCATTAATCTAGAAAGCAATAAAAACAAGTTTGGTGTAGTGCAATTAAGATATCAGGCTAGAAATTGAAAGATTGTAAGTTTTACTGTCGTCTTGAGCAGGAAGCCAGCTGGGTGACCTTAGCTTAGTCACTTTCTCTTAGTCCTAGGAAGGAGACAATGGCAAATTACTTTAAAAAAAATCTTGCCAAGAAAACAACTGGACTTGTCTAGCAGTCTCCGGGAATCAGAGATGAGCAAAAAGAAAAACAACAACAAAAAGAAATAAACAAAAAACACCCTTATACTCTCCAGTATAAGTGAAGTGTCTTCTATTCCTGAAATTACTGTGATAGCATCTATGACTAGACTCCCCCCCACCCAACATTTAGGACCTATGCCTATTCTGAGAATTTCAGAGAAAAAGAATTGATCCCAGAAAAGTAGCAATACCTCTGATCAGTGGTGTGTATATGCTCCCCTCGAATTTCATATTCTTTGGCTTCATACAAGATAGTGCTTGTATATAGTTCCATGTTCTGTTGAATTATCTATATATTTTTAATGTGATTGAATGGATAACTCCTTAAATACATGGAGAGTACCTTTATTAATTCTAAGTAACAATGAATTTAATTCAGTTCAGATTTTTGCCACAGTCCAGTCAATGAATTGGAGCTTGGTCCATAGCATACCATTCAAAGGCTGCATGTCTATATAGGTCATGGTTTTCCTAGGAAATTTAAATCTTTCACAAATGTTTTGGATATTTCTCTATTAAGATTTGGCTTGTCAAAATCATAAATCCCCAATACTACTACCTTATTAAAAATATTTTACTTTACCCTATTTTTAGAAGGATTAGCAAATGAAAAGGCAGAGAATATTATAGACTGCACACATGTAGAGAGTGTATTAAATGAATGAATTAAAATCCATTTAAATGTATACTTTATCAAGCCTAGAGGAAAAAAAAAAGTCTAATTTAACTTTAATCTTTCAGAAGAGCATTTCTCTTTGGCCCTGACCTTGCTGATGTTTAGAAGAGCTTTAAAAAGTTTTGTAAGCAGATACTAAGCCAGAGTAATTTGTAAACATATACGAAAGTTTGATATTTTAATATTTGTATTCCTCACCATAATGTTATTAGTATTACTGATTCTATTCTGTTTTTATGGTATGTTTTTAAACCTTTTATATGCTTCCTTGAGGTATTTGCAATTAGGTGGTCTTAAACATAGACTAATCAGAAAATACATTTACTCTTGTTGTCATGGTTCTGACAGATGAAACCCTTCAAAAGAACTTCGAGGCATTGTTTTCCTTAAAGAATCTTTTATTCGGGAAACAAAGTATCAGCACTACATAGTTGAACCCAAAAACTAAATTCCCCTCCCCTGGATACAAGGTAACAAAGTACAATTCTCACCCCCAATAAACATTCATAAATCACATTCCCTAATTAGCTTGAAGCACAGGCTTTCTCCCCAGCTCTCCAGCCCGCCAAACATTATCAGCTCTGGACCCAGTTTGTCCCTGGATTCCCACGGCAGAGTTGTTATTATTATGGCTAACTGAACTCTCATCCCAATCCCCCCCTCCCAGCACTAACTGATTCAAAAAGCATAGAGAAAATGGCTGCATTTTCATCTGTTATCAAAGCAAGAACATCCGATGTTAGCAGCGTCGACACTTGTATCTTCAGCCCTAGTATAGTTAAACTAAGTTACTTATAGGTTTCTGCAGGTCTTTACTTTTTCACTGTTGAGCTGAAAGATAACCAGTGCCTACACAGCATTATTCTTCCAACTACTTCTTTTAAAAATTGCCTTTTTAATACTAAATATTTGAAGGAGAGTTGGTTTTGCTGTTAATTTGTTAAGAATCTTTAGTCAACAACCATACATCAGTTACTTATTCTCACAAATACTGCATGGATTAAGATGACAATTCTGGGAATCCTTCTGAAGAAACTAATATGGCATAAAAAGTATTCTTTCTCTTCTTTCTCTTAATGGAAAGGATATAATTTCACTTACTTGTTAGATGGAGATGGGCACTGACAAATGTTTTAGCTGAAATTGGCAAGAACCGAGTATACATGAAGCATAAGTAGTTTGTGCTACCAGCTTATTTTTAAGTAATATGATTACAATAGCCACCTTAACTGGTAGCATTCTTTTGTTCAAAAGTAGTAAGATGAGAAGTAATGATGGATTTCTCATCAGTTAGGGAGTAAGATGTAATAACTAATATTCAGAATTTAGGCTTAATCAGAAACATATTTTGAGATCATTGTAAATTTATAAAAATAATATTTGTAAATAGTTCTCATTGATTCCAAATAATGAATTAATTTACAAGTATCAATGCAAATTGCATGCTAACTTGTTTTGGAAGCTTAAAATGCACCCTCTTCTTAAATATAGTTGTTTTGTTATACTTTATAATTCTGGCCATAAAATGTATTGTTCATATCACATATCAGACAACGTTTACATCACACAGTAGGTGTGAAAATATTTTAATTCCGCTGTGCTTATGGCTATTGATGAATAATAGAACAAGTAATTCTTGTAGCATTAGGTAACGTAAAGAACTGATTGAGGAGAAGTATTTCCTTCTAATGAAAACAGTGAACAAACCTGAAAAAATGCTAAACAAACCTGTGTAGAATTTCCCACACTTAAAAAAAAAAAAACCAGATTAGGAACAAATTTATTTGATGACCTCATTCTGTTCACTCTCTTTTATTATTTCCCTCACGAGAAGCCAGTATTGACATATGATATAATTCCGTCTGTAATAAACAAAGATTTTTTTTCTGTGTTTATAGCAAAGATTTCTAGTCAGTGTAGCTTGAACAACCAAATTCAAAAAGCATGGTTCCTTATTTATTTATTTTTTAAGAGATTTGTAACATTGCTCCTCACATAATTTTTGCCTCTGGGCAGCACACAATGATACAACTGGGGAAAAAATAAAACAACAATAAACGATACCAAACCAAAACCAGCAACCAAAATCAACATATCATGAATATACAATCAAGTTTAGCTACAATAGCACAGATTTGTGCTCATCACAGATGGTTCATCTATCATCCTGATGTAGCATATGGGGAAAAAGCCACAGCTCTATAGAAGGCCAATAAAATCAAGGCTATCTGAACAATGGATGGCGATGGTGGTGGGGAGGGCAGGGTGAGCTCATTCCCAAAAGCACACTTAGCTAAGGCATGTCCTACGTCCCTTAAGCTGGCATTCCTTCAGAGAAGGGACTAGTATCAATATTTGAAGCTCAGGGTTCAAATAAACAGCCGGAACTTTGTTGTTTTCTTGCAGATGTTTCATTACCAAACTAGCAATGAAGGAGAATATTTGTAGCTCAGGGTTGAAATGAGGGGTCCTTAGTGCTCTCTGAGCTTGCTTGTTTTCTTGCAGGCGTTTCATTACCTTAACTAGGTAACATAATCAGTGCTAGTAAGGAGTGCTGTTTGCTGTCAGTTTATATTCTGGTGTCTTGCCTGTCTGGGTGGGTGGGAGCAGTCTTAGGGATTCTTTGGTTGGGCTGTTTACTAATGGCTCTGTGTCAGTTTCTTGATTGGGGTGTTGCTTACTTGATTGTTGGTCTGAAGGTGACCTTAGAACTAATCTATGCTAATCTGAGTGCTGATTACTGGTGGGGGAGGTGCTGGTGTCTTTTCCTCTTTTAGGCTGGTCGATTGTCTCTTTTGCATAGTCTATAGATGTTGTTAATATCTATGTGTCTATTGATGGCAGATTTTCAGAGTGCCAGGCTTCTAGAAATTCCCTGGCATTTTTGGATTTGGATCTGATGGATCACATAAACCTCTGCTTAACTACATACTTCCAATTTGAATTTACCAACAATTAAAGGGACACCTATGGGATTACTGCTTTCAAGACTTATAGTGGAGGTTGTTATGCAATGTCTAAAAGTCATAGCACTTCCACAAATACAACTGAAAATATGGATCAGCTATGTAGACGACACCTGCACCATAATAAAAAAGGACCAATTAGAAAACACCCACAGAACCATCAACAATCTTTTTAAAGGAATCAGGTTTATTAGAGGAGAAGAAGAAAACAACAACTTGCTACCCTTCCTGGACATCCTGATCAGCAGAGACCGCAAACTAGTGTTGGAAGAAAGGTCTTCATCGTGGTTCATCCAAGCTGGGAATAAACATGGCAACTGCTTTGGGAAGAAGGTTGTAGTTTATTGGAGAGGAGAGCCAGACAGAAAGATGGGTCTGGCAGAAAAAGAGAGAGAACACATGTAGGGAGTGGGTTTTTTATACCCTCTGAAGCCTTTTGTTTTGAGTTGTTTCCTATTCCTGTTTTGAGGCTATTTCCTATGGCATGTATTCTGACCTGAGTTTGGGTGTGCCCTTTGTGAGTTAATCCTACCATGTCCTGTCCCAGGTGGGGTATGCAGATTTTAGGTCTTTGTCTTCTTAATCTCCTAGCTCCCTGGATTTACATCTGCATCTCTATAGAACTGGGTTTCTGCTTGGGGAAGGCAGACTTGGGGCTATTAAGAAAACCTGGGCATGCTTTTCTGTCTCTTCAAGATCCTGAGGAAATATATATTTTTTCTGCCCTTTTAATATTTCCTTCTCTGGGGGGCTGACTTCCCACACTAGAAACGCAAGTCTACAGAAAAAAATATACTAACCAAGTGCTCCACTTCCAAAGCAACAACCCAACCTCCCACAAGAGAAACTGGGTAAGTACTTTATTTAAATGAGCCCAAATGCACTGCAGCAACCCTGAACAGCAGAAAAAGGAAACACATTCCAACAAAATGGATACCCACGCAACTTCATCAAAAAGTCCCTGACCACTCAACCCAGTACAGCACAACCAACATAAACCCTATAAAGAATTACACTGCCATACATCAAGAATATCTCAGAAACCACAAATAGATTACTACAACCACATGGAATCAGCATAGCCCACAAGCCAACTAAAGCCCATCAAAACATCATAAGCAAACCAAAATACCCAGTAACTCCAGAAGAAAAAACAGGCGTCATCTACAACATACAGTGTAAGAACTGCAATAACTACTGTGCAGGAGAAACAGGCAGAAGACTGGCAGAACGCATCCATGAACACCAACCGGCAGTCAAAAGGCATGATGAAAATTTTGTAATTTCACAGCATATAGACAGATTTAATCATAGTTTCAATTGGTAAAATGTGACAATCCTAGACCAGGCCAAATCCAAAAATGCCAGGGAATTTCTAGAAGCCTGGCACTCTGACAAATCAGCTATCAATAGACACATAGATATTAACAACATCTATACATTAGATGCAAAAGAGACTATCAACCAGCCCAAAAGAGGAAAAGATTCCAGCACCTCCCCACCAGTAATCAGCACTCAGATCAGCATAGTTTAACTCCAAGGTCACCTTCAGACCAACAATCAAGTAAGCAATACCCCCCAATCAAGAAACTGCCAAAGAGCCATTAGTAAACAGCCCAACCAAAGAATCCCTAAGACCACACAGACAGGCAAGACACCAGAATATAAACTGACAGCAAACAGCTAGCACTGATGATGCTACCTAGTTAGGGTAATGAAATGCCTGCAAGAAAACAAGCAAGCTCAGAGAGCACCAAGGACCCCTCATTACCAAACTAGGTAACAAAATCATACTAGCAGTGATAATTATACTGAGTTTGGATAATGAAACATCTGAAAGAAAACAGTCAATCTCAGAGAACACCAAGTCCCAGGGACTTGTAGCATGCCAACACTATGTAGCCCCTGGGACAAAAAAGACAACTGTTATTTCTATGGTAAAATTAAGGGTATTTCTAGATATCATAGTCCCTCCAAATATGCTAAATTTTAAATCCCATTTTATCTTGAGTCACTCCTTCCTGGAGATATGCTTCCTAGAGGGTATGAAGGGGAGGATGCTAGTTGGAGTTTATGTTAGACCATGTGTTGCATATTTCAGCAAGTGGTGAGCAATTACTGACCTGGGAAAAAGTTAATTTTGTTTATAGATATGGAATGAAGAGATACATGTTTGGAACTTTAGATAGGGTGAAAGAGTTATTAAATTTGTTTATATTTGAACTTCGGAATTAACTTTATATATTTTCTCTTTTCTTTATTCTTACTTTACTCTTTCTCATTTTCTGTCTTTTTCCTTTTATTTTTTACCCATTCACCTTTTTCTTTAAATTTACTTTGTATTAGGTTTTATTATTATAAATAATTAGTAACACACAGTGTGTGTGTGTAAGAAAAAAGCCTAAATAAGATCAGAATGGGTTAATAGGTGAATAGGGGATTATTGAAAAATCACTAACTAGTAGACTAAACTAAAAAGTTGAGAAAACACCCTGAAAATAGGCAATAGCAAATAATACCATCTTGCTGCCAAAAACCCCTATTATGAATGTGTATTCACTAGGAGTTGAGCTCAGCTGAATGGAATCTTCACTTTTATTGTACATTAGTATTTGGCTGGGAGGCAGAGAAGCTGTAGCCATCGATGCTGCAGTACTGTAATTGCCAGCATTGCTGTTTGTAAGAGATTCTAAGAGTTCTACAGTAAGATGACAGCTTTCTACCCCCATTTTTTAAAAAAGAAATATGTTTCTTCAAGACAGTTTTGATTCCAGGCACGTTTTCCCAATTTCTTCTTCCTAGGGCCGAGAGATTGCCTAGCCCAAAGAAGTAATGGAACAGATATAATAACCATGAGATAGAGCAGCTAAATTGAGAGTTAAGTAAAAGAAAGATGTACTAAGACAGCAAACTCGTATAAAAATTAAAGGTATAGAAATAAAAATCAGTTAATGACTAGCAAAATTGTAACAGCCCAATTTCACATAGGTCAATTTACAAAGTACATATTGTACAGATACTTAGTTTTGAGATTCTTAGAAATCTAATATCTGTGATAGTAATAGTCTGAGTCAAAGAAAAATGGCTCAAGCCCAAGTGATCTATGAGCAATAAATGTTTTAATTTTCATTGTAACATCATAAATCAATAGACATTGTTGCCAGTACTGTCATCTAAGACAAAATAACATTCTCAGTCATTGACAAAAGAGAAAAAATTAATTAATCCAACCATTGCTCTTTGAAAAAAATATTTTACTCAATTATAGAAGATGAAAAAGAATACATCTTGGATAATTGTGGGTAGTGCAATGGATTAATTAGTGGCAAGTTGACAATTGGCAAAGTGACACATTAAATTAACTGTAGCAAAATCTTTCCTACAATACTTCTAAAATGGACCATTGTAGGTATAAATGTAAAAACTGCAATGCTGTATTTACCTTTCCAAGCATTGATAATTTAAGTGAAGCTATGAAGCTGATTATTGAGTTAAAGTAGTAAAATAAAATGTAATTTAAAGTCAGAGAATGAATGACCACAGCAACCAGAACCAGAACAGAACAGAACCACAGCAACCAGAACAAGTAGAAAGGAAAAGAACTGAAAGCAGCGATATAAATTCAATGATATGAAGAGAATCCAAATGCAAATCCAATATTATGTGATTGCAAAAAGTTTATAATCCCACTAGAGTAATAAATTTAATGAAGAGGGAATAGGGTAGAAGTATTGGAAAGAGAAAATCCAACTCATTCTAGCATTAAAAAATCTTGTGATTGAAGGAAGATCTGCTGTTTATCTGATGAGATTATTCGAGTAATCTCAGCTATCATTCATGCTGTTATACAATTTAGTAGGAGCAGGGCTTTTTTTCTCATAGAACGCTCAGAACGGAGTTCCGGCACCTTTTTGGGATGGAACCTTGTAGGGTAGGCAAAGTGGGTTGTATGAGATGTGTGAGCTCCGGCACCTTCTTTTTTTTTTACAAAAAAAGCACTGAGTAGGAGTACTATTGTCATAGGCAGCATAGCCAAAGATTGTATCTTTGGGGATTATGGAAATTGGACTTCACTGTATCTGAAATAGACCAGGTTAGAAAAAGCTGAGTCAGAGCAACCAGAATGGCTCAACATGTGGAGATACTAGCCGGGGGGAGACCTGATTTGCACAATAAATCAGGATGATTCTACTGGTATTTTTATCACTTTTTTCTAAATGTTTTTGTCAAGACTCATTTTAGATTTCTTGGTTTCATACAAATATTCTTGTTTATAGAGAAACACAGCTAAGAATTACAAAATATTTTCATTAAGAAATAAAACATTGATAAAAAAATCAGCTTTAAGATTTTCAAAGTTTGCTTCTTGTTCAAGGTTGTTATTAAGTAAGTATTGTTTTCTGTAATCCTGAATAGTTTCTTTAGATAGCATTTCAGTGCTAAACTAAAACAACACAGATGTTCTTTGTTCATATTAAGTATCATAAAGACTTTTTTTCCTTCAATTCAACTTTGTGTTTCAGGAATGTACTTTTAATTGCACAGAATATGTTCTGATTTCCCCCCCTCTCCTGGAATAAATTAAGACAAAACAATGGCATGTAATTGTGTTAATTTCTCAGAAGACTTTGTTATTGTTGTTTTTTAAATATCTGTATATATTGGGATTCTTTTGCTTTAAAAAAAGATGGGAAAACACCATTCAGTGGAATATATTATTCAGTTAATGGAATTGATGGTTACAGATTGTAGAATGGCATTTTGTTATCTATTGTATTAGGTATTTTTTAAACAGGGAAAGAAACATGTGAACTGTATATCATGGTAAATAAAATTTCCATGAAAAAAGAGACAAATTGAGAAGGGGAAAAACTATCTATTGTCTTTGAGCCTGCATACATATTTAATATTGTTGTCTGGATAACAGTATAAAAGCCTTTGACTCAAGAAAGAAAGATTGATTGTTATGTTGCTAAGTTTGTGCACTTTGCCTTTTCTCTTTTTCACATTATCCCAATCATTATGGTTAGTAATTTGCTGATATTGATTAATAACTGCAGAAAGTAAAACAGAATTATAGAACACTACCCATGTTATTAGAGTATATATTGATTTAATTTGCACATGGCTTTGTGCTCAGCAAGATAGGTTAAGCAATTCTTGCTATTACTTGAGATTGGGTACAATAATGTATAATTGTCCTTTACCTTATAAACCCTATTCTCTGCCACTATCAGATCCTATCATCGGTTTTGCCCTTCTGTAGAATTGTTACAAGTGCTTTATTCAGTTCATTGTGTTTGTCAGAATTAAGTGATACAACCCAGTTTAAGTATAAAACATTTGCATTTAGACCCTGTTTCAAATTAGGTTTGTGTCTCTAAAAAAAAAAAAAAAACCTAGTGAAGTCAGGACTTGAGGATGGGAAGAATGTTTTAAATCTGAAATATTTCCAGCTCAAAACTTCCCATTTCAAGTTTGAAATACTTCTTTGGACTTTCATATGAACTGTTGTCACTTGACTAGAAGTGTTTTGAGCTGTTCAAGCAGACTGTTTTGATTTCAGAAGCATTTGGAATGTCTGGAGTTCTCCATTATAAGCTAAAACAAAAAATAATTTGTTATATATTTTTAAAAAAGGAGTATTTAGAGCTCAAATTGTTTCAAATTTGAAATGTTATCTGTTCCCTTATTAGATTGTATACCTTGCTTGATTACAAATCTTCAAATTAGCCTAACAGATCAATTAAGTAACTTCCTATCTTCAACAACTACTATGAATCCATTATAGTACTGATTGTTATTAATGCCTGTTATTCCATCTCGCTTCCCCCTGTCAGTAAGAAGCAAAGGACAGCTCCTAGGAAATACAGTAATGGTTACTCATAATTAAAAATGGCAAAAGCTATGGACTGAGAAAAGTATAGTCTGAAAGAATGGACATGGGAGAATATTTCTTACACACATTTTTGAACCACATGTCCCCAAGACTAATCCATCTGTCTAATAATTTGTAGTAGGCCAAGAACCATAGGAGTAATGTTTTGTTCTATTTTATTTCTGTTCTGTATTTTAATTTTTTCTTTATATATATTTGTACCAAAAAAGTTGGAAGTTATTGTTTTTTATATTTTTCTTCTCTTTCTTCCCTATACTTCCAATTTCATTTTTTCCTGACCCCTTTTTTCTTTACTTTTTTCCTGTTTCATAATTAAATTTTAATTAAACTTTATGCTTAAAATTAAATTAATTAATAAGTTTCAGGAAAAAAAATTTTTAATTAAACTTTATGCTTAAAATTAAGTTAATAAGTTTCAGGAAAAAAAGATTTTATAGAATAAAAGAAAAAAGGGAAAGAAAGAGAGAGAGAGGGAGAAAAGAGAAAAAATAGCCCAAGAAATAAAGAAAAAGAAACAAAAGTTAAATAATATAGAAGTGATTTCTGACCTTTTTTCAACAGATAATTTCACTTTTATTATTCCTCTTCCCTCTTAGATATGATATGTTAATTCAGCACCTCATTTAATTCACATCTTTCTTTATCTTCAGATCCATAAATCCATAGATTTTATGTCTTCTTTCAGTAAAAAGTCCATGTAAGGTTTTCAGTCTTTCAGAAGAGCTTTTGTTGTTGTTTTTCTTTGACTAAACAAGTCAGTTTTGCCATTTGTGTGAATGTTTTCAGTGTCAAATTCATTACTCCACTATAGAGATTTCAGTATTCTCCTATCACTGTTCTTATAATAATCTTGCTGTAGTTATCATATATAAACTCAGCCTACCATGAGTCTTTTCTAATTTCTTGTCCGTAACTTCCAATAAAGAATTGTTTTTTACAATATTAATCTTTAAAATCCTTTGCATCTTTCTGTGAATCGTTATCCAAAATTTCTTAGCTTCTTACAAGTTCAGCATGCCTGATAAAATGCCCTCTCGTAATAATAATAATAACAATAACAATAGTAGTAGTAGTAGTAGTAGTAGTAGTAGTAGTAGTAGTAAAGTTGGAAGGGACCTTGGAGGTCATCTAGTCCAAACCCCTGCTCAGGCAGGAAACCCTATATCATTTCAGACAAATGGCTGTCCATTCTCTTCTTAAAAACTTCCAGTGCTGGAGCATTCACAACTTCTGGAGACAGGTTCTTCCACTGGTTAATTGTTCTAACTGTCAGGAAATTTCTCCTTAGTTCTAGATTGCTTCTTTCTTTAATTAATTTCCATCTGTTGCTTCTTGTCCTGCCTTCAAGTGCTTTGGAGAATAGCTTGACTCAGTGGTGGAATTCAAATACTCAACAATCGGTTCTCTTATTCGATGCAGCTCTGGGCCTCCGAGGCCTAGAACAGACTTCTGGAAGTGGCATCCATGCACTTCCGGTGGGCCGTTCTAGGCCTCGGAGGCATCCTCCAGGTCTCTGAGGCCTAAATTGGACTTCTAGAAGCCAGCCGGTTCTCCGAATGCAGCAAAGTGAACCAGCTGAATCCCACCACTGGTTTGACTCCCTCTTCTTTGTGGCAATCCCTGAGATATTGGAACACTGCTATCATGTCACTCCTAATCCTTCTCTTCATTAAAATAGACATATCCAATTCCAGCGACCGATCCTTATATATTTTAGCCTCCAGTCCCCTAATCATCTTTGTTGCTCTTCTCTGTACTCTTTCTAGAGTCTCAACATCTTTTTTACATCGTGGTGACCAAAACTGGATGCAGTATTCCAAGTGTGGCCTTATCAAGGCATTTTAAAGCGGTACTATTACTTCATGTGATCTTGATTCTATCCCTCTGTTAATGCAGCCTAGCACTGTGTTGGCTTTTTTAGCAGCTGCAGCACACTGCTGGCTCATATTTAAGTGATTGTCCACTAGGACTCCGAGATCCCTCTCACAGTTACTACTATTAAGCAAGGTATCACCTATACCACGGGTCGGCAACCCGCGGCTCCGGAGCCGCATGCGGCTCTTTGAGGCCTTACCTGCGGCTCCGGAGCCTCCTCCGCCATTTTGGCGAGCGCATGCGCGCATGCGCGGGCGGGTGCGGGGGTGCGCGTGCGAGGGTGCGCGTGCGCGAACGGGCGCGTGCGCATGAGCGAACGGGTGCGCATGCGCGAACGGCACGCGCGCATGCGTGAATGGGGCCGCGCGCATGCACGGGTGCGCGCGCATGCGCGAACGTGCGGCTCCCAGGGTTTTTTTTTTTTAGGCCAAACGGGTCCGTGCGGCTCATCCGACGTTTCGGATGGCCGACCCATGACCTATACTATACCTGTGCATTTAGTTTTTCTTGCCTAAATGTAGAACCTTACTTTTTTCACTATTGAATTTCATTTTGTTAGATAGCGCCCAATGTTCAAGTCTGTCAAGATCCTTCTGTATCTTAAGCCTATCTTCTGGAGTGTTGGCTATTCCTGCCAGCTTGGTGTTGTCTGTCGTCTTTTCATGTTTGCAACACTGGTTTGAAATACCTTGGAATATTTTGGTAATTTTTCAGTTGTCATATGCCAATTATACACTTTTATAAACAATTATTACAAAGTGTAAATTAAACTACTCAACCACATTCTGTCCCAAATATCCAAAATGAAAAGCTCATTTTGTCATGCAATCTTTAATCTATTTTCTTCTGCTTCAAATCGTAACAAACATTTTTACATGTTTGCTATTACATGTTTGTTATTTGTACATAATTCATGTCTGGATTTTAATTGTTGATTCATGTTTAAGATTTGTAGTAGTGAAAAATTCTATAAAATATGTTTAATTTTTTGTCTACTCATATTCCCATAAAATTGGAACTTCTTGGCCTTACTGGAGGGATCTTCATTTGAGGAAGAGAATGTTGACTTATGTAAGCAGAGCAGAGACCAATCTGAAGCACCAATATTATGACAGATCCAGGCTACACAGCTCCTGCAATCCCGTGTAAGAGGGCTATCAGCTCCATCTGGTAGACTAGACTATGAAAACAATTCCACAGGAAGTCTAAATTATTTTTATTGAGATTGGCTCTAATAACAGAATCTTGTGCTGTGCCTCTTTTTTCTTTATAGTTCTGTGAATTAGGGAAGTATATTTCTGAGCTGCTCCCAAATATTATCTAGATATTCTGAACTTTAAAAATCTTCCAGCCCCTTTTGTCTAGGGATCCTTGTTCTTTACACTTAGCCCCACTTTGACTCTGTTTGATAAGAAATATCAGGTGTTCAAGATTCCAATAGCTTCCATCAATAAAATTTTCAGTATGTCTGGGAAGTCCAGTTCCTGATCTAGTGTATCTTAAAAGGCTAACAGTTGTCCATCTCATAAGATCTATTGCATCTGGAACCACTGGAGAGAGTATCAGGTTGTCCTGGAAAGTATCTTGGGAATAATGGCCTATTTAAATATATTTCTCTTCACTTTGATCATAGTCTGATGTGGGAGCATTGGTATATATTGAATAAGCCAACTTTAACAATCTAGTTGAGGAATACCAGCTATATTCAATGGCAAACTGGAGCTTTAAGCAGAAATAGGTGCTATGTTGAAGTAGTAAGGCACTAGAATATTTGTGATAGCTGTCCTAAATTTTGCCTGTCTAAAAACCCTGATATTTCATTGACTGTGCTCTGTCATCTGAATGCATAGTGTGACGATAGGATTCTGTGCATTTTGGACCCTGAATTAGCCTGTGATTCTCCTTCATTTAATAATTATTTTATGAATACTTATAGAAAGCTAACTTCGAAGAATTTGACTGCTACATAAACCCTTCGTGACAAGACAATCTAGGAGCATCTTTGTTGTGTTTGGTAATTGGTGAGGCATTGACAAGGCAGCAGGTGCAACAACAACTCTTTTATTAAGGCAAAAACAGAAGCTGGCTAACTGCCGCTCCACCTCTATTTATACACTTAGCAATAGGCGGCGGCCAATAGGATTCAAGTATCCTTTCCTGTTTTAAACATGAGTTAACGAGCATGTAGACAGAAAGTCTGGCGTTTAACAGACATAGCCGTTGACCATTTTTTCAACAATTCCAAGTAATTCACATTAATACGTTACACCCCTTCCCCCTAGATAGTTCATAATGACAAATATTGAACATAGTCTTTTAAATACTTTGGTGGCCCCTTTGTCCGTTCCGAATGCCTCGGAACCGGAGGAGGCCCTCGGTCTGCTAGCTCGCCTGCCAGACTGGGCAGACCAGGGCTGTGGGACCTGTCCATTGTGGGTAGAACCGAATCTCTGTGGCTGGTCTGTCCTGGTAGACCCCAGCCAGTGTCCATAGGTGGAACAGATTCCACCGGTCCAGAAAATGGAGCCGTCTGCTGGCATTGTTCAGTGGTTGAAGTCTCTGTGTTTGGGGCTGACTTGCCATTCGCTTGTTGTGAGTCTGTGCCAGCCAGTGGACCCGGCAGCTGAGTCCGGGGAATCAGAGGAAGAGGAGGAGGCGTTTGGAGAGGCATCAGAGTCGGAGGGAGGCTCTGATGAGTTACAAGACTCACAATCTGATGAAGAGCCTGGCTCCTCCCATCGTGTTTCAGATGAAACTCAGTTATGTGGGGAGAATGAGTCAGACTGTGAGGATTCACAGCTGGTAGACATTATTGATGCTCGTAAACGAAGGCAGTTAACTAGAGCAGGTCAGCAGCAGTCAATGCAACAACTTCAGGGGAGGAGGAGAAGGCATTGAGAAGCCATGCCTTGGGGCTGCTTTATAAAAAGGGAAGGTGTGCACGGTGCTGGTTGCTGAAGGCAACCGTTTGCAAAGAACTTCCAGGGATCATGGTCTGTTTGTTTTACCGGTGAATTTCTTGTTTAACTCCTGCTCTTTTTGCTTTTTTAACCAATTATCTATTGGGAAAGTATTCTGTTGTTTTTGTTTTGGAGAAAACTTATCAGGACTGTTTTTGAAATAAAAAGAGGTTGGTTTTTCCAGCCTACTGTTAAAGAGGGGTTTGTTCTTGTGATGCAACAAGGACGGACGTAGGCTGGGACAGAACAATTTGCCTTCAGCCTCCCACCCCCTACTATTATGGAGCAGCTACGTGCTGAGAATGCTCAGCTCTCCCAGCAGCTGGCTTTGTTGGCAGCCCAAGTAGCGCAGCTCCAAGCACACGTCCCTGCTGCTCCACCACCCAGGAGAAAATGCCAAGTTGCGATGCCGGACAAATTTGATGGCAATCCGGACATGTTTCCTGTTTTCATGGGACAATGCTATCTGTTTATCAGCGTGAGAGCGGCTGATTTCCCCATTGACCGGGATAAAGTGGGGTTTATGATAAGCCTTCTCTCTGGTGCTGCAGTTCGTTGGGGCACACCCCTGCTAGCCCAACCTAGTCCATTGTTGGGCAACTTTGTGGGGTTTTGTGATTACATACAGATGATGTACGAGGACCCCATTAAGACACAGACTGCTACCCGACGTTTGAAAGCTCTGAGGCAGGGCCGACATCCCCTACAGGGCTATATCAGCTATTTTCGGCTGCTTAGTCAGGATTCAGCCTGGAATGAAGCTGCACTCGTGGACGCTTTCCAGGATGGATTGTCGGAGGAGATGTTGGATGAGCTGGCCCGTGTTGATGTTCCCCTGGACCTCAATGGGCTCATCCATCTCTGTCTGTGGATCAACGCTCGGCTGCAGCAGCGAAGGAGTCGCCATGCCACCCCAGAGACCCGTGCGACCCCCATTGTGAGTGAGACCCTGGTCCAGAGGGAGGAGCCAATGGAGTTAGGTGCTGCCAGACCTCGCCTATCAGTGGCAGAGATGAACAGGTGACATTTGGGGGGGTTGTGTTTTTACTGTGGGGACCCTGGGCATTTGCCTTCTTTCTGCCCCAAGAAGCGATGAAGGGCGTCTGTGACCGAGCCTGCCCCGAGAAAGCCACCTGCTCCTCTGTCGGGAAATGGCCCGAGCCCGACCTGAAGGGCATTTTGGGTCGGGCATCCAGCAAAACCGAGCGATGCTCTTCAGATGCTGCCCACGGACCTCCATGGCATCTGATATTGGAGGCGCGCCTGATTCTCACCGGGTTGCCTAAGGGGATTCCCGTCCATGCGTTGATTGACTCTGGGGCCACCACGAACTTTATGGATGCAGCATTTGTGGCCAAATGGGCGGTTCCCCAATGCCCGGTGGAACCGCCCATGTTAGTGGAGACTATTGATGGTCGAGTGCTCCTATCTGGGCCAATTAAGGCTGCCACACAACCATTATGTATGGCCATCAGTTCACATGAGGAGGCCATCCAGTTCTATATAGCCTCCGACCTGCATTTCCCCGTGGTCTTGGGAACTGGCGTGGCTCCGGACGCATGACCCGCAGATTTATTGGTCACAGAACTTGGTCACCTTCCCAAGCTTACAGTGCATGGACCACACCCGCCAAATCTATGCCGGCCAGGTAGATGGTCCCCCAGGGGTCACCTTACCCTCCGAACTGGCGGATTACACTGATGTGTTCAGCGAGACTGAGGCGGATCAATTGCCCCCGCACAGGCCATATGACTGCCCCATTGATTTAGTCCCTGATGCGCCTCTCCCAGTGGGGCGTTTGTATTCCATGTCGGACCCTGAGTTGGCCGCGTTGCGGGACTTTCTGGACAAGAATTTGGCTCAGGGTTTTATTCGGCCCTCGTCCTTGCCAGTATCAGCGCCAGTGCTCTTTGTAAAAAAGAAGTCCGGTGAATTGAGGCTTTGTTGTGATTACGCCATCACAGTGCGTAATCAATGCCCGCTGCCCCTCATCCCCGAACTCCTGGATCGGCTCCATGAGGCAAAGATCTTCACAAAGTTGGACCTGAGAGGACCCTACAATCTCGTCAGGGTTCGGTCGGGGGATGAGTGGAAGATGGCATTTGGTACCCGGTATGGGCACTTTGAGTACACTGTGATGCCGTTTGGACTGACCAACGCCCCTGCAGTGTTTCAGCATTTTATGAATGACATCTTCTGAGACCTGTTAGATCAGTTTGTCGTGATCTACTTGGACGACATCCTGATCTACTCCCTGTCATGAGAGGCGCACCATCAGCATCTACGTCTGATACTGCAACGGCTCCGAGAATATCAGTTGTATGCCAAACTGGAGAATTGCCAGTTCTACCAGAGGACCATCGACTTCCTGAGTCACTGCATTTCTCCTGAGGGCATCGCCATGGAGCTGAGTAAGGTCGAGTCTTTGTGGAGTTGGCAACCCCCACGTCATGTTAAAGGTGTCCAGCGACTTCTGGGGTTCGCCAACTACTATCGGACTTTCATCCCTGTTTTTGCTGCCATGACGGCCCCCCTCACTCGGCTCCTACAGAAAAAGACCCGGTTTCAGTGGAACTCCCCAGAACAACGGGCTTTCCAGATGTTAAAGGAAGCCTTCATGAAGGAGCCCATCTTGAAGCATCCTGACCCGCAGCGGCCATTTGTTGTGGAGGCGGATGCCTCCGACATTGCCATTGGAGCGGTGTTACTTCAGGCTATGTCGTCCGGCATTGCCCTCTTCCCTTGCGCGTACTACTCGCAGAAACTGAATGCGGCAGAGTGCAATTATACCATCTGGGAGAAGGAGCTACTGGCCATCAAAGTGGCCTTCGAGGCATGGAGACATCATCTGGAAGGGGCGCGGCATCAAATCGAGGTCCGGACGGACCATAAGAATTTGGAACACTTGCAGACCGCTTGGAAATTGAACCAACACCAGATTCGGTGGTCTCTTTTCTTTGCGAGGTTCAATTTCCGTGTAACGTATATACCTAGCAGTTGCAACCAAAGAGCGGATGCTCTGTCCAAGAAGCCCGAATATTCCCAAGCAGAAGACAAGCTTCTGCCCAGGACAGTGTTCCCCATTGAGTCTTTTGCTGCGGTGCAGGAGCCTATAGATGTATGGGGTTGGATTCGGGAGGCCCAGCAACAGGATGCGTGGGTGGCTCAGCGAAAGGAGGAGGTGGGGCCAGATTCCTGGACAGTCACAGATGGACTCTTATACTATCGTGACTGGCTCTATGTTCCAGGAGGGCCACTCAGGGGACTCATCCTCAGCCAGTGTCACGATAATCTGGCGGCGGGGCATTTTGGCCTGTTCAAGACCCTGAACTTGGTCTCCCGTACCTTCTGGTGGCCCCGAGTCAGACACAATATCCAGGCCTATGTCACATCCTGTACCCTGTGTAGGCAGGCCAAGTCAGCAACGGGGGCTCCGCCCGGACTATTGCAGCCCTTACCAATGCCCAAAAGACCCTGGGGGGCTGTGTCCATGGACTTCCTGATGGATTTACCTCTGTCTTCTGGATTTATGACAGTGTTCATGGTGGTGGATATGCTGACCAAGATGGCGCATTTCATCCCGTGCTGTGGCTTGCCGTCAGCCCGTGCCACCTGTCGTATGTTCATCCAGCAGGTGTTCCGGCTGCACGGCCTCCCTGATAGGATCGTGTTCAATAGAGGGTCCCAATTTACAGCCCGTTTCTGGCAGGGGTTGATGAAGGCATTGGACGTCAAGATCTGCCTCTCGTCCGTGCATCATCCCCAAACTGATGGCAGGACCAAGAAGATCATCGGGATCCTCGAACAATATGCTAGGTTCCGAAGAAAAGATGCAATCCAAGGAAAACTGATACATTTTTGTCCAGAAAACTCTTTATTTATGCAACATTACTTCAGCACGCATAAAGTGAAGCCAAAAACTAAAGTCTCCTCCTTCTTCCCACAGTGTCTAAGCATTTCCTCCTCCCTCAATGTAACAAGTCATAAATCACATTCCCCAATTAGTTTAAAGTGTGAGCTTTCCCTCCCGCCATACTATCTATCTTCTCACATTTCATTCTTTGAAGACGCTGTGCTGGGATATTGTTATGGCCAAATAGTTCTCAGCACATTCTTTCACTCCCTCCCCCCATACTATCTAATAGTGGCTCTTAAAGTAATACACAGGTTAAATAGTGAATGTCTGCATCTATATATTTTATCAAGCATAACATTCGATGTTAGCAGCCTTGACAGCGCTGCTATATAAATCAGCAGCAGAACAATTGGGTGGACTATCTTGCGGTGGCTGAGTTCGCGTTCAACAACTTGCAGCACACCTCCACACAGATGACCCCATTCTTGGCCAATGTGGGATATCACAGTTTTTCCCTCTTTTGCCGCTAGACTCACTGGTTCCAGCAGCAAATGATTTCATGGCAGAGTTCCAGGCGATTCATCAATTGGTACGACGACAGTTGGAGAAGGCCAAGGCCGATTACAAAAAGGTGGCCGATCGGTCGAGGCGGGATACGCCTCCACTAACGGTGGGAGACCAGGTATGGCTGTCCACCAGGAACCTACCGTCAACCCGGCCAGCCAAGAATTTAGACCACCAATATCTAGGACTGTTCCCAATCGAGGCGGTCATCAATCTGGTCGCCTATCGATTAACTCTGCGACGTTCGCTGCAGGTGCATCCGGTCTTTCACCGGTCACTGTTGGTCCCCGAGTAACCGCCGTGTCCACTCCGCCAAGCAGAACCTCCCCAACTGGAACAACGTGACTGAGACAGCGCTCCTGAGTATGAGGTCGCCAGCATTCGGGACTCTCGGCTGAAAGGGCGCTTTCAGTACCTGGTCGAGTTGGTCAATGTGCCTGAGTAGCACACGACCGTCTTCCAGGACCACTTTGTAAGAAAGTGGCCCAGACACCTTACCAACCACAGCTACCACCCACAGTGCCCCTTGCCCGTAGTTCCACGCCCAAACCGGGTCGCCAACTTGCAAGCGTCTTGGCGCCTTTGGCTGTGTTGATTGTGAGGCAACTCTGTCTGGATGCAGGCAATCCAGCTTTGTGATCAAGCGCTGGCCCCATCTTAATTCGGCTGGGCTTCTGCCCGTGGAAGTGCAGGGAGTTGTGCATTGGCAGAGTAGAAAATCTGCCAGCCTATGCTGCCAGTTGCTGGTTACTATCCTCTTTAAGGATTCTTTGATCGTTCGGACCATGCGTTCCGCTTGGCCGTTTGAGGCCGGGTGAAAGGGAGCCGAAATGGTGTGCCTAATCATGTTAGCCCTCAAAAAGGACTGGAATTTTGCAGCGGTAAATTGAGCCCCATTGTCTGAGACTATCATGTCGGGCAACCCATGCATGGCAAAGATTCTGCGCAGTTCCTGGATGGTCCTGGCAGTAGTCATCGTCGGGACAGGTGCGACCTCTAACCACTTGGAGTGACTGTCCACCACAATGAGGAACAGCTGTCCCTGAAATGGCTCCATAAAGTCGATGTGGATCCTAGACCACGGGGCTTGTGTGGTTTCCCAGCGGTGGACTGGGACGTGGGGCATCTCTGGTCTAGATTGCTGGCAAATGTGGCAACTGTTTACTTGAGCCTCAATTTCTTTATCCAGCCCAGGCCACCAGAGGTAGCTTCTCGCGAGTGCCTTCATCCGGACTATTCCCGGATGACCCTCATGCAGAGACTCTAAGACTCTAGCCCTCAGTGAGTTCGAGACTACGACCCAACTACCCCACAAAATGCACCCGCTGTGGGCTGACAGCTCGTCCTTCCTCCTCCTGAAGCTCTGAAAGTTAGGCCCCGGACTAATGTCCAGCCATCCTGTGAGCACCCAGTTCAATACACGGCTCAGCGTCTTATCTGAAGCTGTCTTGGCAACCACGTCCCCTGTGTTAAGGGGAGATTCCGGCAAATCCTGGATAGCCAGGAAGCGAGCAGCGGGAGCGGGGTCTGGCTCTAATTTCGGTAGGGGAAGCCTGCTAAGGCCGTCTGCGTGGCCCATTTCTCTGCCCGGTTTGTGAATCAACCTGTAATTATAGGCTGAAAGGAAGATGGACCACCTCAACATCCGTGAAGAGATGATTTGAGGTGTTTGTTTGTTCGTAGTGAATAAACCCAGAAGTGGCTTATGGTCCGTAAAAACCGTGAAGGGCCGACCATACAAATAGTCATGGAACTTCTTGATTCACACCACTATGGCCAATGCCTCCTTATCAATTTGGGCATAGTTGCGTTCTGCCAAGGACAGAGTCCTTGAATAATAGGCTATAGGAACTTGTGTTCGGTCAGCTGTTAAATGGCTCAACACAGCTCTACCCTATACGGGGATGCATCACACGCAATGCTGATAGGAAGCTGTTCGTTAAAATGCGTTAGAACAGAGTTTGAAGACAACAGTGATTTGACTGCTGAAAAACTCCGCTCGTGGACGCTCGTCCACTGCCACGGTGCCTTCTTGTCCAAGAGCCAGTGTAATGGCTCTGCTACTGTGGCCTTGTGGGGAAGGAAGGCATGATAAAAGTTGAGCAGGCCTAAGAATGTCTGAAGGTCCCCTTTTGTCTTAGGACTGGAGGCCTGCTGAATTGCTTTGAGCTTGGATTCAGCTGGGTGGATGCCTGCGACATCAATACGGAAACCGAGAAATTCGGTTGAAGCTACCCCTAATTTGCATTTTTCCCTCTTTAGCTTCAGCCCCGCTTCGCGGAAACGCTGAAGGATGGCTTTGAGCCTTTCTGCCAGTATTTCTACTGACTCCCGAGCTATGAGGACATCATCGAAATATGGACACATGCCTGGAATATTTTTGAGCGTGCGCTCCATCACGCTCTGGAAAATGCCTGGAGCGACACTGACACCAAATTGTAGGCGCCTTACCCTGAAAGCTCCCCTGTGGGTAACTATGGTCTGAGCTTCCACCGTGGCATCGTCTACCGGCAGTTGCTGGTAGGCCTGAGCCAAATCTAATTTGGCGAATATGCGACCTCCCTGTAGTGACGCCAAGATGTGGCTGACTACAGGCAACGGATATGCATGTTGTTGGAGTGCTCTATTGATAGTGCACTTGTAATCTGCGCATATGCGCACTTCTCCGTTGGCCTTAAGTGGCGTAACTATGGGGGTTTCCCACTGACTGCTATCAACTGGCTGCAATATGCCTTGCTGCACCAGTTTGTCCAGCTCTGCATCGATTTTCTGCTTGAGGGCGAAAGGCACTCTATGAGGCTTGATCCTTATTGGAGTTATGGCAGGATCAAGCCGAAGGGCTATGGGAGGTATCTTCCCAGGTTGGGGGTAAAACGTCAGCAAACTCCTGACAAACTGCCGACAGGTCTGCTGCTTTTGTACTGCTTATTCCAGTCACGTTGATTCCCAATGCATCAAACCAATCGAGCCCGATGAGGCTTGTGCGGTTGCCCTCAACTACTACTACTTCCAGGGGACCCTCAAACTTCCTGAACTGCACCCTGAGTGTAGCTTCTCCTCTAACTGCTACCCGGGAGTTTTGGAAATCCGTTAACAAGAGGTTCGACGGCTTGAGCTTCACTCGTTTGCCGCTATGACTGCAAATGTGTTTGAAAGTCCCTTGGGATATTATGGATAAAGCTGACCCCGTGTCTAGCTCCGTGTTACATGGAACTCCTTGCAGCTTGACTTTAAGTTGCAGCTTCTCCTTGAGTGGGCGATGGGCACTTGTTCTATATACGCTCCTTCTACTGGTGCAATAGCCAAACCTGTGTTGCCCCGCGACCCCGGTACCTTTCCGGGGTAACTCTTCTGGTGGGCTTTCTCTCCGGCGACCCTTACAGATAGCGGTGATGTGGCCTTGTTTGCCACACGCCCAGCATGTTCCTGTGCGGAACCTGCATTCCGAGCGTTTGTTTCGGCCTCCACACCCTGCACATCGAGTGAAGGGAACTGCCTTGTCAACCAGTCACTGTGGCCTTCTTTCTGGTGGCTGCTGTAACCGATCGACCTCGTGGTCTGAGTTGGAGTCTTTGACTCTCTCAGCGTCTTCCTGGTGGACGACTTCTAAGCAGGGAGTGTTCTTGGAGAGCCGTAAGGCTTTGACGCCCCCCCCCCTGGTAGCTTCTTTGGCTGTGATCTCCCTTAGGGCATCTTGGAATGAAAGAATCTCTTTAGCGAACAATTTCTGTTGGAGTTCCCTGCTTCTCAACCTGCACACTAAACAGTCTCTCAGTCTCTCTTTGAGGTCTTTGAACTCGCAGAGTCGGGCCGCTTGACGTAGGGTGGCTATGAATTCTGCAGCCAACTCGCCCGGTCGTTGGTCTTTTCGTTCGAAGGCGTGTCTCCAGGCAATAACCGAGAGCTTCTGCTCGAAGTGCTCTTTCAGCATTTTTTTAAGCTCGGAGTAAGCGACAGACTCAAGCGGAGCTGGAGCGACTAAGTTCTCGGCGATGTCGAACGTCGCCTGGCCACACACGCACAGCACCGTTGTGGCCTTCAAGCCGTCTTCATGAAATTGGTTGACTCTCAAGTAGTTCTCAACTCTCACGACGTACGAACTTCACCTCTCTGGATGTGCGACGTCGAACTCTGAGAGTTTTCCGATCTTGGCCATGATGAGTTGTCTCCGGCCTCTCAATGCCTCGTGCTGCCAAGGCTTTTGTTAATCTCCCAGGAACGGATCCTTGGGGAGGGCTCTATCTCCAGCGTTTTCGTACTGGCAGGTGGGGGGGAACGTGGTTCCAGCCAAGGCGTCGTGGTTTGGCCTTACCCCCTTAGTGACTCAGCTCTTCTATCTTGGCAGCACATCACTGTTGTGTTTGGTGATCAGTGAGGCATTGACGAGGTAGCAGGTGCAACAACAACTCTTTTATTAAGGCAAAAACAGAAGCTGGCTAACTGCCGCTCCACCTCTATTTATACACTCAGCAATAGGCGGCGGCCAATAGGATTCAAGTATCCTTTCCCGCTTTAAACATGAGTTAACGAGCATGTAGACAGAAAGTCTGGCATTTAACAGACATAGCCATTGACCATTTTTTCAACAATTCCAAGTAATTCACATTAATACATTACAATCTTAATGATTGATTATCAGATAAATTTTCCTTCTGAGAAGGAAAGAACTCTTCTAAAATTCAATATGAGCCTGAGTCAGAGTACTGGTCTATCTATTCTACAACTCTGATTTAAATGATGGTGGTATCCTTCTAGTGTACCAGTTTACATATGCAGATAGAGATGTTGGAACTTGAACCTGAATATTGCATGTGCAAATGTTCAGCATGCATTTCAGGGATTTTCAATCTTATCAAGTATGTGTCACCTTCCCAAATAAAAAGAATTAAAAACTTTTCCTTAATATTTTAGATATAATTTAATTTGAAATTATATAGATGCTATTTCGGAAAGCCATTTGGCACCTTGACCATTCATTATCAGCAGCTTCTGATATATGCTGATCCCAAGCTTTATCCTGTCGTATGCGAGGACCCTTAAGCTCTGAAACATCCAGAAAAAAAACACCCCAAAACAAAGAAAAACCTGAGGTGGCCAAATTCAAAAGATATAGCCTAGTCCAGTGATCAAAATTTCCTTTACAATATAGGAGGTAGCTCCTTCCCACCTTGATGGAAGAAAAGTTCTCCAGGGAAGTAAGCTGTTTCGTGCCCAAAGCCCATTTGAAAGGTTGGAAGGTTTTACAGACCTGAATAGAGACACTGAGTAGCAGAGTATTTTCCCCCTCATGTGCCATAGGTTTCAGTTCACTGCGGTCCTCATCATCCTTTCTGTTCTTCACCAAACCTTCTCGTCACCATTACTGACGCTGAAAATGTCACTCTCTGATGATGAGGCTTAGTTTTCTTAGAGGTTTGGCCTATTTATTTTATAAATCCAGCCTCCAGTATCAGTCTGTTTTGGAAGCAAAGCTCCTTGACAATGTTGGCATGGCTCTGAAATTCTGCTTGTGCAAAAGTTGAATTCCTGATTCCTGACTAGTATGAAAATTATGCCACTTGCAGCAGTTATTTGGGGAAACGGTTCCTTCTTTTTAAAATACAATTGAAATGATTCTTACTAGCCAAAAAGATTGACTTTCTTGGAAGAACATTCAGAATTTTTCTGAACTGCTTTGTTGCCATCTGTGGGAGAAATACCAGATGAAAATAATAGGGAGCGAAGAGTACATCTCTTAGCAGAGGGAAACCAAATCACAAACGCTGCTTATGAGCACTGGCAAATCATCCAGGTAATACACTTTTATGTAGATTCATTTAAAGTTCATTTTTGAACCAAGGTACGTCAAACTTATAGAATGTGTCCAAAATCTGGGACCCATAATTCCTGTAGAATGGAAATTTGGCAAATTTTAGAAAAAAAATTGTGACATAAAAGTTATTATAAAACAATTTATGACATAATACAAAATGTGGTAAAACATTTCCTGCGCTGAAGTTTGTGCTATACAGTTCGACATGGGCTATTTTAAAGGCAGATATATTTCTGAATGTATCTCAGCTTTTCCAGTGAAGGCTGCATATTACAGGTAATCCTCAACTCGTGACCAGTCATTTAATGATCATTTGAAGTTATGATGGCCTCAGAAAGGAGCTTTACAGTCCATAAAGCACTTCCAACTATCGTAAAATGTTGTAAATCTCCCCTCCCTGTCACATAACTGCAGTTTGGGCATTTAGCAACTGACTCGCATTTACAATTGGTTGCAGTATCTTGCAGTTACCTGACCACAATTTGTAACATTTTCTCCCAGTTTCCAGCAAAAAGACGCCCATTGGAATAGATTTAACAACTGTGTGATTCGCTTAATGACTACTATAAAGTGATTGAAAAATTGGGCTTAATCATATTTGGTGCCTTGATTTACAACACAAATTCCAATGTTATTTGTGGTTGTAATTCGAAGACTACCTGTAGAAACTGTGTCAGAATTAAAAATATTGAAGAATCTGGTAAGGAATGTCTCTGAAAAGATGAAGCAAGGGTTTACGGGTTGTCTAATAAACTCCAAACTTGGTCTGAACAGATTGCAGGAACAAATTTCAACTGATTTCATTTTCCTACAGAATTTAAAACTGATTATTTCCATTGCCAATATGGTTCTCTCTATATACTTGCCCTCAAACTGAAAAAAGAACACTTTAATGTTGTTTGTCTGAAATACTAACCATAATCTCTTCATCTTGATAAACCTGATTCTTACTTTAAAACAATTATTTAAAGTTATGTATTGTTTAACTCTATATTTTAAAATTTGAATCCATAATTTAAATTATATGAGGCACCATATGACAGAAAGGCATTTGAGGATCATTTCAAGATTGTACACTTAAATTCTACTTCAATGGAAATATGTAATATCATGACAAAAATACAGTAATAGACTTTTTCTTTCTTGGGATTACTGAACATCTCTCCTCTCCCCTCCCCCCTCTCCCCTCCCCTCCCCTCCCCTTTTCACTTCCGGTGCTATTCTAGGGAAGACTCATGTCAGCATTTTTTTTAAAGGAAGTTAATGCATTTATAAAGAAAAGGCTGAGCTTCCAAAGTCTTGAGCAGAGTCTTTAATTATATCCATGTGATGTTGCAGGACTGGCAATAAGTTCAGGATTTCCCATTAGTTGTAGATGTGGCTCCATCTGCAATATTACATTTATTTATAGCCTTTCTTTCTGAAGATATATACCCCAAATGCTTATAGCTAAAACATACATGCATTCAAAACTAGATACAATACAAGCCTATAATAAACCATCTCTTCTCTGGCCATTCCCCTCCTGACTCTCTTTCTCTACATCATTAATCAACAGGAATATACATGTCTATCAACAATTACATATCTTACAAGACCACCAATTTTTGCAGAATTCTGTGCCAGAAAATCCAAAAGCTGAAATCAGTAACCTTGTCTTGAATTGCTTCACGTTATTCCTCCCAGATCAATTTGTCTTTGTCTCTTGTTGGCAGAAGTCATGAAACTATCATTGATATCATGATTCTAAGCTTACACCAGCTTGAAAAAACAGTTTCCGATGTCCTTACAATAATGACAATTACCTCTAGGGCAGGGTGTCAAACTCACCACGTCACATGATGTGTCACGACGTATCGTGACTTTTTTTGCATTGCCGGAGCTGGGGTGGGCGTGGCCTCCGTATGATGCAACCGGCCCACGGGCCGCCAATTTGACACCCCTGCTCTAGGGGATCACTTTTAGCAAACTCATTTGATTCTCATTTTGTCACTTTATCTTTTTTTTTTCTTGATGGAATGATTTTGTAGCCAGTAAATCAATAATAGTAGCCAATTATTTTCCATCTTCAGCTTGTGAGTGGCTTACTAAGCAATTGGCAGTGCCTGCCTGGATTTGTTTGGGAACAGGGCGAAGCTGTTTGGAACTTTGAATTTGAAAAGAGTCCTTGGCTCTGAAATGCCTCAGAGGTCTTCCCAGGATTGACCACCCCTTTTTTACTTTGTCTGATATAACAGACAAAAACGGGCACAGTATGTTGCACCCATCTTTTGTCATTTAATTATTTTGACTCAGCTATAATGCCTTTGGGCCACACAATAAGATGGGTTTAGGCATTTTGACAACTGTTTCTTCCTTTGGGATTTTTTTTAGTCAAACTGCTTGCTTTTGGTTCTTTCTAATTAAATATGTGCCTATAAAGGTGATTGATGGGCAGGTGCTTAAGGTCTTATGGTCTTTGTTCTGGGGTTTGTGGTTAGATAATTAAGATCAGCTCAATTCTCCTCTCCATGTTGTATTTTAGCAATTTATAATATAATATAATTAATAGAATAGAATAGAATAGAATAGAATAGAATAGAATAGAATAGAATAGAATAGAATAGAATAGAATAGAATAGAATTCTTTATTGGCCAAATGTGATGGGACACACAAGGAATTTGTCTCCAGTGTATAAGCTCAGTGTACATATAAACAGCAAGTAGTAGTAGTAATAGATCATAAATCATAGTTACAATCATTAATCATAATTTACAAATAACAATTGATAAATCATAAGAAACCAATAGGAGAAGATGGTGGGAGAGATGAGAAGATGAGAAAAGATGAGAAATGTGGGAATTAATTGTTCAGCAGAGAGGCTTCCGGTTCCTGATCGTGGCACTTGCGGATGTGTGAGGAGAGTCGTCTCTTCGCCGGTAGACCCTGGACAGGGTCGAAAGTCACCCTGGAGGGGCGACCACCATTGAGGAGGACCCTTGTTAGACCGCAGAAGGGCGGCAGCGCCTTCCGTGGTCCGAGGCAGCTCCTTAGGACCGACGAAGAAAAGATCGGCCATTAACATGGCCGATCACTTAGCCATACCAGCCGAAAGCCAGAAGAACAACTAAGCACACAGAACCACCATGGAAGATCCGGGTGAGACCCTTCCTTGCCTTTCTTTACCCTAATTACCTTCCTGTGAAAAGCCCCTGGAATTATTTCCCTGCTTTTAATAGAGCGGCGTTTGCCTACTTGGGAAGATAAGCTTTGGAAACAAAAAGAAAGAATAATTTATTTTAATGACTATTTCTATTTTTGGATACTTTGGGGTCCCAAAAAAACCCTATTACAGAATTTTATTATTCTATCTACTTATTAAGTTGGAAAACATTGTTTTTTTTCTTTTTCTTCTTCTTTTTTTAACTGGATAAAACTTTATTGGCGTCTGGAAAAAGATTCCATAGCCTACTGGGGACATCTTGTGGCAAAATCTGGCACTGCAACTGAATTTTTTCTTTGATTTTGAGGCTGGGGTTGACCTTCAAATTATCATAAAAGGAAAAAGATAAAGAATTGGAAACAACTGGGTGTTGAAACCAACTGCTAGAAATTGTGGAGGTGGACACTGGCTGACTGTTATTAAACATAGCCTCCACTAAAAGACTAAAAGATTATTTTTAATCACCATAGAAATGGAGGAACTTTACCCACAACTTAACTAGAATCTCATACTGGAAAAAATCCTTGAAGCTACTGAGCAAATGAACTCTAGAATGAAAGCTAAAGATGTTATTCCAGAACCACAAATTGAACCCCAAACTTTAACTGAACAACGTACAGGCCAAGGAATAGCAGAGGAAGAACAGATCAACATGAAAGAGGACTTTACACAACACTACGTACAACCTAATGAGATGGAGGAACCTTATCCACATCTTAATTATAAACTTATACTGGAAATTTTTTTTGAAGCTACTGAGCAAATGAATTCCAGAATGAAAGCCAAAGATGCTGCCCCAAAATCACAAACTGAATTCCAGACTCCAACTGACCATCCTATAAGCCAAAACACAACAGAAGAGGAACAAACCAACACAAAGAGGACTTTACACAATACTATGTACAACCCATTGAGAATCTTGATGATCAAAGAGTGACTTCAATTAAAGCACATGTAACTTCAAAAGCAACAGGAACTGATTTGTAAACATGATGTATTGAGAACTGTATCAACGTTGACAACCAATTAGTAACTACAACATTGGATATAACCGATTATGCTACTCAGACGATATTGGAAGAAGGAGAAGAGGAGCAAGACCAGACTGAATTGATGATAAACATGCCTAACCAAACATTGAGATTTGAATTATTAGGGCAACAATTGAATAATTACAAAGGAGCCAGTTCCTTTGAAAAATTGATAACTGGATGCTCTCCCTTGATTCAAATGATATGTGTAGGAATGAAGGGAGACCTATCTGATGATATAGAGGCTCTGTTATGGAAACCCGCTTGGCACAAAAAGAAAGCCAGAGTCAGATTTAAAAATTGGATTTAAAATTCTACTTGATGGGTTAAAAAGGTTTTTTAGAGATATTGATTGATTTAATATTTAGGATTTAGATTTATAATGGAGATGAAAATTAATTGTTAGATTATACTTTGGAATTGTAATATGGAAAAGGTTTTGAGATAATGGAAATTACTATATCAGTAAATGAGGAGTTATTAGGACAAGAAATGGAATATACATGTGAAATAGAGTAAGAATGTAATTTTTGGAATAATATGTCTATTTCAGATATGATAATCATTTTGTAATGGAATGAGAATAAGGAAATGGATTGTGACAATGGAAGATATGGTATCAGTAAATGAGGAGCTATTAGGACAAGAAATAGAATATATTTGGGAAAAGTAAGAATGTAACTTTTGGAACAATATGTTTATTTTACATATCATAATTATTATGTTATGAAATGAGGGAAATTAGGGTTACCCGAAGTGTAAACAATATGCTTATTTAAGGCTAAACTGGAATATGGTAATTGGAATTAAGTAAAGCTTAAAAACAGGACTTGGATTTGTATAAGTAAAATGTTATTGATAAATGTATCGATTGATTGAGCTCTATTTAGAAATGTATTAATTTGAATATGTCATATTAATTAAGGGAAATAGAGAGGGAACCTTTAAGGAGTTAACCTGAGGTATATATGTATGACTTTGTTATTGGATAATTGATTACCCCATCACCACGTTATTTCCTAAGCACTTGGATATAAAAACTGAAAAATTAATAAAACTTGTTTAATTGTTCAGCAGAGTGATAGCATGGGGGAAAAATATCTTTGTGTCTAATTGCTTTGGCATGCAATGCTCTATAGCGACATCCTGAGGGGAGAAGTTGAAATAGATTATGTCCAGGATGTGAGGGGTCTGTAGATATTTTCTCTGCCCTCTTTCTGGTTCATACAGATCCTCAATGGAAGGCAGGCTGGTTGCGATTTTTTTTTCTGCAGTCCTATCTGTTGAAGTCTGTGCCTGTCCTGTTTGGTTGCTGTGCTATACCAGACATTTACTGAGGAACAAATAACAGACTCAGTAATTCTTCTGTGGAACTGTATTAGCAGATACTTGGGCAGTCTGAGCTTTCTGAGTTGGCGCAGGAAGAACATTCTATTTTGGCTTGTTGAATTAGCTGAAAAGTGGATTTTGTTTTGGCGAAAACTTTTGGTGCCACTCCAAAGGGTGTTCTGGAGGCATTTTTGATCTCACTATATTGTCAATCTCTATATTTATGCTCTAAAAATTAAACCATTGATAAAAACCAAAAATGATTGAAAGAAGAAAAGGTTTTGTTAATAACAATTTTAAACATTCATAATATGAATAATAACATATGTATTGGCAAAGATAGTATATAAGAAATGACTTACATTGCTTTAGTTCAGTTGAGAACTTAGAATGCAAAGGCTGACTGATGAAGCTTCAAAATAAAATTATAAGTAATATAGTTATACATTAAACTCTCTATGGGTTTAAGCAAGAACTCAGACATAATAGTGGTCTGGATTTTATTAACATTTATGACTTCCCTTGTAAAAATTCAAGTGCACATGTGTTTGCTATAAAATACTCTTTGGAACCTAATTGTATATTGTTTTGTATGCCATCATTTTTATCCAGAGAATGGGTTTATGTTTCAAAGAACTAAACCACAGGTGTGTTTCATTCTTAAACATGTTTTCTGCCTAGTACCTCATCTCCGTAGCAGCTGTGCTGTAGGATTCTCTCATCCTCTGATTTTCAGTTGTGGAAACCACAAAGAAAGCTTTGCTCCTGGAGGACTACTCTACTGAAAATTATTCCTGTATTTCAGCTTTTTTTAAAAAAATCTTCTCTGGTTCTTCTTAAGAAGAAACAAACATGTCCTTTCCTCTTTCTTGACAAGAGTGCTGATGACGTATCAAGAATTTATTTTTAAATATTGTAGTCCAGCAACCGATGAATATTTAATATAATTCAGCAATTACAAAGAAATTTAGCTATCTATGATTAGTCTCTGACTGTGTTGTATTGATTCTATCCAGTCAGCTCTTGGATTGAGTTAGATAGCTTCTTTCTCCCCCCCCCCTCCTTCCCTCTCCTTCTCTCTCTCTTTCCCTCTGTGTGTCTGTGTACTTTCAAGTCATTGCTGACTCCTGATGATTCCTTAGACAAGTCCCAGCAGTTTTCTTGGCAAGATTTCAGAAGTGGTTTGCCATTGTCTCCTCTTAGGACTAAGAGAGTGTAAGTCACCCAAAGTCACCTAGTCAGCTTTGGGCCCAAGATGGGATAAAATTTTGTCTCCTGGTTTCTAGCTCAATGGCTTAATCTCTAGACTAAATTAGATAACTTAAACTAAGTAGATCATTAATATGATATAGTGGTTGGAGCAAATTAAGTCACCAATTTCTTGATAAAACAGAATGGATAAGTTTCCAGAAAGGAGTTGTAACAAAAATTAGAAAGAACAGGTAATCCTCACTTAATATCAATTTGTTCAGCAACCATTTGAAGTTACTATGGGGCTGAACAAAGAGACTTAGGGCCATTTTGAAGCTCTGACTATTCCCTGTTCTCATGTGAGCAAATCTTAGCCCACTTAAACTCACCTGCACTTACAACTGCCTTTTGGCTGCTGTTCTTCTGAATGTTGCCAACTGACCCTGCCCATTGCCACAGTGCCCATGACACTGCATCCCACTACTGTGCTGACCAGATCCCTCTTTGATGCTGCCTCCTTTTGAGTCGTTGCAACTGGGGCTTCTCTCATGCCCTGCCCAAGGCCTCCATTTGCAGGGGAAGGTGCAAGACAAATCCTAGCTATACTAGCATGAAGGAAGGTGGCACAAACAAAATTTTTTGCCAGTACAGTATTGTTGCATGATGTGGTGGGCAGCTTGAGCAGCAGGGGCAGTTTGTGGCAGGAGTAGGCTGGCAACCAAGGGGACAGAGATGGGAGATGGGTTGGTAGGGCGAGTTGAAGAAAGGCAGTTCCTTATCTTACCAAGCCTTGTGGATGGAAAGGACCAAGCCAAGAATAGCTTGGGTCTTCATCTAACAAATGGTGGGATTCACTTAGCAACAGTAATGCAGATTGTTGGGATTTCCATTATTAAGCAATGTGGTCACATGACTTGCACTTTATGATCATATTGCTTAGCAATGGAAATTCTGGTCCCAAGTAGTGCCGTAACTCAAGGATTACCTGTATGTTGTTAATCCTTAAAAGGTTTATCCATGCTAACAATGGTAGAAGTCATAATGGAAATTTTTTTTTTGACCCAAGGGCATTAATATTTAAAATACAGTGAGATCTACAGAGGGATGACAGTTATAAAGATGTTCAGGATAGAATTATGGACATAGTGGAGCCAAGATTTTCTGGTTCCTCCCCCATGTATTTTGTAAATTCTATATAAAAATAGGAAATACAATGTAAGAAAATCTGCCAGCTATTTCCTTTATTCCCCAAAGACAGGAAAGGCAGAGAGAATATAGCCGATGTGTTTCCATTAGCAGTCACAGAAAGCAGAGTTTGAACCATGACTTAATTGCTTGTGATTGCCTGAAGAAATCCAGGCAGTTTCTTGTCAACATTTTCCAAAGTGGTTTTCCATTGCTTCCTTCATTAGGGCTGAGAGAGAGTGATTGGCTCAAGTCTTCCACATGCTTTTGTGCCTACGGTCTTCTGATTCCTAGCCTGGTGTCTTGCATTTTTCAATTCAGTCAGGATGATTTTATGTTTCCACCTTGCGGTCAGATAAAAAGGACTTTGTTACATATAATATTGCAAAAAATTATGTGATAGTAAGGAACCATTAGACTGTTAGCTGCTTACAATTTAATGTATATTTTGGATGTCTTGAGTGGGTTTAAACTTTTTGTGTGCCTCTGTGTACGTACCCAGCTTCATCATGCTATTTAATAGGTGAATTACTATTTATATATTATTTGCTTAAAATTTTATCAAACTGGCCATTGGGTTTAATGAATTATGTGTACATTTAGGTTCAGAGTTCATCAAAACAAATATTGTGCTGTTGTTTGTCCAGCCACTTATAAAAATGAATGAAATGTTATGCATTGCATTAAAAGATTCTAGAAATCTGATTTGTTACATACTTTTACCTTAAGTGATATTAGATAAAATGTCAGGATGATTCTTACCTGTGTGGGTTGAGCTTCACACTCTGTGCTTTGTATTTACAAACTAATTGTTGATTACATTAATCATGGCTTTTGTTCTGTTCGCAACACAGACATGAAGACGAGGCAGTTTGATGCAAAAGATGTTCTTTATTGTGCATGTGCACTGAACAGAAGCATGTAGATGGATTGAACAGAATTAACACAGAATCAAGCACTAACAACAACAACCTGGCCACTCTGGCCACTCCTTCTTATATTCCCTAGCAAGGGAATGCTCAGCCAATTGATGCAGGCTATTCTCCGGCCTTGCGCATGCGCACGAGGCCGGAGACAGCCTGTCTGGGTCCCGGGCAGACACGTGGTCTGTCCGGGTCTCTGCAACGGTCCCGGGCAGACATGTGGTCTGTCCGGGTCTCTGCAACTTGTTTCCAGTCTTCCTGGGCCTTGCTGAATGACTCAGCAAGGCCCAGCCTCTTTACAGACTTTCTGAGCCTTGCTGAATAACTTCAGCAAGGCCCAGTACATAACAGCTTTAAAAAGCATTTCCTTATCATTTTCTCTCTGTGGAACCTAGAGATAATTTTTAAAAATAAAGTGTGTGGGTGAGTGCTTTCCTTTGCAAAATACCCTCTCTTTTGCACTTAGATATTGTATGAATTTGCTTATAGGCACATGTTATAGACACATGTCACAGTCAGAAAATAGGGTTCCCTGCAAATTTGCTAATATTTAGGAGATGCAAAAAGTTTCAAATTAAGACATTTCTTCTCAAAAGACTCCATTTTGAATTTGAAGTACTGTTTCAACCTCATAACAGATAGTTTGAATTTCAAAAGGGTTAAAAAGTCTGTTCAAAATAGCTGCCTTAAGCTCAAAATGTTTTGCTCATGCCTCCTAATGTCCATGGGCATTATACTGGGAATTTTGAGAAACCCTTTATGCCTGTGCCCTGAACTCCTATCCCCTTTTAAAGTTATGTGAAGGTTTATAACATGCACGCTGGCTGAGGAATTCTGGGAGTTGAAGTCCATGAGTCATAAAAGGGCCGAGTTTGAAGAGCCCTGGTTTATAACATGTCAGAATCCCTCATGTGAACAGGATGATTACTTGCACAGAGCTAATCACCTTAATAACAATGAGAGAATATTTGAAATATTTGAAATAAAGATGATGTTGCGCAGGTATATTTCATAATGTATTAAAGGATTAAAATGCCAAAGGCAAAAAGAAATGAGTTCTGCCACATATTGTTTGCTTTGCCATATTTACAAAAAAGCAATACATTTTATTGGCAAACTGATTTCTAGATAATAGAGTTTGTGAGACAGTGATAGCAGTCATGGAATCTATGTTGTATAATAGAGGGCTTGGTTTCATTTATATATTTTAAAAAGCAACCGAGTTGCCTTTAAATATAGGTGTTGTATACATTGTGATGAGAAAAACATTGCATTTGAAACAGAAGCTTAGTGGAGTTACCTGTCAAGTGTTTTTAGCACATATATGAACACACATAAAAAAATAGTTTCTATCAGGTTTGTACTCCACAAATGGTACTTTTAACTAGGTGGTTAGCACAGAGATATAGTGGAAAATAATGTGTGTGTGTTTGTGTGTGTGTGTGTGTCTTTGTGTGTGTGTAATTTTTCTCAGGAGTTGAGAAGCATATACTGTAGATTTGATAAATATTTTTTTCCTATTGTTTCAGTGATCTACTGTCTTCAGAATATCTTGAAAGGCATACTGACCGCAATGGGAAGACAGTGGAAGTTAAAGTAAGATGCTGACACTTATTTTTGCTATATTGTTATGTTGATGCATGCGATTCAATTGTCAAGATGTACTACAAGTGCTGTTGTTAGACTCTGATTCTAGGCAACTGAAGTTGTTTTTAAGTGTGCAAACCTTGTAATATTCCAGAGAGGTACAATATGTGTCTGTGTTTTGTAATTCTGTTGAAGGATTACCTCTCATAATAAAAGTTGATATTTGGATGTTGCTGATTACAATTCCACCACGAATGAACTTTTGATAATAGTTGTAATATAAACTAGCTCATGTTAATGCTTTTATGCTTACTTCATAGCATTGGCATGGAGAAATCTGTATGGAATGGGGAATTCTGAGTGCAGCTGGCTGCACATAATTATTTATATTAAGAACATAAATAGGGTATAGAATCTTGCTGTAATTTATCACAGAGAAATAAAAATATTTAAACATATTTATTCAGTATTTCTTTGCAGAATTGCATTTGTATAGACAATCTATCTGGAAGTTTGAATAATTATATATAGTGAATCAATGTAGAATTTTCAAAGTTCTTGGTTTTGTTAATTTTTATGACAAAGCAATTTTCCATACCTTTACACTCAACTGATCCAAGAAAAAGGTACATTTCTGATGTTCCACATCAGTTTATTTGCCTTAATGTATAATAAACAAACAGCTCAATTTGTTGTAAAACATTATTAGGTGACATTTCCAGTTATTTAGACAACAGAAGGATTAAATGTAGATTGCTATCAAAGAGGATGAGATGTGTTTCTTTCCTGCCAACATAATTTAGACAAGTTATAATATATATATATATTTTTCTTATAAAAAAAAACTGTAATAGTACTCATTAAAATAAATATAGGTTAAAGAACCTGTTCATTCCAAAGGGTAAACACTAAAGATGTTGGTATTAAAGAAGAATGGGATATAAATTTCTATTTATTGGATATCTAGCATCCAATATCTAGAATCTAATCCAGTTAGACTCTCACTTTATTTTAATAAGAATAGTGTTTTTCTATAAAGTAAAGCCACTGAAACTATTTTTGACAAGCTGAAAGGTAGGTATGGAATGTGAATACTTAGTCAAAAATTTTCTTCCTGTGATCTGGGAAACGCTAAAATGTTTTGTTATTATTTAAGCAAATCTTGAGAGACTTTAAAATAATTGACCTTTTAAATGTAAATGTAAAAAAACCCACAATATTAATGTTTGGCCAGGGAAAACATGCGAATGTTACCGGCACAGCATATATGCCATGGTGTCTATAGACTGTACATTACAATTCCTTGATTATGTGGCCTCCTTCAAAAACTTTTGCTAGAATGTAGTGTTCTTTAAAACCTATTGTTTAAATTTTGGTTTGTGGCTGTAAAGTGACAAGACAATGATTCAAATATGAAGAAGTACCTCTTTAAGTGTTAGGGAAACTGGACAATCTTTCAGTACTGACACTCGGACATTCTTTTTTTAGTAGAAAGAATAACGGGGTCTACTTCATTTCTTGGTTGTTCCTCATATAATATTTGGGTCATGAGATCTACTTTTAAAAAAAATGATTCTTGAGATCTGTTATTCATTATAATCCATTCACTAAGGGCCAGATTGGTCTTGTGGTTAAGATACCAGGCCAGAAACTGGGACATTGTATGTTTTAGTGCCAACTTAGCCCTGAAAGTCAACTGGGTGACCTTGGGGCAATCTCTCTCACCTCACCTCACAGGGTTATTGTTGTGGGAAAAATTGGAGGAGCATTAGATATATTCGGCACCTTGAGTTGTTCATTAAAAGAAAAGTGGGATATTAGCTAGCTAGCTAGCTAGCTAGACAGACAAACAGACAGACAGACAGGAGTTAAACATTTGGCTTAGTGAATAGTTTTCTTTGCTCCACTCGTACTTTGATTTAACACATAATGCCTAAATCTCTGTAGTATGTTGTAGCTTTTCTGTATGTGCCAACTCCCAAGCTATATACTCTGGGATACATTTCTGTGTTTTGAGTTTGATTTATTTAATAACTTTGTGTGCATTTTGAGATATAGCTTAGTCAAAACCAGCCCACTTTATTTAATGTTCATTACCTCCAGATTATCTTTATTTTTCCAGTGTGTTTTTAAGTATTCCTGAAAAATTAATTCATATTTGATCACAGAAAGGGCAAATGCATGTAAAATGCCTCCTAAAGAGGAATGCGTGTTAAAATCATACCTTTACTTTTAATAAACATACTAGCAGTTCAACAGATGTAATAGCATTTGTTCTAAATCCTCCACTGAGATTCGTTCAGTTTCTAGTGAACTCTTATATCACAAATAGTCACTGGTTTCTTACTAAAAAGTCCCAGCAGGATAAACTTTAAGAAAGAATAGCAAGAATAGCAGGACAATTATCTTGTGTCTGTTATCTCCCCTTTATAATGTAAATAGTTTCTACATGCTTAATTCCAAGACCATATCACTAGCTTGCATATTTGTTTTTTATTATTTCTATCAAGGCTTGATATTCATGTAGGTAGGCAGGTAGGTAGGTAGATAAGTAAGAAGGAAGGAAGGAAGATACTATAAAATATCATTGAAACAGTTAAAAATAATGTTTAATCTAGCTCACTGAATGCATAGCTGAAGAAAAAGAACTTGATTAGCTTTTGAAAGTGCTGAGAGCAGATCCTGAGTAAATTCATTCCATAGCTTGGAATCAGCATATTTTTATTTCTAATTTTCCAAATATGCCACAATTTTACTCGGTGTATCTGTGGTAAGCCTAATGTTTCATGGCTAGTATTGTTACTGGAAACAACATGACATCTCTTTCACTGTTTATTGTAGAGAAATCTTATTCTCTGGCTCTCATCCCAAGTTTTGGCTGATGTGCCATGATTTTTTTTCCATCAAGAATTGACAATACCAACTTTAGGGACAGGTGGTAGTGACCCGAAGACAAGCTTTGCATGTGATTACGGTGGATAGTATTTGTAACATAAAACAGGGTGGTCCTGTCTGTGGAATCATTAGAAGAGGATATTAGACAAAACAAACATTACATTCACATTTTAGAGACAGATACAATGTTATTATTAATGTTATTAGTGTAAGTTATCTAACTTATCTACTGTAAGTAACTTAGATAGGAAAGCATTTAATATGAAAGATTTCTTAGAATAAATAGAATATTGATCTTTGTTCCAAGCAAATGCTCCAGAATATATCTATTATGTAAGGCATTAGCGATGCTACTTATTTGTTCTCAAACACTCACATCCTAAGTAGCTTCTGAAGAAAAAGTGGGAGAAATTATGTTCTCTAATTTTTGGTCAGGTCCAACATATTTGTTGTTTATATATATTCTTTTTATAGATTTCCACTCCTGTCTATTTCTGTCCTTGTTGGTTGCATATTTGAGAAGATATCCTGTCTATCCTTATTTGTTGTTTGAATAATCTAGAACATGATAATATTATTATTATGGAAACTTTGTCACCTTATTTGTTTTATTCTCAAAAGTTAGTTTTTCTCACAAAAAAATGTTCCCATATGTTTGTGATATTTTGCTTCTTCTGTGGCCTAGTATCTGCCCCAAGAAGATTATGATCTAAAGGGCCTTAATTTTCTCACTAGTTCTCCTTCCTTTTCTAGCAGCTGGTTCAGAAATCAGGTCTTGCCTTAATAAGCTTATAAGGATCTTTTTACAATCCAGATCATAAATCTCTCTCTCTCTTGTTTCTGGTCATCATCCTTGCCTTTGCATGATTCTAGGCTTTTCCCAATCAAACTTTGGCTTGATTCACCAAAGCTTTCAAATTTTCAAAGCTTTCTCAATTTTCCATTCACATAGTAAAATGGCAATTCATTACTCAGTTATAGTGCCACTATATATGCAAAAATTAAGCTGATTTTCACATATTGAACAGTAGTGACCAGTTTCTAAATCTCTGCATGCTATAAAGATATTTAAACTAGCCTTTGTTCCAGTAGTTTTGCAGCATTTCTGTGAGAATGTACATGTGCTTTGTGCCTTTAAGAAGTTCACTGTATGGGTAATTACATTATCAAAATGGGCTAATAAAGAAGTTCAAATGTAACCCCCTCTTCTTTCCATCTGACAGAGAAGTTGGAACTATTTCTCATTCCAGTTAGTACTGAGCAAATTCAATAGAGTTCTATAAGCTTTCTTTTTTATTTTGTAAGTTGCTAAGTTAAGCCAAATTGACAATTGAAAACGTGAATATTATTGTCCTTTCTCAGAAGCAGAAAAGAAATTGATTCAGGAAATCAGTTTCTCCCCCCCCCTCTCTCCCACCCATTTCCTCCTTCCAGGAGGTAAACTATTCAGGTTCTTGACTTGCATAATTCACTTTCTCCTAGGGTAGCCCAATTAGAATTTTAAAGTTAAAGTACAGTGCACAATGTGTTTCTGTTCCATGGAGATGTATTCTGCTGCCAGTTGTGCTTTGTTTGGTGAACTCCCATTTTTTTCTTTTTCCTTCAGTGCAAAGCTCCCTGCCCACTCTAAGGACTTTTGTAATACTGAAGAGATTTGGGGCTAATGCTAAATGCTCATGTGGTGTAATGAATACTGTGCATAATTCTGTGCACAAAAGGAATTCAATTAGATAGTCAAATATATACCTCCTTTGTTTTTGTTCATTTATTAGTTCTACATGGCAAGTTCACAACACTTTGTATTTGAAATTGGCTTTAGACAGAACCACATGAAAGTAAATATTATAATAAGGAATTATGAAGACCTAGCAAGAACAAACTATTATATGACAATAATGTTCTTGTCAAGAATATTTTAATTATCAGATCACAATGAATGAATATTAAAGTATCACATACATTCAACTCTATATTGGGTTTTGCCCTCTTCGAGGAGATGTATTTATAAGATGAATGTTAAAGCCTTACATGCATTCAACTCTGTGTTGAGTTTCTGTCACTCTTGAGGAAAGATCTTAATTCTTGGTAGAGAATATGTCTAGTATATGCTCCTTTGCATCTTCATTAAAAAGAAACTGTAGAAGAATGTAAAATAAATGAAATTGCAATCGCAATAGACTGAACTTTCTGATTTGGTATCTTCTAAATGGCATTCAAATACAATGCTTCTGAAGGGTAACCAGGACAAAGAAAATTGCAGTTGGTTTCGGTGGAGTAATGCAGCACTTTGGCTTCCTGAACTTCTAATGTATATATTAACTACACTGAAGTTTTTAAGAGGGTAATATACACAAAGAATTATATTTTGTTCTATGTAAATTTGGATCCATATAAAATAGTAAAGGAGTTTTTGTAAAGGAGAGTGTGTAAATAAAGATTTCAGAACAAACAACATTGTTTTATTTTCTTGTTGTTGTTTTTTTGAAGTGTCTGGATTTTGTTCTTAAATGAGTCCAGGCTTCCTGTATCACAGTAGTGTTCCATTGCAAGCAAACTGTGTGACTATTGTCTTGCCATTTTATTTTATTTTGTTTTGAAAGATTCTTTTCCAAAAATAAGTCAACCACACAATTTAGATAGTATTATAGAACAAAAAAAATATTCTGTGTATTTCAATACTTTTTATTTTCCAAAAATGTACTAGAAGAGCAATAAAAATACATTATGTAATAAACTACACTGTTTTTCAACATTTTTAAATTATTCAGGTACTTGTAGACATTGCCTATTTAATTCTTTCATAGCAAATAGGTAACAAAGAAGAGTTGCTTGTTGTAGCCACTGATTCTTTTCTGCTTTAGGGAAAGTTCTGAAATCGAAATTGGGAAAAATTGATTTGGGAAGTAGGTATATAGGGGACTTAGCAATAGCATAAGGCAATGGAAATTTCCATTGTTGTATCAGAAGTTCTCCCAATGTGGTTGTTTAGTATGTATAACAAATGACCTAATGAGAAAAAGCAATCTTGGAATAATTTACATCATGGTGAATTAATATGAATGTGCTTAATCCTTTTGTGATCCCCTTAGCCCTTTTTTTCTCCTATAATTCTACCCTTTATTTTTTTCTTTCAGTTTTATTCTAAACCAAAAGCAGAAGATTAATTTCTGAATTTACAAAAGTTGGAGAATAGAAGTGGCTTAGAAAAAAGATGAAGCAACTTTCAGTTCTTTTATTTTCAACTAGGACTGTTTTCTGAAAAAGAAAGCCATTGTATTTGGTTAGAAGGCTTTTCAACCTGGCATTTCCTTAGAGTTGTAACAAATTCAGAGAACATCCTGTTGGGTTATACATGTTTGCCTATAATACGTTTTGACCTAAACAGGTTCACATTTGTGCATGTGACTTATGTCAGATAGTTGAGAGAGTAAATTAAGTCAAGAATTCTGCCTTAGAGTTTGCATTTCCTGCTAGTAATTATTATGATTTGTTTAGAATCAAGAAGGCAAGAAAAAAGTCCCCAATTTTCTTACCTTTTTGTAGGTGCTATTTAAAGCCAGTTTCTTTGCTCTTAAGCAAAGCAATCAAGGAACAGCTTTCTGAGCAAATGCTCTCATATCTCTCTTGCCAGATGTCAGAAAGCCATCTTTCCATGCCCTGCAGCTGAATGCATAAAACATTGTACCAATAGCAAAGAACTCCCTTGTCATTAAGGACACTTTTCTAGAGTTGATGCAGTATTTGTATTGTTTCCGTGATTTCAGTTGACTATACCTTGTTTTCAGATCTGATATTTAAAATAATGATTTATATATTATGCTTTTGGTAAAAACTATATGACTTTCCAAATAAAAACCAATGCATATATCTCATTCAATCGTTGCAGTTCCCTACATATCTTCTTCTCATTCAAAATACCTGAAAGATATGGTGTAGATATCTGTGATTATATATGTATGTCTCAGAGATCTACTTGTCACATTGTTACTTAGAAATTTATTCAATTATGTAATTTTGTAATAACATAATTACAAAAGTTAGAACCATGGAACTGTATTGTAAAACAAGGCACCAAACAGTAGCATACATTCAGTCAAAAGACCAGGTAAATTAGTAGGTTGTCATCTAGCATAAACAATTAATAAATTCTTGCACCATCTGTAATTGGAAGGGAATAGAATTCTGTAATGAGACACACACATTTTGAACAGTCCCTTTTTGATTGCCACAAAATAACTTCAACAAGTGTATATTTATCAAATGGCATCTTTCCTTGATCTTATTTACTGGGCAAGGACATAAATTCCCATTTATCCGTCTCAGTCTTAAATATGTCCCAAATTATACCCAATGAAAAAAATCAATAGAAAAAGAAAAAAAAATAGGGCTAGTTAATAAACATGGCTAACTAATTTCTTATCAGAACACGGCCCTATTCACTTTCTCTCTTGATGCCAGCCAACAATTAAGAAACATCTTTCTGATTTTTTAAAGGTTGTTTCTATAAGCCACCTCTTTCTACATTTCTGCATTCTTCAAGATGTGTCTTGAAGTTTGACTGGAGTGGAATAATATTTCCCTAATGTGCGGAGTTTCTAGGCCATGCAAAATGAAGTCCATTTCATAAATGCCACAATATTATTTGTGTATACACACATGACTTTTGTTTTTTCCTCTTTTCTCAATGTACTAGTAACCTTTGCCTCAGTGCAGCTTGAGAAAGTTGCATTATCTTTTTTCCAATTGAAATTTGTGATGTTTTAATAATTGGTAATAAAATTTACCTACATGCTGAGAACAATGCTTTCTCAACCCAGCTCCTTTGCAATGGCTGCCTGCTAAGAAACAAAAAGGTTAATCATCTGTTGGTATTTCAGAAATATCAGACAACTCATTAGCTTGGCTAGGTTAGGTCATCATTGTGACTAACAAGTGATGTCACTGATTGCCTCTGCTTTTCTTGCGATAACAAATTGTTAAAGGACATCTACATAAGAATGATGGAAAGTGACATTTTACTTCCATCTGGAAGTGAGGTTTTTGGGACAGGAAGTCTTAACTTGGAAAGCGAGCTTTTTATGTGATATTTATTTATTGCAATTTAATGTGTTCTAGGGAAATAGAGATTTATTCCACATATAGTATGAATGCATATGGTTAGTTTTTAATTTTATTTAATTTAAATGCATTTAGTTAATTTTTATGAATACTTTGGTAACAATGTTGATTCATTTAAGGTTTGCTTATATTTCACTGTATTCACATCCAATGAAGATTAGTCTATATTAGAGCATGGATAAATTACTTAACTAGTGACAAAGTTAACATATTTCAAACCAAAGTTAATATATTTCTATTATAAAAATGGGTTCCGCTTCTGTAGGGTAGTTTTTGTTATCTGAAAAAAAAATGTTGTTGAAAAATCGCACATGTCTGCAAAGTTGATTTGATAAATGAATTTTTGAATTATAAGCAAAGATTGTGCTAGAATGTTGCTTTGGAAAGTCATTACTTGCAAGCAGGCAAAAAATATTTAAATCAGTGTTTTTCAAACTTGGCAACTTGAAGATGTGTTGACTTTAAGCCTTAGCTTGCTGGGAGGTTGAAGCTTACTGACTCTAAAGTTGCCAAGTTTGAAAAATGCTGGTTTAAACCATATATGGTGATAGAGCATATGAGCTTTCAAAATAAATACATATTCAGTGGAGCTAAGTTGTGAAATCCGTTGACCGTATTCAACCTAGGATCTATTTGTCTTGAAGATAAGCAGAACTATTTCCTGTCTCAATTTAGTAGCAAACATTTATTGTGAAATTTTATAATTTTTTGTGAAAAAAAGTACATGGAAATAAAACCTACATAGAAGAATTCTTTAATTTTTTCATTACATCCATCGACAATATTCTGTTAAAAAAATAGTCTAGGATAGACTGACATAAAGCTATGTATCTGTACATTTATTACTTGTAAACCACTCGGAGTTACTTAGTGAGATGGATGGTAACTAATTTGATTAATAAATAAAAGCAAGCAAGAAAGAAAGAACAGAGCAGAGCAGAACTAGTGCCAGTGTTTTCTGTCCTTTCTGTCTTCTTCAATTAGAGGTTAGCAATCTAAGCAAGGGTAAGCCAAAAAAAAAAAAGGGGGGGGTAATTACTTTGATTAGGATATATAGGAAGGGTCAGGTAGATATTGCTGTATCATTCACCCATTTATTTCAGTTTATCTGACTTTACAACTTATTCTGTGGTTTGACTGAGAACCATCTTTGTGACATGGTGGAAATAAAATAAATTCATAGTCTTTGTTCTAATTGCAGGGAGGAGAACACTGTTATTATCAAGGTCACATCAGAGGGAATCCAGATTCATTTGTTGCTCTGTCCACCTGCCATGGACTTCAGTAAGTTTCTCTTAAGATAAAATGAAATGATTAAAAGGAAACATGATGGTTTTGAAATTTCATTTTCTGCTAAAAAGTAAGTCTACTTCTTCTGAATAGAGATTGGACAGTGTTATGAAAAAATATTCACATTATTAGAATCAATTCACAGTTGGGTTTGATTGCAGATGTTGTTATACAGTATTAAATAGATTAGCCCCAAGGTCAAGAGGCTGAAAAATTTCTTGGGCTCTCCACTCTGGGACTGAAAATCCTCCAGGGCTGAAAATCCTGCTTGGATTTCAGCCACAGTGGATTTTCAGCTCCAGAGATTAAAGATTTCAGAAGTTTTTACACTCTGGTTTAAAAATCCTTTGTGGCTAAAAACCCTGCTTGGATTTTGGCATGGACCTTTTTCAGCCAGCCCCCAGAGACTAGAGGGAATCTTCTTGGCAGGCAGCAGTGACTTTTCAGCTTTCCCTGCATTAACTTTCTGGAGAACTGGCAGGGAAGATTGTAAGTGGCAATCACATTATTCTGGGACACTTGGCAACCAATTATAAATGAAAATGAGTTTTCAAGCACCTAGATTAAAACTGTGACCCCAGAGGTGGTTCAGTGCAATAATTTCAGTCAGGGATCATAAGTCCCTTCATTTACTGTCATAGTAATTTGCTGAACAAATGGTCATAAATCAAGGACTACCTGTATGCCGTTGTGTGAAATCTGTGCTTCAGACCTTAGCCCAACTGCAGACGTATGCAAACTCATAAACAGAATTTAGGCAGGCCCATATATCAGCCTTGTTCTACTCTTACCTAATCTATAGCACTGGGAACACTGTTTTGCAGTACCATAATTTCTGAATTAATGTATATAAAACATTTAATATATTCTAAATGCTGAGGATTATTTACTTGTTTGCTTATATTTCATACAATATACATTCATATGCTTATATTTCATATGCATATTTCATACTTATGCTTCAAACCAGAATGCTCATCCTGGTAAGATATTACTTCTAAGGTCAAGTGAGGGATGCTGCTGCTATAAATAGATGCACTTATCTCAGGATTCTCTGTCATCTTCCAATTTCCCTGAAAGGCTGGCACTTATCTTAGAGGAACTTCATTGATTGGTGGCTTAATTCTTTCAGTATCACTTTTCAAAATACATTTAAACATTATTATGTACATATTTTGCAGGATTGAGGATGGTATTTAGTTATATGTAGGAGTATATGTGTGTGGGTTTTAAATTGTCCATTTCCCCTCTTCTCAGTTTGGTGTGTATGTGTGTGCACGTGTGTGTGTGTGTGTGTGTAAAACAAAGGAATTCATATATAATAATATCCTTCCATTCATTCTTGGAGACTGCCTGGACATTCCCTTGTAGTTTTCTTGGCAAGGTTTTTCTGAAATGATTTGTCATTGCCTCCTTCCTGGGGCTGAGAGAAAGTGACTGGCCCAAGGTCACCCAATTGACCTAATGTTCAAGACAGAACTAGAACTTACAGGTTGCTAGCCTGATACTTTAACCACTATACGAAGCTGGTATGTGCGATGTCTGTCTGCCTATCTGTCTCTTTCTCTCTATATGCGTGTGCATGTGTACACCCACCCACCCATCCAAACACACATACTCTTTTGTAAATTTTTGGCAGGTTAACAGAATAACAGAGTTGGAAGGGACTTTAGAGTTCTTCTAGTCCAATCCCCTATATAGGAAACCCTATACCATTTCAGACAAATGGTTGTCCAATCTCTTCTTAAGAACCATCAGTGTTGGAGCACCCACAACTTCTGGAGACAAGTCATTCCACTGATTAATTGTTCCAACTGCCAGGAAATTTCTCCTTAGTTCTATGTCAGTTCTTTTCTTGACTAATTTCCATCTATTGCTTCTTGTCCCGCCTTCAGGTGATTTGAAGAATAGGCTGCCCCCCTCTTTTTTGGGGGCAGCCCCTTAGATATTGGGATACTGCTATCATGTCACCCTAGTACTTCTTTTCATTAAACTAGACATACCCAATTCCTGGAACTGTTCTTCATATATAGAAAGAGTACAGAGAAGAGCAACAAAGATGATCAGGGGACTGGAGGCTAAAACATATAAAGACGGGTTGCAGGAACTGGGTATGTCTAGTTTAATGAAAAGGACTAGGGGTGACATGATATCAGTGTTCCAATATCTCAGGGGTTGCCACAAAGAAGAGGGAGTCAAACTATTCTCCAAAGCGCCTGAAGGCAGGACAAGAAGCAACGGATGGAAACTAATCAAGGAGAGAAGCAACCTAGAACTAAGGATAAATTTCCTGACAGTTAGAACAATTAATCAGTGGAACAACCTGCATCCAGAAACTGTGAATGCTCCAACACAGGAGGTTTTTAAGAAGAGACTGGACAGCCATTTGTCTGAAATGGTATAGGGTTTCCTGCCTGAGCAGGGGGCTGGACTAGATGACCTCCAAGGTCCCTTCCAACTTTATTGTTGTTGTTATTATTATTATTATTATTATTATTATGTTAGATAGGGCTCAATGCTCAAGTCTGTCGAGATCCTTCTGAGTCTGTCTTCTGGAGTATTGGCTATTCCTGCCAGCTTGGTATCATCTGCAATTTTGATGAGTTCTCCTTCTAACCCTTTGTCTAAATCATTTATGAAGACGTTGAAGAGTACTGGGCTTAAGACAGAGCCTTGGAGTACTCAACTGTAAGCTTCCCTCCATTAGATGCAGTTCCATTGAGGACTACACGTTGAGTGCAGTGTGTCAGCCAGTTACGAATCCATCTGGTGGTGACACTGTCTAACCTATATTTTTCTGTCTTATCAAGTAGTAAGTTATGGTCTACTTTATCAAATGCCTTACTGAAGTCCAAGGAAATTATATCCACAGTATTTTGCTGGTCCACTAATTTTGTCACATTATCAAATTGATTGATTCATGTTGGCTTTTAGTTATAACTTTGTCTCGAAGTGTTCGCAGATTTGTTGCTTGATTATCTTTTCCAGAATCTTCCCAGGTATTAATGTCAGGTTGCACACTTGTTGCGCATTAAGTTCATATTATAAACTGAGTGTAACCCTAAAATAGTACTTAAAATGCATTTCTTTTAGATTTTGGCTTCAAGATTTTCTTTTACAGTAAACTTTTAGCTCTTTAGTTTCCTGCCTAAAGACCTATCATTCTTTCTGTCCCTTTCCTAGTCCTTGTTCCTTTTCAGTAATTTAAAGAAACAGTAAAGTTGAATGCTAGCTTTATTTGTTTCCATGCTTCATGCGGCATTCATGCTAGTCAATTTGGGAATATTTTAGGTAGTATATCACAAATGCAAGCAAAGTCCAATTTTATCCTGAGTTATTCTGTGCAAGCTAGGATCTCTAATGTGAAGATGACCTTAACTAGTTAACCTTTTATCAAAAATGATGTGCAACGCACTACTATTCCCAGTTCAAATTGAATTGTAAAACTTATATATGTAAAAAAAGAGTTAATGCCTTGAGAAGAAATAGAAGATTGAGAAATATGTTATTGGGATTGTTAAAATTTGAAAAATATTACAATGAGTAATTTAAAGTTTGAAAGCCAAATGCATAACTTAAACTAGATTAAAAGCAAATATTTGCAAAGGTAGAAAGTTATGGAGAACTATAATGAATGCTGTGGTATAAAATAGATTCAGATTTCCTTTTCATTTCTGTTTATCTTCTGACTTTTGTTCTTTTGTTCATTACTTACCCTATCTATGTTTTGTATAAAGTTTATATACAAGTATATATATATATATATCCTGAAAGGGAATAAAGAGATGGATATGCATGTATGTATGTAATGAAAATTTATGTAAAAACTTTTTTTTTAAAAAAAATATAAATCTGTAACAACAAAAACTAAATTTCAAAAGAGAATGAAATCTGGTGAATTTCTGCCTTTCTATCTAATACACTCATATAAATGTGATCTTATGGAAAAATATCAATACTTTAAACTTCCATGTTACTATTAGTGCTGAGATTAAATAGAAAAAATGTACTAAATAACTGTTTCTATGAAAAATCAAGATGAGAATTGGAACTCCGCTTTTAACAACGATCAGAAAGCAGTAATTAGATTAACCAGGTGGTACAAATAATATATTCATATTAAACAGTAAGTACATGCAAATGAATAAAAATCTGCCTAAAAGGATTCTTGATGGAAAATATGCATTGATTTTTTCAAAAAAACATTGCAACTCTACAGACAGGTATTGATTTTTTAAAATAACAAATGTAGTCTCCAGGGAATACATGAGGAGCTAGTTATTCCTTAATCCATCCCACTGAGAATGCAGTATATAAACCTGCCATAGCCTAATGCGTATCATACATTATTTAATCAGTTTGCCAGTTATATGTGCAAGGTCAGAATCCAACTATTAAAAATACTTGGCCAAGAGAAATTCAGTCCTCCAAATGATCTACAGGAAATGCAAAAGAAGATATGAATGGGGAAGCAATTATGTGCACTGTTGTAACTTACCTGTGTACATGTTCCGGAAAATTGGTGCTATATAAATAAACTTTCTAAATTTTCATCTTGATTTTGATTTTCAGCTCTTTCTTCAAAAAGTTTTTGATCTGTAGAGTACAACACAGCATAGTGATATTTTTTCTTGTTTTTCTTTTTTTAAGTTTCTGAAATTTTAGAGTGTAAAACTTCTAAATCTAAATTTGTGTAATTCTACTGTTTTGCTCATATTGAACTTTTTAAGGAATATCTGCAGTGAAATGAGAATAACATTATATATGAGAATGTAAGCAGCTGTATGTGAGATTAAAGTGATAGAAGTTATTCAATAAAGTACGCATAAGAGGAACTGCCTCATGAATACTTTATTAATATACTGAATCTGTGCACACTAATCTGAAAACCTTCCTGAGATCAGATGTCCTCCAGATTGGCTTCACAACTCTACAGGTAGTTCTCAATTTATGGCCACTGATTCATGCGGAACAAGTGGCACTTACAACTGGTTCTCAAAATTATGACTGTCACAATGTCTCTCTATGGTCATGTGGTCACCATTTATGACCTTCTTTGCTGGTTTCTAATAAGCAAAAAGAATTGGGAAGTTAGGAGGTTGCAAATGGCAACCATATAATATCTTTGCTTAATGACCCATGATGATTCATTTAGCAATGGAAACCAGGAGTGATTGAAGCAGTGCAGTCACATGATATCTTGCTTTATTACTGTTCTGTCCCAGCCTTCGTGAGTTCTTGTTATGCTCACAAGGAGAAACCCCTCTTCCAAGAAACAGGCAGGAACCGCAAGAAAAAACCAACCCCTTTTATTCTCATAGACCTGAGTCAATGTCCAAGGCAAACAAACACAGTCCACGGAAACTCGATCCTCAACACGAAAGGTTGCATTCGGCAACCAGCACCTCCCACACCTTTCCTTTTATTATGCAGCCAAGGTGTGGCTTCCTAATGCCTTCTCCTTTGCCTTTGGAGCCGCCCCATTGCATTCCTCTGTCCTACTTGCTTCTCTTGCATGCGCATTCATGCATCCGGGATTTGTCCCAACTGTTCTTCATCACTGTCCAACTCAGGCTCCCAACACAGCTGTGTCTCAGCCTGAGCGCGAGTAGAGGGGCCAGGCTCCTCGTCTGACTGTAAGTCTTTATGCTCCTCAGAGCCTTCCTCTGACTCTAATGTCACTCCAGGCCCCTCCTCCTCATCTGATTCCTCAGACTCAGCTGCCGGATGCACTGGCTGGCGAGGAATCACAACAATTACTATATCATTTAGTGATGGCAATTCTAGTCCCAATTGCCATTATAAACCAAGCACTATCTATAATTTCTTCTTTTACTTATAGCCTGTCCTACTGTGAGTAACCAAGCACGGAGCTGAACCTCATTCTTGTTATGCAGGAAACATTTGGCTTTCTGGACTCTATCAAATCCAGAGGTGTTGATGTTTAGACAGCAGAAAAACTGAAAAAGGATAGGACTACTATGCTCTTTTTCACTCCTACCACAATATAGATCTTTGACAGCATGACGAATATAAATCACCGAGACCTGATGGATTATATCCCAGAGTTTTGAAGGAGCTGGTAGATGTTATCTCAGAAACAATGTACCATATTTTTCAAAAATCCTGGAGCACCGGGGAACTGTCTGAGGATTGGAAAATAGTTGATATGGTTCCCATCTTCAAAATAGGGGGAAAAAACAGACCAAGAAAACTACAGATCAATCAGCCTAACATCAATATCCGGGAAGATACTGGAAAAGATAATAAAAAAATAGATCTGTGAACATCTAGAAATAAATAATGTTGTAACTAGAAGCCAGAATGGGTTTGTTAAAAACAGATCATGCCCAATCAATCTTATTTCATTCTTTGACAAAGTGACTAAATTAATAGTCCAGCAAAATGCTATGGACATAGTATACTTAGATTTCAGTAAGACATTCGACAAAGTAGACCACAATCTATCTCTTGGTAAGCTAAAAAAATGTGGGATATGGATTTGTAACAAACCATATTCAATGAGTAGTTCTTAATGGTACAAAATCTACATGGAGAGAAGAAAGGAGTGTGTACCACAGGATTCCCTCTTAGGCCTAATACTCTTCAGTATCTTCATAAATGACAGATGAGAGAATAGATCATCAAATTTTCAGATGACAGTAAGCCAGCAGGAATAGCCAACACCCCAGAAGACAAGCTCAGAATCGAAAAAGATCTTGACAGACTTGAACAATGGGCCCTATCCAACAAAATGAAATTTAATGTGGAGAAAAGCAAGGTTATTCACTTAGGCAGGAAAAATCAAAGATACAAGTACAGATTTGGTGAAATCTGGCTCAAAAACAGTAACTGTGAGAGCGACCTTAGAGTGCTAGTGGATGATCACTTAAATATGAGTCAGCAGTATGCGGCAGCAGTTGAAAAAGCTAATACAATCCTTGGTTGTATAAACAGAGGTATAGAATCAAAATCATGTGAAGTATTAGTACCACTTTATAAATCCTTAGTAAGACCACACCTGGAATACTGCATCCAGTTTTGGTCACCACGTTACAAAAAATATGTTGAGACTTTGGAAAGAGTGCAGAGAAGAGCAACTAGGATGATTAAAGGCCTGTAGACTAAAACATATGAAGAATGATTGCAGGAACTGAGTATGGCTAGTCTAGATCAGGGATCCCCAACCCCTGGTCCATGGACCGGCACTGGTCTGTGACATGCCAGCAGCTACCAGTCTGCGCAAAGAAGCAAAGCCCCATCCACGGGATGCAGGCAGCATGTGAAACCACGCTGCCTCTGGTCCACGGAAAAACACGAACCTATCGGTATTGCCCAAAAGTTGGAGGCCTCTGGTTTAGAGAAAAGAAGGATCAAGGGCAATATGATAGCAGTATTCCAGTGTTTGAGGGGCTGCCCAAAGAAGAGGGGATCAACTTATTTTCCAAAGCACCAGAAAGGAAGACAAGAAACAATGGATGTAAAGGAGAGAAGCAACTTGGAATTAAGGAAAACAGTAAGGACAATTAACCAGTGGAACAGCTTGCCTATATAGAAGTTGTGGGTGCTTTGTCACTGGAGGTTTTAAAGAAAAGACTGAACAGCCACTTGTCTCAAACTGAATAAAGTCTCCTGCTTGAGCAGGAGGTTGGACTAGAAGACCTCCAAGGTCCCTTCCAGCTCTATTTTGATTACATTACAAATATAGGAATTCCGGAGACAGAATATCTCTTGCAAATTGCAAGTTGGGCTCTGCTTGAACCCAGCCAGTTTGGGAGAGCTTAAACCTCCTCTAAAATAATTGGCTCCACTGTCAAATTGCTTTCATCATCGATGGGATGATATCACTCTAAAATTTAACTACAGCGAATTTAGCAACCATTGTTACTACATGTGGGATAGCATTATGCACATATTTGATCTGAAAGACATGCTAATATTATTTTAAAAATGGGACTCTGTATTCAAGATAAATCATTTAGAAACAAAGGTTTAGTGCAAGAATTCTCAAATATAACCTGTGGTATGTGACAATATACTTTCTGTATACTGTTCTTCTGTACAGGGATAATATATAGAAAATATATTGTTGAGATGTGAAACATTGTTTATCTCATTTGCATACACTACTAAAGATTAGTTTCCAAACCATTGGCATCGTATTTTGTTGACTTGCAACAGGTATATTATCACAGACTTGCGAACTACAGATAGTTACAAAGAAACATTCCTTGAAACTGTTGTAGTTAATAAGCATGTCTTTAAAACATGATCCTAATTATCCTAAAATAAACACTTTAAGACATTTTTACCGGCTTCAGTTTTTACTGCCCACTGGTGGCAAACCATAGGCATTACCGCTGCCAGTATAAAGAACTAAAACTGAAAATTACTATGGTCAATAATTGTTTGATAGGATCTTTTCTGTGTGAAGAATTCGGCAACAGGTATATCATATAACAGCATGGAAGGTAGTAAATAGTTGTGCTGTACATAAGAGGAGAAGAGAGGAAATTCCTCAGGGTTTATCTCAGGAAACAACTAAAATTAGCTTCCTGAGCTAGTTGAAGGATCAAAAATTATGGGGCAATAATAGCCCATTTCTATGTGAGATTCTCTTTTACATGTAGTATTATTATATGTACTTAGTTAAATTATAACATGCAAGTCAGATAGCTGCCTTTTTTTTAACAGTGGAATGTTCTATGATGGGAATCACACATATCTTATTGAGCCAGAAGAAAATTGTACATCTCAAGTAAGTACTGTAGAATTAAAATACAATTATCCTCAGATTATTTTTATATAGTTAATATATGACTTGCACTTCTTACATAGATTCTAGTTGTAAGAGTTCAGAAATAAAAATGAGCTTAGAAAAATATTCTTCAATGTATATTTTTGCATATATGTATATGAGTATGCAAGTGTGTATGTGAATTGGTGCTTACATGTCTCTATGTGCATATATTCAGAATACTATGATCTGCAATTTCTTGGGTATAAAAATGTATAGTTCTAGCTAAAGTATCAGCCTTAGAATGATTTATTAAATTTAGATATCTTTTATTTTAGGAGGAATTCCATTTACACTCTGTATACAAATCCAGATTATTTGAATTTCCTTTGGATTATCTTCCATCTGGTATATTTTTAATACTCTTATTGTTGCATTTATTTTGTAGTTAAATCGTTGCTGGTTATTTTTATTCTGTTGTTATTAATAATATAAAAGCCTCTGAACACAGGATTAGAAAATGAGAAAAAAAACACATTTTGCAAAAAAGATTTGTAAACTTTTGATATTGCAATAGTAATTCAATGATTGGCTTTCTTCTTTAGAAAGTCTTTATAGGTCAAAAGAGACTAAGGAATGGAACTGAAATAAAAACTAGCCTGTTAAAAGTCAGTTCCTACCCAAATGCTGAACATTTCAAGAGAATATTTTCAGTTCTGTAAGATTTTAATTAGTTCTAGCAAAAACTTTTAATTTATGAAAAAGACTTTCCTTTTCCTCCACAAAACTGATTTGTAATAAGCAAGTCTTATTTTTTCTTCACCTTTCTCTATTCCAGTTTTCTTAAAAACAGAGCATGGGAAAACTGGAACCACTCTTCTCTCTAAGAGGCTCTCCATGAAAGTTAGAACCTTGGAAATCAGGATCCTAAATTGCATTGAGAGCCTTTATAGATAGAGACACTTCACTATGGTTGCATCCTACACATAGAGGGTATGTGGTATGTGTGCATGCATGTAGTGGTAGCAAAATTCTAATTCTTGCCAAAGATGAATTTGCTGTTACTGATTTCTAAATGCCTGAACAAGGTTAATGTCAAGGCTTGATCAATGTTCTGGCTTCATACAGTTTCTCATGTTTTATAGTGTCATTTGACATCATCACTATATAAACCACATGCTTATTAAATAGCATTTTTATTGGCTTGTAAACGCCTGATGATTACATTTTAGCTTGGATTTTCATAACTTCTTTATTGAATATCTTGTGTGGCTCCTAGTCATTCTAAGATTATTTTATGGCAGCTTAGGTCAAGAAGTTTATATATAAAAAGATTCATTTGTTAATGAAAAAAATATCTTGCCTTCCCAGGGCTAATATCTGAGTCCAAGATTACATTATGCAAGAAACCATTCTGAGGGTTTATATTTCCTTTATGTTTCTTTCCTTTCCTTAATCTTTCCTTTAATTTAATTTGAAGTGTTTCAATATACCTTAAAAACTATTTTGTTTCAGCTTTCATTGCTCTATAAACCACTCATCAAATTCATGAACTTGTTAAGGGTGAGCAGCTACAAAACAGTTTTTTGGTGAAAATGCCAACCCTTGCACTGATGAATTTTCAATATGTTGTTTTTGTGGCAATAGATAATATGACTGTCCCTGTATATTTGCTTGAGTTCTGAGTAATTTTTAAAATATTTAAAATAGGTATTTATTCAACCTTGTGCTTTGTTCATTTTGCTGCTGAAAGTGCTTGTCTTGCTTAACTGTCATTAAACTGATTGTAATGTGTGTCCCATTCAGAATTTTGGCACATGAATACTACATCACAGAAATTTGGTGTGAAATCAAAATATAAAAGAAGAAAAAGGCAGGTATGCCCTCTTATCCTGTTATTTTTATTTGCAATCTTTTAAAAATCATATTATTCAGGCTTCCTTTTTCAGTAGATTCAGGCTACATGATTTTGCCTGCTTTCCCACATCTCCATTATAAGCCCTTTTTTTCATGCTGAGAACATACAATGGTGTTCTTTGAAATAGATAACAATCCAAAGAGAAAAGCCTCATCAGAGGCTACGAGGAAGGCAAACATCCTCTTCCATTTTGCCTGTTGCAAAACCAACAACAACAACAAAAGATTTTCTACACTATTTGACCTGTGGCTGTTCAAAACAATCAAACTGAATCTTTGCTGTTTAGAGTTTGCTCTTAGTGGTTTAGTGATCACATCTCTTCAATATCATGCTACAGGTATTTTATCTTGACCTGAAACTGACTAAACTGTGGGTCTATAATCTGGTCCAGAGAATGGGTTACCATACAATTTCACCTAATATTGCAGGAACTAAAATATAAAGAAATAATATATATTAAGAAGATAAAAACAAAATGCTTATTAAAAAAGATAAATGCACAAAGTGTCAAGAACAGAGCAATTTCAAGGTTGACTGTTTTATGAGATTTTGAACATTTGCATTTTTAAAAAGAAATAGAAAGGCAAATGAGTATCAATTGATACTATTTGCCTAAACATTGAACCAAGCACAGAATATTCTTAGGTATTCCTGTGCCCTGCATTTGGGTCTAGTCTTCTGGGCATTATTGAATAAGTATATAAAACCTTTGAGAAAATAACATCACACAGAAGAGGCATAATGAGATGTATATTTTTTAAAATGAGAAAAACACAAATATAAATATCACCCATTAATAAAATATTTGGCTTTGCAGACATTTAATACATAGAGGAATTCACTAATGAAGATAAAGGCTGTAGGAGTTCCTTTAAAATGATGGAATCTATCAAACCATATTTGGAAAATTACTTATTAAATTTATTTATTTCTTAAATCTATATGCTGCTCACGGTCAATACAGCAATATAAAATTAATCTGTTATATTTCTTCTAAGCTTACCTTACAACTAAATTTGCTAAACGTTTTATGTCATTCAAATGTTAGAAATTCTGATATATTCTTTTGCTAATTTGGTATCATGAATTATTTTTAAGTGCAATGAAAGAAATCGGCTCAGAATAATTAGTCTAGAATCAGGTGTTTGTTTCTGACCTTTTTAAATATATACAGTATCTTCCTCTTTCTGTAGGTCCAACTGAATCTACCTAGAGTTGAAGATGAAACGAAATATGTTGAGCTAATGATTGTAAACGATCATCTCATGGTGAGGTTTTACAAACAAGGCTTTTTAAAAGTTATCAATAATGCATGCATAGCTTTGTGTCTATAATAGATTCAACAATAATGTACCAATTGCAAAATGATTCTAATCATTCCACTGAAGTCGGGCTGTCTGGAACTGTGCGGGAAGTCACTCAACAGGACATCTAAGAGCAAAGAAAAGATTGGTAATTACAACAGACCTTGCCTTTTTTTTTTTTTGCAGAATATAACTTTTTTTCTGAATTATTTTTCTGAAGATCACATTTAGTTTTTTAATTCATTCACAGATTTTTAAGAGCTGTTTATATTAACTATTGAGTGGGTGGGCTACCTTTTTCTGGAGGTAGATGTTGGATAGCTTTGTAGTGAAGACCCTCTGTATGTATATTCGTTGCATCACACTAGAGATTGGACCAAGAAATATCTTTCTCCCTTGAACTTGTGATTATATTCTTCCTGGTAGTACACTATCTACACCACATATAGACAATGTTTTTGGTCAGTAAACAAACTGGAATTTGACAAACATTTAGAGGTCCCTTTATAAACACTTCTAATGGGAAGGCATCTGCTTGTTCACAAACTGTCTTCCATAATAAATGGAACTAGGCTCAAAATCTGTTTATCAGAATCCTGCTCTTTATTATTATATGATGCTGCCTACGGCTTTGTCTTTGTCTTTTTTTCTGGTCATGGAATCACATTTATACAAAACACTAGGCAGCAATTATTGAAATCTAAAGATGTCTGGTTTATGTGAGGTCAGAAGCATTCATGAAAAAGCAGATTATGCTAGAAGGTGATACTTTGTTTTACGGCCTACCACCTTCTTAAAAAAACTTAGTCTGGAACTTAGTCTGGAGCATCAGGGAGCTTAGCTATTGAAAAAAAAACCTGAAATATATACATTACTTTGTTACTTTGCAAAGCTGACTTAGATATATTTTGGGCAAAATTGGGCATAGCTACATAGATAAGTCAATAGATTTTTCTTGAAACTGCTGGTGAGTAGAGAATTTTTTTAGCGAATTGAATCTAATGCTAGTATATTTATTTCAGGAGCAAGAATGACTTTGAGCAATATTGAGTCAGCAAATCTCTTGTAGGCATTCTATTGGAATTACTGGTGCTTGAACAAAGATACAGTATGTCATGTGATAGGCTGAAGTGGAATGGATCATGCCCTCTGTCATGCAATGAATTTATAGGTTGGCTTGTTGAAACAAACTTTACATTTCTTTGTAAGGGTTCCCTGTATGTTTGGCCTACATATATATTATTATTTTTTCTTATAATATATACAAGCATAAGGTAGCTTTAATAAACCATAGTTAAAAAAATCATGGCTTGGTACAATTTATGGATTCTGTCCAAGAAAAAATACTTAGATATTCCCAGGTTAATTCAGGAAATAGAGCACAAATAAAACAAAGTTAAAAAGAAAATGTATTATCAATAGATTAATTGAAATTACATGACAATTATTAACCAACCCCCTATAATATACTTTTTCACTTATTGATTGTCCTTATATGAATCTATTTACAAGAAAGTATTTCTTTTTTCTTCCCTCTTCAGATTCTTTTTAATGAAATTTCCATTACAAAGGAATCATAATTCTTCATTTAGGCTATAAGTAAAAGGGGAAGGAGATCTCATTTAAACCATTATATCAGGTGCCTTTTAGTAGAGGAAGAGGTTATTGATTATTTTCTTGTTTCCTCAAGGAGAAGGAAAGAAAGTACTCGTATTTTATTGGGTGCCATATATGAGACTCTTTGATTGTCTTTATGTTTATAGAGCTATCCATACTTGGAATTGCTAAGCAGAGAAAGGTGTATGTATGTGTGAAAATGGTTATAGATTTTAGTCATCACTGCCAAAAGCTGAGTTTTAGTTCTAATTCTAGTTCTGAATCTTCAGTGCAGCTATGTATAAAATACTGAAAGAGGAATAAGCAGAACATTTAAAAAGTGTGTATGCAAAGTTGTGATCTGAAAGGACAGGCAGCATCTTTGCAGTAATCCCTCACTATAACCATCAAAACACATGGAAGATGAAATAACTAATAGTAGTATCTTACATATGTGTATTTGATAATAAACTGGGACTTCCGGTTTTGCGCCCATAGCGCATGGCCGTGTGAGACCGGACCTCCGCTCTCCACGGTTTTGCCCTGCCAGGGGACCCTAGATGGGTCCGAAGTCGCCCCGAAGAGGTGATCGTGAAGGAGGGGCACCCCGTTGATCATGAAGTGACAGCAATCGCTTCGTTTGATCCAGGGAAAGCCCTCCGAACCTGACAGGAGAAAGGCTAGCCTCTTGCCAGCATCTAGCCCAAGCTACCTGCAGCCGAGAAGTCCAAGAGCACTAACAAGAACAACAGTGAACAGCGTGCATGGAATTGGTGAGAGTATTTGATCTTCTTTCCCTTATTTTGCAACTAAGTCCCTGGGAAAGATCCCCAAAGCAAAAAACCTCCGAAAGTGAGGGGAGGGGACTATATTCCCATTCCCCCATAGACGGAAGCGGCGAATTAACCTTTAAGGAGGAAAGAGACATATTGAAATTAAATTTAAAATATTACAATCTGATTAAACTTAGAAACTAAAACAAACTGCTAAGATTATATTCTAAAGGATTTTGATGAAATTATATATATAAAAAAGAAAAATAATAAGAACTTCTTGCCTGAAAAAGCTGGAAAACAAATATTTGCTGACATCTAGTGGACAACTAGAATATAGCACATTAAAGACAATGCCCAGAAAAAAAGAAAAATCTATCCCCATGAACTCTAATAACCTTTAAGAAGATAGTTGCCAGGGGACAAAGAAGAGATTGTATACTGGGCCAGCCATAAGATTGGAAAGTGTTTGAAAGAAAATAAATATTTTGATTGTGGCCTAAACTTATGCATTGTTTAAAAACTTTGATCTATGACTACGTTTTGAGAGGGAAAGTTACAGGAAGGATTTCAGGTGGCTAAATATACTGAATTGCAATTCTGACTGGTTGACATTTGACAATTGACTCCTGAAAGAAAGAATTGTTATAAAACATTGATTTTACTGAAAACTTGACAATTGAAAATTACAGTGGATTATAAAAATTATATATAAAGACAAGAACTATATAATAATAAACTGGATCCTTATACTACTTGGAGGACCCTGAATAGGTTGAGAGTTGGAGCCCCTAAGTGTAAAACCAATATTCTGAAGTGGAAGCTCTTAGCAGATAACAATATGCTGTGTGAATGTGGAGAGTCACAGAGCCTGACCTATCTGCTGGTATGTTGGGTACTACCAGAAACAGTACCAATAATGACTTATTTTTGGCCCATGACAAAATTAAGAAGCTGGCTTCATTCTGGCAGTTTATAGTTTGATCTAGACAGGAGGAGGAGGAGGAGGAGGAGGAGGAGGAGGATAAACTGAATTGTGACTAGTGGTGCTCCTGGTTTATTCTGCCTACCCAGTTTTCCATTTTTTGTCACCATGCTACCTCTTTGAAAGATTTACCGTTCACTTCTTTGGAAGATTCAGGTTCCTTTTGCAAATGTTTTCTTTTAAACCATTGTTGTTCTTAATTTAAATTTGCCAATATATGTCCTTCTTGAGTACTGATCAGGGTCTTTTTAAAGGGTAGGCAAGGGAAAATAGCCCAGACCCCATAGCTAGAAGAGGCCCTTCCAAAGGATAATTTGTCTAGATCTAGTGGGCACAGGTGTGTGTGGTGTGTGTGTGTGTGTGTGATTGATGAACCATGGGTTATAACACTGTTACAGAAGTCTATGACTTACATACTTGTGTTTGATTTTGGATCAGAAATACAAAAGACTAGAGGATGCAATGTGTTTGTATCAAAGGCCAATGACTCTAGTGCTAATAGTATTCTTTTGGCTATCTAAGGTCTAATCCTTAAGGAAAATGAAATGCTATAAAAACAGAAGTTACAAAATATTACAAAAAGCCAAGTGTTTTACTGTCCTATCGTGTATTTCCTTTATTCTACCATATTTTATAGTTTGTGGTTGCTTTACAATATTATTCTCATGTTCCTTCCACCTTTCCTTTCAGTAATTAATATTATGATATAGAATACATAGAAGGTTATAATTATGATTGTATCATAGAGGCATAATATAGTTTAAATTATTTAACTATAATTATTTCCAGAAATGCAGATAAAGAATCTTCTGAGATTGGCATTTTACAAGTACAAATTAAGAGATAATCTGAACAACTCTGTGTTGCTTTTAGTTGTGGCAAAAACTAATGCAGAAGAGTAATCATATGTAGAAAATGGCATATGACACATGTAGAGTGCAAAATGGTGACCAGTAAGCACATTCAGCTGTCATCTGATCAGGTTGTTGCAATCGACAGTATTGAGGTCATGGTCCAAGCCACTTTGTTGTGGTAAGGTACCATATATAAGAGGCCTCTGACCCTCCCTTTGATGTTGCCATTCGGTCTTAAAAAAGAATTAATATATATTTATATTTAAGAGCACACAAAAGGAGTTTCAATCAATCAATTTTATTTTGATAAACCACTAGCAAGCTCCATACAAATAATTAATGATACAGGAAAGACATATGATTCCGACTAGCATCAGTTGTTGCCTTGTTTTTATTGTGACAACATAGAATTTAGCTGCCATATGGATGATAACTTCATATCCAAGAAAAGGAGAATCACACAATTATTTGTTCTTTCTGGCTATTGATGAGCAGATATAACATACTGCAAATATCCCTGTATAGTTGTACATGGTAAACTATTTCTGTGTCCTTGGATCTACATGAGCAGGAATGGTCAGTTAAATGGGGTATTAGAATACCTACATTGCAGCAGTGCAGAAGGAAGAATGCTCTGCCTGGCCTTCAAAAATGTTTTTCTCAGCTTGGAAAATGAAGAATGATTAAATATTTTTCAGACCCCATACAGCTTTTATAGCCAAATTCAATCTGATGGTCCACCTTTTTAAATTTTAAGAGAATGTTAGTTTTGCCTGATTATATCCCAAACACATTAAACATGCTACTGATAGCACATATGATTTTGCTTTTTAATTTACTGCAGCTTTCTACTGTGACAGATAATTGTTAAGAAAAATTAAAGGTAATAAATCTGTGGGGACAAAAGCAGTGCAGTTTTGATAGCAGAATAAATTAACTCTATACATTAGCATATCCATTACCAGCAATTTAAGCTTGATGTATGTCAGGATGCATATATAAAAAGAGCTTGAATGCATGCACATAGTCTTGAGGCTATGAGGTTGATCATAATAAAGGTATTACCTTTAATTTGGATTTTTTAAATGCTGTTGTTCTGTAGACATTTGCATTATCTTACAGGCACCTCTTTTCTCCTATGTGTATAAAAGCTGACCCCACAGCATATAGATATTAGATACCACTTTGTGCTGCTGGCAGCTGACCAAACAAAAAAGTCCTTTACAGTCATTTGGTATTTTAATTTTTATGGTGCTATATTGATTTTTTTAAAAAAATACTTATACTTGAATAAATAATCTGTATATCCGCATACCTGAAGTCATAGAGAAAAGGTAATCTTTGACTGAAGTCACTCTTGAAAGGATATGATGCTTCAGAAAGATGTTTGGAATTTGTCTGGTTTTTTTCTTAGCTGAAAAAACACCGATTATCAGTTGGTCACACAAACAGCTTTGCAAAATCAGTAGTGAATATGGCAGATATAGTAAGTATAATTTTCAAGCTCTTATCTTTTTATCTGTCTGTCTGTCTGTCTATCTATCTATCTATCTATCTATCTATCTATCTATCTATCTATCTATCTATCTATCTGTCTGTCTGTCTGTCTGTCTGTCTGTCTGTCTGTCTGTCTATCTATCTATATCTCTCTGTGTGTCTTTATCTATCTATCTACCTGTGTTTCTGTCTGACTGACTGTCTATCATCTATTTAATTTAGAAACCACCATCTCACTACTCACTCACTCTTATGTCATAGAGTCATTGTGTGTGTGTGTCTGTGTATATATACAGTATGGCGATGTTAATACAGGAATGCCAATTTAAGGTCAAAGGAGATGAAAGTGTTAATTCATTATTCAGCATCTACTTAATTTGATTCATAGATATTTATGAATGAACAACAGAAGCAGAACAGCAAGTAGAAACATTATTGTATTTTTGGCTATATATGTGTTTCACCTGGCATTCTATCAAAGCTCCAGTCAGTTCTGAAGCACTTCACCTTTCAAAAGAATGACACTAAAACAGCTTAGCTTTTTCACAATAAATTTAATCTGTTAAACCATTGTTGTCTAAACTTTGGGGGTGCTTGGGTCAAATTGTTTTGGGCTGCATACAAACTATATAATTAGTTAATGAAGATAAAATCACATAATAATGTTAAAATCTTGTGGGGTTGCAATTGCTAGCTATCCAGGGTCACATATGGCCTGCAGGCCATGGGTTGGACATGCCTGTGTTAGACAGTATATGATTGTGATTAATGTATTCTCTATATTGGATTTTTCTTTAGTCAATTTTTGTATACTGCATGTTTTTAACAAATATTGACACTATTACTTTGTAATCATTCATTTTCCTAATGTGCTAGATTTATAAAGAACAACTGAACACCAGAATAGTCTTGGTTGCCATGGAAACCTGGGGTACTGATAACAAGTTCACCATATCTGAAAATCCACTGGTAACTCTACGTGAATTTATGAAATATAGGAGAGATTTTATCAAAGAGAAAAGTGATGCAGTTCATCTTTTTTCGTACGTAATTTTATATTGTTTGGTTATTATTAGACATGAAGGAATCTGTTGAAAATGTAATTTGAGACATAAAAATGGTTGTATGTCTTAGCGTTATCTAATTTCTTTGTCATAACCATAAGAACATCAAATGCTTTTATTTAAACATGCTTTACTTTTATATTCAAATGAACTATGAGTGTGGCTTAAGAAAAAAATATGAAAGTAATTTATTTCTCCATGGCACTGTTAAGATGAACTACGCCTTGTTTAGGTATAATGAGTATCCATACCTAGTTGAAAATGAATAAAAAAATATATCGCTTTTCCCCCTCGTTGTGATACTGAAATGGCCAAAAGGGATGTGGTGATCTATTGCTAAACTGGAAACCCCCACTTGAGTCCACACTTGACCTTTGAGTGAGGTGTGGCACACAACATTTCAAAAAGAGGATAGCACAGGGACAAAAATGGGTAATCAGAAAGAAAGCTAAAGATGATACAATTTCAATTACAGTTTAATTAATGTTAAATTGAATGAGGTTTAATTATGTGTAATTTTATTTCATGTACAGTACTTAATTTCTACCTTTTGATTCTGATAGCAATATTTGTAAGAGCTATAAAGTTGTATTTCATTTTACTGATATTTTTGGTATTGATTGATAATTTGCACACATGTATTGACAAAGTTATTTTAAAGAGATAAAGAGAGGGGGAATTGAAACATTTCTGTTCTCTTCCTCACAAATTCCCAACATTTGAATTAAACTAAGCATCACCAACATTGTGTTGGCTGGAAAACCAAAAGCAAGGCGAATGGGACTGAATTATTTGCAAAGGGCTGTTTTTAGAATTTTCAATTTTTCTTCTTTTTTGTGTGGTAGGTTTTTGCCCAAAAATATATTTTAAGGTTTGGGCTATAATTTGGTAATGTCATGTCTGAACATGATAGGAAACTATGTTGCCTATGTTGACATTTCACTGAAAGAGTGTGTTTGGAGGATCATGAAAAATGGAATTTGAGGACCCCCAGTTTCCTCTCCCCGGTTTAAACAGAATATTGTCTCCAGTGGTATATTTGTGTCTTTAGAGTTGTCCTTAACTCCTGGTGACTACATGGATATGTCTTGTTTTCTTGACAACGTTATGGAACTGGTTTGCCATGTGTTTTTCAATTTTTCTGTCTACTCTAGAGCTCTGATTCTGCAAACTGCTTAAGAGTGGGCTGTAAAGCACTGTGAAGTGGTATATGAGTCTATTGCTCTTATTCTGGTAGTTCTGAAACTGAAGTCCCAGGACATTGCAGCCTAACTGGATCGTCAAACATTTTGGCCTGGGATAACATTTTTAGGACTACAAAATTCTTATTTTTTACTTTCCAAATGATAACTGAGTTTTTCAATTATTAGTTTTTAAATTAAGAGAAGATGTCCTGCCTTCAAGGTGGCTTTGGATTTTTTTTCTATTTTCAAATATCTGATTCATACCAGTTAAATTTGTGCAGATCATTCTAATGGAACTGTAGTATTCTATACAGCAAGCAGTATTTTGGCACAGTCTGTAAAAAAACATATTATTTCTTGCACACACACAAACACACACACATCTGAACTGCTCAATGATTAGGATTTCTTTGGGTGGAGGAGTATTAAATTGCGGAATCTTGCTATCCACACTGAAGCATCTCCTTTTTTTGTTATAACTCTTTCTATCATAAATATCCTTATCTTTTTTTGGTTGAAAATATATCGTAGTTCCCCAAACGCTATAGACTTTATTAACTGTATTGTTGTTTCTGTTTTGTTTTAAAAGGGGGAGCCAATTTCTCAGTAGCCGTAGCGGGGCAGCCTTTATTGGTGGCATTTGTTCACTGCTGAAAGGTGGTGGTGTAAATGAAGTATGTCTGCATTATTCCTCAAACACAAAATGAGAGTCCCATAATTGTCAAATTATTTCTACTTCAGCTTTTATTCATACAATGCTTTGCAGTCCCATGTTACGAGATGTCCTGCTTTCTGTCATTTCCAAAGAAAAGCAACTATTGGCCAGGTCTTTCCTTTAAATGTTTGGGGTTCCATAAATAGTGTGATCTGAAAAACTTCATAGAATATGCATTTTAGACTACAACATACTTTTTAAATTTTATTTTTGAGGGAAGGGAATGCTATTGGCAATTTTCCTGTATCAATCCATTTGCAGAAATGTGTATTGGCTGAGGATGGAAGGCTTTAACATTTTGCCTCCTAACATGAGCCTGGTTAGAATTCTATGTTATTTTTTTTTTTACTTTGGTTCAATTTAATGTATCTTATTGGGGAGAGACAACTTTATCCCTGCTGTTTCCATTGATTTTTGTTAAAACTTCTTATTCTACCCCAAATAGTAGATATATGGAGGTTTAATTAGCCTTTTAGCTTGCCGTGGCCAATATGCTACAGGACAACTCACCATGGGACAATTCTGATGAAATTGTAACTAAATGAAATAATTAATACACCGTTGAATTGTCCCATGGCAAATTGCTCCTTGGTGAGTTGATCGCGATGAGTTGCTCTGTGGCAAGTTGGCTGTGGTGAGTTAGTCACAGTGAGTTGGCTGTGGCAAATTGTTCTAGACCCTTCTAGCTGGCTTTTTCATATATTTTTTCCTTTTATTTTTCAATTGTAAGCTACTCAGAGTTCCTGAGAATTGAGAACCCTCAAAATCAAATAAATATAATAAATAAGCAGAACAAATAGTGAGAAAAAGTTATGTTAGGGGACTTACCTAGCAGTAGAATTAACTCAGTCACAGAGTTAAAACTTAATTGCCTAATCCAAAGAGGTTATTACAGGCATACAAAGCATATTTATTTAAAAAAAAACATATACAACATAATATGTTTGGCTCTGAGCCAAACTTATATTTAGCCTTAATATTTCAACTGTCTTTGTTTGTATTGTTTTAAACAGTGCTTTGCAAATTTCTGCTAGTTTATTACTTATCTGCACTTCAAAGCTTACTTTAGGGAATAAATGCTCCAGGATGGTTCAACATTTTTTGCTAATTTAAAATTTCTAAAATGGAAATGCTTCAAAGTCATTGTCTTGTTTTTCAGTTTGGAAAGCCAGATTTAATGGCTGTTACATTGGCACAGTCCTTGGGACATAATCTTGGGATCTTTTCAGACAAAAGAAGGTTGCAGAGTGGTAAGAAATGTTGACGTTTCAATATAGATTCTTTTTCTGGCAAAGATATTCTCATACTTTTTAACTCTACCAGAGCCATTCTCAGTTTTTGTAATTAAATATATCTTTTTTTTTTAAAAAAAAGATTGCTTGCAATGTCTGTAGGAATCCAGTTGAATTAACTGAAAAGGAACCTTAAAAAATAGGCACAGAATTAGATATGAAATTCAATTCTATTTGTATTACAGTCTGAGATTTTTTAGCACCTATTAATTCCAATTTGCCTTAAATTGAAAATCTAAATACTTCATGCATTTAAACATTAAATACGAATATAGCATTGTCTATATAAGAACATTAAGAAAAAGTTCCTGGGAAGTTTTGAGATTATCTATGGCTTAAGTCATAGCAATGTTGATTTTAAAATTGACGCCATGTAAATTATTTATACTTGTTTTGCAAAAACAAAGAGTTTGAGAATCATTTCTACTCTGCCTTGAAAAATTTGAAAGGAATCCTTCAGATTCCTTCAACTTCTTAAAAGGCTGTATGGTTAAAGGGATGTTGATATGCTAATCAATTCATGAGATTGTAACAAAAATAACTATAATGTATTTTGGGAAAAACACTTTTGTATACTGCTTGTATAAGATATGAGATGTAACTACTGTGATACACTTATATCACACTATGATATACTGAATACATGTATTTATGTATTTATTGTGAAAATAGATATATGTATTTATAAATACATAAAATAGGTATTCATATTTTTGGAACAAAGATTTTAAATAAACAATGAATAATTGTATATGTTGTATTGTGGGTAGTCCTTGACTTGACCATAAATGATTTCAAAATTTACATTGCTAATCAAGATATTTGTTAAGTGAATTTCGTCCCATTTTGTAACCTTTCCTGCCACAGTTGTTCAGTGAATTACTGTAGTTGTTAAGTTAGTAGCATAGTTGTTAAGTGAATCCGGCTTCCCCATTGACTTTGCTTGTTAGAAGGTCACAAAAGCTGATCACATGACCCAGGGACACTGCAACCGTCATAAATATAAGTCAGTTGCCCAGCAGCTGAATTTTGGTCATGTGACCATGGGGGATGCTACAACAGTCATAAATGTGAAAAATGCTCATAAATCGCTTTTTTCAGTGCCTTGTAACTTCGAACAGTCAGTAAATGAATGTTGTAAGTTGAGCACTACCTATATAACAAACTGCAAAAAAGCAGAATACAAAACAAAACAAGAAGATATCTATTCAGTCTATACAAAAATATAGACACATCCAACAAGGGCTTACAACCAGTCCTGTGTTCCTTACTTACAGAATGCCAAGAGGATGGGAGCCCCAAGGATTTTAGGGGATCTCATTCCCAGAGGGCAGGTGCCATGACAAAGAAGGCAAGCTTTCTAGTTCCCAATAGATGGCACTCCATGATGAAACAGTGACTTGCACCAAATTTAAATACTAGCAAATTTGTGATAACATAATTGCATGGCTACAATGCTTCATTTCATATAAAATATAGGCTCATACAATTACCTGTTGCAAGCTTGTATGACAATATTTATTAATTATTCAATTACATTTCTTTATTTAACATATCTGATATGTGATTGCTCGCTTTTCTATATATTGTAATGTGATTTGCCTATTTTATTTATTTTAGGTGAATGCAAATGTGAGGATACATGGTCCGGGTGTATAATGGGAGATACTGGGTAAGAGGTTTTCTTTCAGAGATTTCTATTCAGAAGAAATGTAAATTAGCACATAGTTATTGGACGAAAACTTGTGGCTGCTTAAGATATTCAGAGAAGAAACAAATACAAAGCTGTTAACAGAAAAATGATATGCATTTTACTCAGTTGACATGGATGTATGAATTAGTCAATTAATGCATGGTTAATTAGCTTTGAGAGCCAGTTTAGTGTAATGGTTAAACCATCAGGCTAGAAACTGGGAGACAATGGATTCCAGTTTTGACTTAGACTAAGCCCATTGGGTGATTTTGACCCAGTCATTTTCTTTCAGAGAAGAAGAAAAACCGTGTCCATAAAAATGTGGCTGTGAAAACTGTGTGGACTCTCCAGAAGTCAAGAATGATTTGAAAACACAAAAATAAATATTTTACATATAGTTTTAATATCAAAGTTGTAGAAATGATTATGAATCCCAGTGATTGATTATTAGTTACACTAAGAAAAAAAGATACAGGATAAAAAAAATGGCTCAAGCTTATACACTTATAAATAGACAATCTATGTTACTCCAGATATAACTCCTGGCATCTTCATTCTTGAGAATTTGGGACATGTACAGTAATTCCTCACCATCTGGAGAGATATATGTTGACTACCCTTCCCTAGAGATTTGCACTTTGGTCCTGATAGACAAATTGAAAAGAATTTAGACAAATTTATGGTGCATAGGCTGCTCAAAAATTATTAATTACAATAACTGATTGAAACCTTCAGATTCAGGGCTTCACCAGAAGCAGCATAGATCTGAATCTGGAAGACATGTGAAGTTCTCTAGATTCAGAATTTCTCTGATTGGCGAATAGTATCATAGATTCTCAGAAGATAATATACTAGCCTGGCAAATTCCCTCAATACTGGTCTCAGTATATGAAAAGATATAATTTCCACAAACCTTTGACATATAAAGGACATTCGACTATTGTTGTCAGACATTGAGGATTCTAGCCTAGAAACAAATATGCCTAAAATGCTCTCAGTGTTGTTAATATTAATAGTTCTCCCAGAGCAAAACACAGTGAAAGTTTAAACTGCCATTCTATATTACGAAAATAACATTTGCTCAATGATGTTTGACTGGACACTTGTATTCATATATCTTAATGGCAGGTAAAAGCCTACATTGTATTTGCTGTATAACTTTGAATATTTTTGCACAAAGCTTAGAGAAATGTGTATTAATAAAGCACAAGGTGAAGATTGCAATTACATTCTGCATCAACTTAAACAACTTTTTAAAGTTTGTCATATAATTTGCAGATATGAAATTAGAGAAAAGCAGACTAGTGTTCTTAAAATTATCTAGACTAGTGTTCCAGAAAATTCAGAGTTATGGATAATTCTTTTTTTTTAAAATTTGGTCATGAAATAACTTAGTGGCCCAGCTGCAGAATGAAATCCATTTTTAATTCTGTAGGAATGAACTGACTTTTTTCTTTTTTGATCACAGTTATTATCTTCCAACCAAGTTCTCCAAATGTGATATTGAAGAATACCATGATTTTTTAAATAATGGTGGTGGAGCCTGCCTTTTCAACAAGCCTTCCAAGGTAAAAACAAAAATTATTTTGTTTGGAAGTTTTTCTCTTTCAGTTCTTAATTTAACAGTCTCATGATAGTTGTGTTGAAATGCTTGATTGACATGCTTGATAGTAAACATATGGAAGTTGTTATAATAATGCTTATTATGGTTGGTTTCACAGTCAGCCAGATTATTATTATTATTACTGATTTTTCAAATTAGAAATTAAGATGCTCAAGTTCATTTGATCAAGAATGACATTTTATCTCTGAATAGTGTAGCTATCCAAAAATATTAATTAGTCACAGAAAAAAACCGTAGTTGCAATCCGTTTTCCTATTAAGAATCCAACGCTAATTTGTGAGGACTAATATTAAAAAGATCAGAAGAAAATATCCTAAAACCAGACTAACAAAGTAAAAATTTTCAGCTCAGAAATAGGAGGTTTTTATACCACATGTATGTATAAAAAAATAAAGCTTGAATTCACTATAAATAGGGCTTGGATGTTATACTTGGCAGTCACTGATATTTTTTGAATATTATAGACTTGCATTCTTAAATCATTACCTACTAACCCTGATTAAAAAAAATGTTTTTGTGTTACAGCATTACAGCAGGGACAATGGCTTATTGTGGTCCTGGAACATTTTTCCTCATTAAATTAAAATGTGAAAATCAGGATTTGTACATAAGGAGGTGTATAGCACCCATTTCTATAATTAGGTTTACATCTTTTCTGTCCATTGAAATAATGATCCTCTACCATCTGTCATCATGCATGGCAACATGCTAATATGCTACATTTTAATGCTTTCTTATTTTTGTATTGTAGCTCCTGGATCCCCCAGAATGTGGTAATGGTTTTGTTGAAACTGGAGAAGAATGCGATTGTGGAGCTGCATTGGTAAATTCAACATTACATAGCTAATTAGGGGCAATCCATTTTAGTTAAGAGGCTCTTTCTAATGATTTTAAATAAGTTCTTTAATATTGAATAGTTTGTACAAAATTAGATTTTTGCACTCTAATGGTAGAGAGGAAAATTACAATTTGCAAACAATTATTCTTCAAAAATCACAATGAGGATTTTCTTCACAGCATTGTGACAGTGAATGAAACATAGACTCATCATTATGATCCAGAAGCAAAGCAGCAGGCCATGAAATATTATCACAAAGCTTCACCTGTGGAAACAAAATTCAAAACACAGGATTCATCAGGAAAACTGATGGTTATCATTTTTTGAGATGCAAGTGGTATTATTCAGATGGATTTCTTTGAGACTGGTACTATTATCAACTAAGGGTACTACATTTCAACACTCAAAACTTTGAGACAATTTTTAAGCAGAAGTGCAAGAAGAAAATTTTGCTGCAGTATGACAATACAAGATCTCACACCTCATGAGCTTTCCAAGAAGCAATTGCAAAACTGGAGCTTAGTGTCTTATTCTATGTATTATACAGTTTTGGTGCCATGCATTTCACAAAATTTTCCCTTCATGGGCATCTGTTTGACTGAAACAGATGAAAAATTAGAAAAATTAGGGTGGTCAGGTCCTGGCTAAAGAGATAGTCTGGAGATATTTTATGATAGCTTTTAGAAGCTTGTCCATCATTTGCAGAAGTATGTAAGAAATATAACAGTGTGAAATGTAACAAATATGATTATGTGGAGAAGTAACCACACGTAATTAAAAACTCACTGAAAGTATTATTTTCCTATTATTCTAAAATAGTCCGAATTAAAGTTATGGAAGTGAAGATATTACTTTTCATTCAGTCCTAGCTTATAAATGAAAATTGAATTAATGCCATGTTGAACTCCAATGTGCCACTTGCTTGCTTGCTTAGTTCTTCAAAAAAGAAAAAAAATATGGATCCAGGAAGCTTCAGACCAATCAGCCTAACATCAGTACCTGGGAAGATCCTGGAAAAGATAATTAAGCAACAGATTTGCGAACACCTAAAAGCAAGCAAAGTTATAACCAGAAGCCAACATGGATTTGTCAAAATCAAATCATACCAAACAAATCTTATTTCATTCTTTAACAAAGTGACTAAATTAGAGGATCAGTGAAATGATGTGGCCATAGTATACTTGGATTTGACATTGTAGACTACAACCTACTTTCGGGTAAGTTAGAAACATGTGGGATAGACCGCATCATCACCAGAAGGATTTGTAGCTGGTTGACAAACCGGCTGTTGTCCTTAATGGCACTACATCTACATGGAGGGAAGTAAGCAGTGGGATGCCCCAAGGTTCTGTCTTAGTCCCAGTACTCATCAACACCTCATAAACAATTTAGATGAAGGAATAGAAGAGGAACTCATTAAATTTACAGATGCTGACAGGGATATCCAACACTCCAGAAAATAGGTTCAAGGTCCAGAAGGATCTTGACAGACCGGAACACTGAGCCCTATCTAACAAAATTAAATTCAGCTGTGAGAAAAGTAAGATTTTACACTTAGGGACCCCCCTCCCAAATGACAGGTTTAGAATAGGTGGAACCTGACTCAATAGTAGTAACTGTCAGAAATTACTAGGAGTCCTAGTGGATAACCACTTAATTATGAGCCAGCAGTGTGCTGCAGCCACACACAAAAAAAAAAAGCCAATGCAGTCCTGGGCTGCATTAACTGAGGGATAGAATCAAGATCATGTGAACTGTTAATACCACTTTATAATGCCTTGGTATGACTACAGTTGGAATATTGCATCCAGTTTTGATCACCACAATATAAAAAAGATGCTGAAATTCTAGAAAGAGTGCAGAGAAGAGCAACAAAGATGATTAGGAGCAGGAGACTAAAATATATGAAGAATGGTTGCAAGAATTTGGCTATGTCTAGTTTAGTGAAAAGGACAGAGGTGACATGTTAGTAGTGTTCCAATATTTAAAGGGTTGCCACAAAAAAGAGGGAGTCAAGCTATTCTCCAAAGTACCTGAAGGCAGGACAAGAAGCAATGGATGAAAACTAATCAAGAAGAGAAGCAACCTAAAACTAAGGAGAAACTTCCTGACAGTGAGAACAATTAACCAGTGGAACAGCTTATGTTCTGAAGTTATGGGTGCTCCATCACTGGAGGTTTTAAAGAACAGATTGGACAGCCATTTGTCTGAAATAAAGAGTCTCCTCCTTGGGTTGGGTGTTGGACTAGAGGACATCTGGTGTCCCTTCCAGCTCTATTATTCTGTTCTGTTATTCTGTTATTTTTTCTCTGACCCCATGTATCCATCCAATCAAGCCTAAAGAAAGTCTGGAATAGTATAGGATCTCCTGGTAGGGGCAGGGAGTTGGGCTGGAAGACCTCCAAGATTCTTCCAATCTTATTATTCTATGTCCTATGTTCTTTTCTGGCATTCTCCTTCATGCTATCAAAATACTGCCATTGTTGTTTTCTTTGTAATTTGAAGTGTGCATTATGCCCAGAGTAGGGAGGCAAATGAAATTTTGAATGGCAAGAATCTCAACAGTTTTCTGATCAAGCTGCAGCATGTTTCTGTCAAACTGTTGTTTCACAATTGGTTTCATTACCCAGGAATGTACGGCTGAAGGTGGAGATTGCTGCAGTTCCTGCATTCTAACTGCTAACTCTCAATGCAGTAATGGACTTTGTTGTAGAAAATGTCAGGTATGTATTGAAATGACAAAAAAAAACCACCCTTGTTTTAAGGAATTATGTGAGATTATTTATTTATTTAGCATATGGCATATCATACATGAATTAGTAATATATATTAACATTTCACATTCTAGATTAATCTATAAATGTTGAAAATATCTATATTCAAATACCAATGTCTAGGCCAGGAGTGTCAAACTGCCAGCCCGCGGGCCGGACGCATCATCCAGAACATTGCCGGCAATGGCAAAACCGTCCTGATACGTTGCGCGACGTCATGTGACGTCGCGAGTTTGACATGTCTGGTCTAGGCCATCTAACCATTGAAGTGCAGTATTGTTTATATGAAAAAAAAATCAGATACTGGACTGGTATATGCTCTCAGGTTAGCTGGTCACGATGTAATCTACAGTTTGACATGGGACCCCACAATCACACTGAAGAGAGCATAATATGCCCCATTCACACAGAGAGTCCTGGCAGGCCCCACGTAAGATGCAAATCCTATTCAGGATTGTCCATTGCTGAGGTGGTAGTTCAAAGCCTGACGCCATTTTTGTGGGGTCATTTATATGTCTTTCTAAGTCCAGACATTCAGCAACCGATTTGGCTTTCTATTGGGAATCGATGTTGAAGTTGTTGGGCAGGTGTTGTGCAAGTGCCAGTGGGGGCTTCCTGGATTTCAATCTTCCGGCTGTGGTATGAAGCTAGTCACCTCCTCATGGTGTACCCTGATTAGTGCGACAGTGTGAAGTAAATGAACTAGCAACTCCTGTCTGTAGACTTTCCTGACTCTCAAAATACATGGCAACGAAAATGAAAAAGTGAGATGATGAATTGATTGAAAAATTATCTCATTCAGTACAATGCCAAAATATACAAGCTCTACCATACAAAATCTCAAAGGGGCAATCAACTTTCTTTTTTACTTTTTATTTCTGTGTGTGTTAGATATACATCCATTTTTTTTAAATCTAAGAATTCAAGGAATTATACATGGTGTTTCCTCCTAATTTTTCTCACAACAGGTCTGTTCAAGTACTCTGGCTGAAAGTCATCCAGTAAGCTTTGGTGTTACACCAGTCTAATACCTTAATCATTACACTACAAAAACAGCATTGGCTGTTTTTATGATTCTGGTGTATAAAACTTTGTGTTAACTGAAATTTATTGACCTTGTGAACTATGTAGAGAAGATTTTCTCAACAATAGAAACTATATGAATATAACAAAAATATAGAAGCATCAGATTAAGGAAGTTACTGATAAACTAGTAATAAAAGAGAAAAAATTGATCTAAATTAATTCACAAAAATTGGATGAATACATTTTAAGGCTATGAAAGAAAAGAACCAACCACATAACCTCCAAATCTTTTCTTTCTGTGTAAAATACCTTAAAATAATGTCTTTTTTTTCTGGCAAATTGAAATGGTTTGTTGTTACGTCTGATCCTGTTTAGCTTATCAAGAGTAGACAAAGTTAGCTTCAGACTGACGAATATATTTATTTATGATTAAACAATTTATTTACACAAGAACTCTGGAACTCTAGAACCACAATGCTATTCTAAACATATGGTTGTTAGTACAAGTAACAATATCAGCATTGTGTGTTGATCTTGTTGATTTGTTGTTACTGTCCGTGGGGCTTTCGTGGCAAAGATACTGGATGGGTTGCCATTTCCTTCTCCAGTGGATCACATTTTGTCAGAACTCTCTGCTATGACCTGTCCGTCTTGGGTGGCCCTGCACGGCATAGCTCATAGCTTCATTGAGTTACACAAGCCCCTTCGCCACGACAAGGCAGTAATCCATGAAGGGGGATCTTGTTGATACAGATTACCAATCAATAGAATGATTTTTTTAACAATGAAAATCTTAAACTGAACATTTGAGAATCATTTCTTAAATTAGGTGAGTGGTATTGAGAAGCTCCAGTAAACTAGAAGTAAAAACATTATTTATGATATCTATATTCAAACAATTGCAAATATATAGATGGTCCCACATATTAATTCTTATTTTTCAGTTTGAACTCAAAGGTGTGGTTTGCAGAGAAGCTGTAAATGATTGTGACATTCCAGAGACATGCAAAGGGGACTCCAGTCAGGTAAAGCTCAATAAAAAAACGGAATAATATAATTTTCAGACAGGTTATAAGGTAGTCCTCAACCTATGACCTCAATGGAGTCCAAAGTTTCTGTTGCTAAGCAAGAGATTTGGTAAGTGAATTTTGTCTCATTTTAAAGGTCTTTCTTGCCACAGTTGTTAACTGAATCCCTGCAGTTGTTAAGTTAGTAACATGGTTTTTAAATGAATCTAGCTTCCCCATTGACTTTGCTTGTCAGAAGGCTGCAAAAGGTGATCACATGACCTTGGGACACTGCAACTGTCATAACTCAGTTGCCAAATGTCTGAATTTTAATCACATGCCAGTGGGGATGCTGCAACAGTTATAAGTGCAAAAAATGGTAATAAGTCACTTTTTTCAGTGCCGTTGTAACTTTGAACGATCACTAAACAAACTATTGTAAGTTGAGGACTGCCTGCATTTAATGAAGAGCAAGATTTGGAAAACTTTTTAAAAAATTATTTTAGATACTGCAGTTTTGCTTCTACAGTTATCTCACTAACCAGCTGATTATTTAATTCATTCTGCTTTATCTTTAGTGCTCTCCAAATCTCTACAAAATAGATGGGTATTCATGTGATAATGAACAGGTATGTGTATCATTCCATTCAATTTTTATTATCAGAATATAAGGCAGACTTTATCCTAAGACCAAGCTGAAATTTTGAAAGGCTATTGCAGTCATAGTTTTCAACAAAGTGTCCTATCTGTAATTAATTTGGTACATTGGGAGCCTTCAATAATAGACTGATATTTTCTTCTTACAATGAAAAGAATAAACATGTGACTTGAGTTTAAATATTGGGTCAGGACTGTCATGTTCCTCCCCAATTGGTTTCCTGTTGCTGAAGACAAAATTTCAGTTAACTGCATATAGTTTGTTCCCCTCATTTTTCAGGATCCTACCTTATTGTTTGTTCATTGTTTGAATTAATTGTGCATGTTTATTATTGCTTCTCTCACTGGAGCTAGAATGCAAAATATATGTCTGCAAGGTCTGTAACCAAGAAAAAATATCCCTTCATTTGCTAAGTGACACTAAATTAACAGACAGTCTTAAATATGTAGCACTCATTATGCACATTGGCTTTACAAAATTGATGCATTAATGATTTTTAATGATTAATGTTTGTTTGTGTTTTTTTTAAAAATCCCTATATGAAAAAAAAATAGAAAAGCTGAACAAATTGGACCTGTTGAAATTTAAAACTGGTTCCGCTTAGAATGGAAAGATAAAATGTATTTCAATGGTGACCATCAGTTGGCAGTACAACTCTAGTAAATAGCTTCAGGTTTTTAGCACATAACTAACAGGCCTGTGTGCTTCTGATCAAATGGAAAATTCTTCTCAAAGCCTTAGCAATCAGCAGTTTGATCAAAATTGGATGTTAGAATTCATAACCATTTCTCTTCCCACATAAAGGAAGATGTCTCTATCAATATGGTTCTAAACTTTTTGAGATGAACATAGAACCGGCACAGAGCCTCACCATTATTATGAATATACACGCACACACATACACAAGCCTGCTCATTCTGCCAAAAGATAGAAAGATGATCATCCTGCAGCTTCTCATCTGTTTTCAGCATGCGAGGCTGTGGGAAGGAAGGAGGAAGGATTAGTTAAGTGGATGTGAAAAGAGACAGTACAGCCCAGATATGAGGGCTGTGGGAAGAAATAATTTGAAAGAGACTGATTTAACTGGCTCATTATATGTCTGTCCAGGAATTTACTCTTATAGTTTTAAAGGTTATATTTTTACTCCTGACTAGCATTAAAAATTCATGTTTGTCAGCTATCTGGAGCTTGGTGTTAAGATGATCAGATCTCATAGTCTCATTAAGTTCCAAAGTTAGTTTACCATCTGCATAAACTCAATATCATGGATGGCATTTCTCTTCCATTCTTCTTCCCATGGATGCTCACCGCCTTCCAGTACCTAAAACCTCAGAGAACCTCAAGATGTTTAGCAATTCCAACAAAGACAATGAACTCTCTCTCATGGACGATAGAGACATATGATCCTCTTTCTAGACCTAATTCACCATAGATGCCAGCCTTGGGAGGGGGATATACTGTCTGTGTTAAATAGCCCAGGAATCTGGAAATGACAAAGCCTAAAGGACCATAAACTTCCTGGAACCATAAGCAGCATGACTTCTTTTGGGCAAGTTCCCCCTAAAAGGCTGAACATCCTCCTCTGATAGACAGTGTGACCACCAAAGTTCACATCAGGAGGAAGGGAGGTAGCAGATCAAAGCAGCTGATGAAGGGGATGGAAAATCCTCTATATTGTGCAGAGGCAAACACACCATCCCTCACAGTGGAACACATCTAGGAAATCCACAAATCAATAACAGACTGACTCAGCCACAAGGAGTGAGATTTTGGTAAATAGAGATGACTTGACTTCTGAGGAATAAAATTACATTCTTTAGAAGTCCAGTGGTGGATCTCTTAGCAATCCCCATTGTGACAGGTTATGAAAATTGAAGAAAGAATAGACATAAATAATCAAAACATAGAAGACAATCCATTCACAGCTTATCTCATAAAGACAACTCAGCCCAGGTTGCAAGAACTGGAAATTTTTTTTTCCCAAATGATTCAAAGGGACTCCTCATACAATGTTAACTGCTAAGATTCCGACTGACAAACCCAATCATTCTGATCTCTTAAAGTTAAACTTTATTGAGTACATCATTTCAGCACATATGGAAGCAAAACCAGCTCTGGCAAACCCCAGCCCAAACCCCTATAGTAAAAGAATAGAATTTTCCCTCCCATTCATGAATGGGTCACATTGCCCAATTAGGTACAATTATATTATTAGAGATTGGAATGTCTTGAAGGCGTTTGTTTGGTTGGGTTCGTCAGTCAGAACCTTGACATTAGCATTAAAAAACATAAAATCTCTGCAGTTCATATTTTCTTGATCTTGTGGGTTAGACAGCATCACAACCAGATGGATTTGTAGCTGGCTGACCGGCTGTATTCAGCGTGTGGTCCTCAATGGAACTGCATCTACATGGAGGGAAGTGTGTAGTGGGGTGCCCCAGGGCTCTGTTCTGGGCCCAGTGCTCTTCAACATCTTCATCAACGATTTGGACGAGGGGATAGATGGGGAAATCATCAAATTTGCAGACGACACCAAGCTGGCAGGAATAGCGAACACTCCAGAAGACAGGCTTAAGATACAGGAGGATCTGGACAGACTTGAACACTGGGCAATGGTGAAAAAAGTAAGGTTCTACATTTAGGCAAGAAAAACCAAATGTACAGGTATAGTATAGGGGGTACCTGGCTCAATAGTCCCTGTGAGAGGGACCTCGGAGTTCTAGCGGACAATCACTTAAATATGAGCCAGCAGTGTGCTGAAGCTGCCAAAAAGGCCAACACAGTGCTAGGCTGCATTAACAGAGGGATAGAATCAAGATCACGTGAAGTATTAATACCACTTTACAATGCTTTGGTAAGGCCACACTTGGAATACTGCATCCAGTTTTGGTCACCACGATTTAAAAAAGATGTTGGGACTCTAGAAAGAGTACAGAGAAGAGCAACAAAGATGATTATGGGGCTGGAGGCTAAAGCATATAAGGAACTGCTGCTGAAATTGGGTATGCCTAGTTTAATGAAGAGAAGGACGAGGGGGGACATGATAGCAGTGTTCCAATATCTCAGGGGCTGCTACAAAGAAGAGGGAGTCAAGCTATTTTCCAAAGCGCCTGAAGGCAGGACAAGAAGCAATGGATGGAAACTAACCAAGGAGAGAAGCAACCTAGAACTAAGGAGAAACTTCCTGACAGTTAGAACAATTAACTAGTGGAACAACCTGCCTCCAAAAGCGGTGAATGCTCCAACACTGGAAGTTTTTAAGAAGAGACTGGACAGCCATTTGTCTGAAATGGTATAGGGTTTCCTGCCTGAGCAGGGGGTTGGACTAGATGATCTCCAAGGTCCCTTCCAACTTTTATTATTATTATTATTATTATTATTATTATTATTATTATTATTATTATTATTATTATTATTATTATTATTATTATTATTATTATTGTTATTGTTATTGTTATTGTTATTGTTATTGTTATTGTTATTGTTATTGTTGTTGTTGTTGTTGTTGTTGTTGTTGATGATGATGTTGTTGTTGTTGTTGTTGTTGTTGTTATTGTCCAAGGGGAGAGGTTCTGATATTCAGTATAGGATCTATTAACCCGCAATTACAAGATGGAGCAATTCATCTCATTTTTGATCTATGGAACAGAAGCAGTAAACATCTTCACTGCCACCTGGCCCAGCGACAGTTGCTTGGCACTTGTAGCATATGAACACATATTTGTTATTGTTAATTAATAATAATAATAAAGTATTTCATTTTCTTCACACAAGCTTTGAAGAATATATTGGCAAGCATGTTGTTGCTCTTAGGTGCCATATTGGGAATCTAGTTAGTTGGGATAAAAGACAGTTTCAAAATACCAAACTTGGACTTTGGGACAATTATGGGATTTCAGATAGACTTCAAAAAAAACCCTATGAACAGGATTTTTCAGACCAAAATCATGAGAAGGAGGAATAAAGTAAGCTTTATGGATTTCTTGGTTGTTTAATTGCTTTAAATCCATTGAAGAAAAGACAGCTAAATATAAATAGGGAAACTGAATATCTCTTGAAAGCATGATCCTGTTGTGAACTGTTTGATATATTAAGAAGATAGTAATTATTAATTTCTTTAAAAAAATCATCAATTCAAAGCCAAATGAGTTTACTGGCAGGAGAGAAGGTTACAATCAGATATGTTGTGCTAGATATTTATGTTTCTGGGAAACTGTCCAGAATTGAATTAGTACGTGAGAGCACTCAGTCCTAAATCCAATCAATAACAGCAATTACAGTCCTTAGAGCATTTACAGTTCTTGTTCTGTGAATTTACAATAGTTTGTTCTCAGTTCCACTGTTTTTTCCAGAAAATGAAAACTTGGAGCTATAATTTTTGAATAATGTTTAAGCAAAATTCAAGGCACTGAAATACCTATGTATAGAGACCAATATAATTTCTGTTCCTCTATAACAAAAAGTAGAGAAAGGGAATTATTTTCTACTCTTGTTGTATGCCACTCAGAGTTGTGAGAACAGGGACATATAAATTAATTAAATAAATCACTTTTCTGGATGTTGTGGTCTTTTGTATTGAATCGATAAGCATTTGAAATTAACAATTTATAAACCTATGTTAAGTCTGAATTTCACTAAACACAATCAAACTGACTTTGACAACAGATGCCTGAATATGTTTCCTTCAATGGGTTGAAAAATAGATAAGCAATGGTTGTTTATTGAATGAATATTTACAAAATATGGTGATTACTTTCTAACATTTCTCTTTAGGGCATTTGTTTTGGAGGAAGATGCAAAACAAGAGACAGACAGTGTAAATACATATGGGGAGATAGTGAGTAATATCTTTAAACTCTGAAACTGTATGCTTCTTTGCTTCTTTTTAAAACTTGTTCATTAGCTATTGAATATATTCACAGGTGTACAATATATACATATTGTATGTTTTTTCTTCCTCTCAAAATTTGGTGCCCTTCCAGAACTTGCCAGATTTCCTCAGGATAATATTGTTCAAGAGATGGAAGTTCCTGGAAGTAGATTCTCTTAAAAGGAAGTTAATTGAAATGGTCTGAAGACAGTTGAGACCCAGAACAAACCTGTTTCATCTGCAACACCATGTCTACAATACCTCAAACCACTACGTATTGGAGAATTTACTTTCAGGAGCTGCCTATCCATCCCCAAAATGGAATAGTCCGTTGGGAAGAATGGAATAATCTGGATTTCTCCAAAATGTTCCATTTTGGAATTGATGAGTTTTGCACATCCCTATTTCTTGCATTTTGCCGTTGTCTCTGAGCAACTGATGAATTTTTCTCTGTTTTTTCTTATCTTATCTAAAGAAAATTTAAGAAAGTTCTTATCTAAAGAAGCCCTTGTTGTTCTTAGCATCATTTGGCTACCTCAGCAAATTCTTTCATTTTCCTGATGCCATCCTGCAGTTCCAGGCTAACTTTCTTCATGACCTGTTCATCTTTATACTGTTCGAGCCTTCCTTAAGCGTGTTGGCTTTTTCTGTCTTCCATTCTTTTTAGTCTAATTGGAATTATTAGAATTGTGTTTTTAGAAATTCCGTTTTAGAAATTCCCTCCTCTTCAGTTCTTTTTCCCATGTAAGTCCCCTAACTAAGAACCTATTTATCTATGTTCTGAGTTTATTAAAATTCATATACAGGTAGTCCTCGACTTACAACAGTTCATTTAGTGACTGTCCATTTTTTACACTTATATCCATTGCAGCATCCCCATGGTCATGTGATAAAAAGTCAGACGCTTGGCAACTGACTCATACTTACGACAGTTGCAGTGCCCCGGGGGTCATCTGATCCCCATTTGTGATCATCTGACAAGCAAAGTCAATGGGGAACCAGATTCACTTAACAACTGTGTTACTAACTTAACAACTGCAGCAATTCACTTAACAAATGTGGCAAGAAAAGTCATAAAATGGTGCAAAACTCACTTAACAAATGTCTAGCTTAGCAGCAGAAAGTTTGGGCTCAATTGTGGTTGTAAGTCGAGGATTACCTGTATATAGAGCCGGACAATTTTCAGTCATCAGGTAAACCTATAAAACACTTTAAACTGAAGTCAAAAATAAATTCAATAGAACTAGATGAAGCATTTTCTCTTTCATTTTCTTTTCCTTTCAGTATTTCTGGCATCCTGGGCATAATGGGACATTAAGTTGAATGCAAATAAGGATATCAATTTGGCTAAGGCTAAGTTAGATGGCATCTTTCTTTTTTAGATACAAATTCTTGTGTGTTTTTTTATGCTCTATCAGCTTCTTATATTTTATTTTTATATGTCTGTAAGAAAAAAATAGTTGTGAGTATATAATTTGTGGGCTTTAACATCAATATTTACATTTACAATGTTGAATTTCTAACTCCAACAACATATCATTATCTTTTGAAATATATTTTGTGTGCAGAAGTGACAGCTGCTGATAAATATTGCTATGAAAGATTAAATATAGAAGGAACAGAGAAAGGTAGCTGTGGCAGAGACAAAGATACTTGGATTCAGTGCAAGAATGAGTAAGTTAATCCCACTCTGCTTGCATAATATAGTATTTGTATTTGTGTTCTATCATGGTTTATAACTTCTTTACAAATATTCCTTTTCACTTTTAAACCTACATGCTAATCTATGTAATGGTGATTCTTATTCTCACTGCATTTCTTGTAGCATCTTTGTTCCCCTAGTGCTTCCTCTCTATCACCCAAAATGAGTAATTATTAAATTGGATGACTAGAATGTTGAGACTTTGTTTAGAGTGGATCTTGATACTCCAGTAATAGCAGGTTGTGTATATTTACTAGGAATAGCATTAAGATTGTACTGCTAAACACAGGTCTAAGTCCTGCATCTATTCACATGTTTTACTTTTATTTACCAGAAGAGGTCAGGCTTTCAGGAAGTGAAGCTTCAAGCTTCAGTTTTGCCTAATCTCTTTTTTTTTCTTCAGACCTTCAGAGTAGCATAGATATAGTTTGCATTATTATGCGGTAGGTGATCAGATAATTACTTTGTAGAGTATCAGAACTCTTGTCAAGTTAATAATGAAAGAAAAGATCCACACTTTTGTAAGCGGCCAGAAGATGCACCAAATTTATAATGGGGAGACTGGGAAAAAGGAAGATTGTGTGTGTGTGTGTGTGTGTGTGTGTGTGTGTGAGAGAGAGAGAGAGAGAGAGAGAGATATCTCCAGTGATGTGTAACCCCCTGATTTGTATAGATCTCAGCGATAATCTGAATTAACATTGTTCACTAAAGCAGAATGGGACAACTTGCCAAGGCCAACGCACTACGGCCAACTCGCCATGGGCCAACTTTCTGTGGGATAATTTAACAATTCAATTTAAATATTTAAAATAAATAACAAATTATTTTAATTTTTGTCATTTGCATTTCATTCTGTGCTGCCTTTTTCACCCTTTCTTTAATGATTCTATTCTACCATATATTGATATTAGTGTAACTCTTGTCCTGCAGTGAGTTGTCCCACAGTGAATTGGCTGTGGCGAGTTGTCCAAGTTAGCTGTGGCAATTGGGCTATGGCGAGTTGGCCATGATGAGTTGGGCAAATTGTCATAGACCTCACTGAAGATAATTCTGCAAATTAGAGGATTATAGTGGGGGTTCCAGAGTAAGTAGCAAGCAGTTGATTCTTCTGCAATCATTTTTTTTTTAAAATAAATTTGAGTATTTCTTGGGAGTAGGAAATTGTAGTTAGAAATGTTTCTTTTAGGCTGTTTTTAAAGTAAAAACTTACTTAATGTTTCTTCCCAGAGATGTTCTTTGTGGATATCTACTGTGTTCTAACATTATCTCTAATATTCCAAGACTTGGAGAGCTTGATGGCGAAATTACATCTATTTCTCTCCAAAATCTGGGAAAAACTTTCAATTGCAGGTAATCCTTACCAACAGATATCTTTTTATTTCACTACTGTTTCTATGTATTTTTAATCTTAAATAAAAAAGATAAAATTAGTTACTTTCTCGCCTTCTCTATCTTTTTACATTGGATTCGCCTAACCTTATTCCCCCCCCCCCCTAAAATATTGAGCAGCAGACTAGCTGTCTTCTTTGGTCTTCTTTTAACTAAATGTTCATTAAATTCACCATATTTCCAACCATCTAAGTTATAAAGTACTCGTATATCTGAGGTAATGTTTATCCTAACAATTTAAATTCTACTTTGTTTCTTTCTTTTAGTCCAGGCTTTTTAGTAATATATTCTGCATATAAATTAATTAAGGTGATAATATACAATCTAGGCACACTCTTTTTTCAATTTGGAACTATATAGTTGCTCTAATTATTGCTTTCTGATTATCCTACAAGTTCATCAATAGGATGGAGAGCTGGCTTGGTACAGTATATTCATATTTTTGACAACTACCCACAATTTGTGGTGGTCTGAGTCAAAGATCTGTATCTGTCAATGAAGGAAAAAAATAGATATGTTTTTGGAACTTCTTTGCCCTTTTTTTAATCATACATTGTTAGTGATGTGATCTCAGGTGTCTCTGCCTCTTCTGTATTTGGCATCTGGAAATTCTCATTCTATATTTTGTTGAAGCCTGGATTGCAAAATCAAATATTATCTATCTAATATGTGAGATGGATGCGGTTGTTCAACAATTTGAATATTCATTAGCACTGTCCAATTTTGGTATTGGAATTTAAATTATCTTTTCCATTGTTGGCTTACAAACTACTTGCATCATTTTGGAATATTTTAATCAATTTGGCTGGTGTTTCATCAACTCCTGCAGCCTTTTTGGCAACATTTTCTAAGATCTGTTTAATTTGATGCTCCAAAATGTGTGGCACTGATCAAATCTTTATACATATTATAAATGTTGTGATTTCTTGGTTTCCCTGTACAAGTGCACCATCTTTTCTGTATATTTTTCCTTTGGAAGATCTTTGTCTTTATGTCTTTTATTATGCTCAACCAATGTTGCCCATCTAATCTTCTGTGAATATATATTCCCACTGTATAACTCAAATCATTATTGTAATGTGTTGCTTTTCATCACAGTAAGCTAACAATCCATTAAGTTGTCCTTACAACCTTGATATTCTATGGTTGTTATCCATCTATCTACTAATCAAGACTGATCCATCTTAACTTCCATGACCAGATAAGGTCAACTAAATACAGTGACCTACTAAGACTTGTATACATACAGAGGGACATAATATCTTAATATAGAATAATTTGGTTGAGTTTTTGTTCAAAATGAATTTCATTTGATAAAATGTTTTCATTAACTAAATCTTCTTGTTCCATTTGTAGTGGTGGTCATGTGAAGTTGGAGGAAGATGCAGACCTGGGTTATGTAGAAGATGGGACATCCTGTGGTCTTAATAGAATATGCTGGGATCACAGATGTCTCTCAATGGATACTTTTAACTTCAGTTCCTGTCCTGGAAGTACAGATGGCTTTATTTGTTCAGGACATGGAGTAAGTTTAGTCTTTTGTCTAGAGATGGGGAGTTAAAATGTGGAAGAAATATGACTTATTCATTCTTTTTGGATATTTAAAGAAGCCCAGTAAAGCAGCAGTACATGGATGAAGAATAATGATAAAAGTGCCTGTAAGCTGAGCTCACTTTCTAGTGATTACATCAACCAGTACCAGTCTATATAAATTTTTTTTGCACAGTATAGAAGCAGTTGTTATGGCCTTTTTCTGTGAGCTTTTTTAACTATCCAATTTAGGATATAACCCTGGGATTTTCTTCAATGCTGCAGTAAATTTCTAGCACAAATGAATCTTTCTATCCCTTGTAAACCAGAAATGTTTTTAAAGATGTTCCAAAATAAATAGTATAAACCTGGGAGTCATCTATTAACAATTCTGTTCCAAGTAGTAATTCTAAAAATGAGAGGGGAGCTTTCAAATAAAGATGTGAAAATGTGCACTATAGTGTTTGCATGCATGCATGTTCCTTTGAGAAAGTTTGTTTCTGACTGATCAAGAGTGTCTCTTATAGGTCGTTATAATTTCAGCATGTTAAATTTTGTATTACACAGAAAGGAATAACCTTTTTCTTTGCCCCCATAAACACTTTTCCCCCAATATCCTTACATATGTTGTTCAGTCCCCGTAGTTTATATTCCCTTTTCTCCCCTTCTCTTTAAAAAAATAGTTTGTCTGTTAAACTAATATTATTAGCAGTTTACAGATGAATAGTGGTTTTGGTTGAGGCCATTACTTGAAAAATACTTACCATTTTCAATATCTGAGAGTTATAGGAGCCATTACATAGTCATAAGCAGGAATAAATTATTTTTCAATTTTTCTGAGAGTGGAAGCTAAAATAAATAGGCATTCTGGATTTTTAATATAAAGAAAACTTTATATTAAAGACCAAAAAAATTCTTGAAAACTTGTCACCAAAATGCAGTGGAGGATCCTTAAGAAGCTCTGTAGATTCCCATAATGGGAGTGAAGGCCACATGAGGACCATGAGCCAGTTTGGTGTAATGGTTAAGGCATCAAGCTAGAAACTGGGAGAGTGTGAGTTCTAGTCCTGCTTTAGGTAGAGAGCCAGCTGGGTAACTTTGGGCTAGTCAATTTCCTCATAGGACTGTTATGGGAAAAATAGGAGGAAGAATCAATTATAAAAATAATAAAAATGGGATATAAATAAACAAAATGAATTGTAGCTTATCCATTCATGGTCAATTAATTAAATATGGGAGATTATAATACATTATTTAAAATTCAATAGTTTCTTAGATTCCAAGGATTTTTCTGTTTTAAATTTGAATTACATCCATTGTAGGTTTGCAGTAATGAAATGCAGTGTGTCTGTGAGCAGTTATGGACAGGGGTAGACTGCAGCAAGCGTCTCATGAAACCAATTATTGATGGAAGCTTGCACAATTCAGGTGAGTTATACATGTTTTGTGGCAATGTTACTATTCATGTGAAATGGCTTGAACATGATCTGTACAGAAATAAGGGTACTGATTCTTCATTTAGCATTTTTAAGGAAAGAGTCTTCCATCATATTTTGGTCCTGTTCAAATATAGCCACACTTACATTATTATATATAGAATTAGAAAGAATAACAACTATTTTTGACTCTCACAAGCTTGAATCCTGTGTGGCTCATTGTTCACTTAAGTGTCCCAGAATTTTACATTAAAAGAAAAAAGATTGTGTAATTTTAAGTGGGTTTCTCCAGTGGTAATGCACTAAATTCTTGTTTTTGTTTTAATCTAGGTGTCACTAGCACAAATATTATTATTGGTGCTATTGCTGGTACAATTTTAGTGTTGGCTCTCATTATGGGAATAACAGCATGGGGTTACCGGTAAGTAATTTATATATAGAGAAAAAAATTATAAGCTAAGAAATAAGATAATGGTTGGTAATATGTGTTAACAAAGAGTAAAAAATAACAAAACCATTGGTTTCACCAGTTAGAAAAAACAGTAAGAAAGCAGGAAATGTAATAATTCAATTCTTAATTAGATTTAAAGTTCTAGTTTGTAATTAAATAAAAAAAACTTCATTTTCAAATATTTATCTATTTTTAAATAGATCCAATGAAGATCCATTAAAGAACTGATGTGCTCTTAATTTTAAAAGTATAAAAATCTGTCTCATTAGATGCAAAGAAACAAAGAGCTCATTACATTTGGATCTAAAATTTTAAATTCTGTACATCATGTTAAAATTGTTATACAATTTTGAAAATGATCCAGAGAATGTAGAGAAAAAAACCCCACTTCTTTCTTGGTGTTACCCACTGAAGCTGATTTACACTAGTTTCAAAAGAGGCACAAAACCCCTTCTATATAATGTGGAACTACAGAGAATTTACTGCAGTGGATTATAGAGATGAAGATGAGAGAAGAGAGAATAATTCTATTGACAAATGCCTTTCCAGCAAGCTGGACAAGTTATTAGTGCCCAGTGCTGAAGTTCTAAGATCTTAAAAGAAAAAAGAACTGCTAAAGATAGCTAGCACTTTAATTTTCTGAAAGAATCAGAATTGTATCATCTAAAAAATGTGAGATATATATGTTTTGATTGCCTGTTGCTTCTTGCAACTCACTCCAACTGAAGGCATTTTGCCTTTTCACAGACCACGTGCCCCTGAAATATCAGTTGTTAATAGAATTTTGGTTAAAATCCTGCTTTCCCAGAAGTATCTGTTTTGTCATTGTGGACATCAGAATAGTTGACTAGAGTTCCAGGTTTCCAGAGATCATAAATATCAGTCATGGTGCATGAATCTTTAGTTTTAATAAACAGGTTTCTTGCATTCCTAAAGTCAAGGTTTCTGAACTCCACTTTTCATGTCAAGCATGTCTTGCTAAGGTACGAAATCAAGTACCAGAGGAGAATTGTATTTTCTTTAAATTTAGAGAAAATGAAATATTATGAGTTCATTTCCTGATATTTGGAAATTTTTGCAAAAAAAAATGTAGTTGAATGTAAAATGTACATTACTTTGCATGCACTTGTCAAATAGAAAAAAACGTGTCTCCTACTTTTTCATGACATCAGCCTATTGTTTTTAAATACAAGTAATCCTCAATTTACTTAGAGCATAATTAAGCCCAAATTTTCTGTTGCTAAGTAAGACAGTTGTTAAATGAATTTTGCCCCATTTTACGACCTTTCTTGCTACAATTATTAGGTGAATCACTGCAGTGGTTAAGTTAGTAACACGATTGTTAAATGAATCTGGCTTCCCCATTGATTTTGCTTGTCAGAAGGTCGCAAAAGGTGATTATGTGACCCTGTGACACTGCAACCATCATAAATATAAGTCAGTTGCCAAGTGTCTGAATTTTGATCACGTGACCACGGGTATGTTGCAATGGTTGTAAGTGTGAAAAATGGTCATAAGTCACTTTTTCCAGTGCCATTGTGTCTTTGAACGGTCACTAACTGAGCTGTTGTAAGTTGAGGACTACCTGTACAACAAAATTAAATTCAAAAATAATTAATAACTACTAGCATTTTTAATATATTGTGAGTCTTTGAGCTTGGTTCCTTAGAATTGCTTACAAAAGTGAGATCTGATCTCAAACAATGACTTCCTACATCAAATCTTATCTTGTCCCTGAAGTTCTCATAAATCTTTTTGGTCTGCACATGAAGGGAGGGAGCAGATGGATTAATGGCACAAGATACTATCATATGAAGGAAAATGTAAGATTGCCTTCTTCTCAGAGTTTATGGGATCCAAAAAATTCTTTAAAACACTAAATAAAGTGAAAACAAATGCCATGTGATAATTCATTCTTTATCTCTCTTCCTTTCTCTTGTAAGAAACTATCGAAGACAGAGGTATGTGCCAATAAAGTATGTGACCATATTGTCTCAGAATGCCTGAAATAAAAATCCCTGTTCCTTATTTATTAGGGGGTATGAATGCTTATAGACATTTCTGTGAATCAAAGTACTCCATATTGCGTTTATGTTCCACTGAAAATCCTGTTTATTTATGGACTTGTCACCAACAAATAACCTAATTGGTCTCTTTTTTAATTTTTAGTATTTCCTTCCCTTGGGTTTATATTTTCAATTATAATTTTTGTTCCTTAGCAATCAAAATCCTGAAGATTTATCCCTAGATTGCCATCCAGAAAAGTGTAATATCCTAAACATGTTAATTGTTAAGGTGCTACCAGATATTCTAGATACAGTAGATTAATAAAGTTCATTTCCTCTCAAAAACAGAGCCAATTAACAGGCCAATTGATTAATGACTTCTCAAATACTTTAGATTATTAGGATTCTAAAGACTTTCCGATTGAATATATGAATTTGTCTTTTACAAAGTTAAGTTACTGGTTTTTACAAATTTTTAGATGGAGTCATTTAGATATATATGATTTCATTTCCATCTGGTACCCATCATGTTTCTTTTTTTAAAAAAAATCATGTTTTTAAAAGTCAGAGACATGTAGAATAAGAACCAGATTTACTGTCTTGAGTCTGATCTGATTTCATGTCGCTGCCCAGTGTAACTTCAGAAGTCAGTGCAGATTGAAAGCATTCTACCATTCACTGTGGGATGTTGTGTGCAAACGAAAGATTTTATATAGAGAAATCAACATATTTAAGAAATGAATACAATTTGAAATATGGCACTGAGCGAAAACTAATTTTGGGGTCACTATAAGATTGCACAAATATAGGAGCAACCCCCCCCTTTTCAAGCTGTTGTTATGAAAATTGCATCATTTCAACCTGTTTTCAATCCAATAAAGTTCTAAACATCATTTTTGATTCAGCATTAAACTGAGTATCCCTCAGGAAACTCCCTCAAATGCAATTGGTTTTATTACTATTATTGTATAATTTAAAATGTGCTATCACCTCTTTCTGAAATAACATCATTTAACTGTTCTTTGACTGCATGGAAAACTCAGATACATTTCATTGCAATTTCTGAAGTGTATTCTAATTTTTTTAAAATTCCTAGTGTTCAAATGAATTTTATGGACAGAAGTCTGGAATATATTTTATTTATTTATATAGCTATGAGTTTTTACAAACAAAAAATAGTAATGGTTCTATTGCTAGGGAGATGAGAAGAGTATTCTTTGCTGCATTTTTTAAAAAAAATAGGGGTGAGTGATCTCTTTGGTTTTGAGGACAGGAAGCATAGAAAGCTCTCTGTCATAGCCCTTTATTTATAGGTAACATCCATACAAGATTGAGGAATAGCAAAACTTTCTTAACAGTTTATATCAATTGACCAGGAAAATGGGGGAAAACAAAGATATCTATAGTCATTAAATGGGATAGAAGCAGGAAAATACATGTTTCAGCAGGATTCATGACTTCATTTCTAGGGAAATCTAATTCAATTTTATAAAATGGTTTCCTTTAAATATGAAGAAGCTTATTCCATTTCATTGGTGCATATTACACGTAAATATTTTAGAAACTGCAAGATAAACAATTATGTATTTTGGAAATACATTTTTGTACTATAGAATATATGCCTATTTTCCTCTATCACCTGTCTTATTTGTGTGATTGTGAGATAAAATAATTTAACCGCTTGCTAACTCTTTTTTCTTGACTGGAGAGAGAGATAGTGAGTAAGTCAATGTATTTTCAGCCTATGCATGTATTCTGTTGTTACTGACTTCAAAATGTTTATTATGCTTTAGACAAATTCCTCAGGGAGATTATGTTAAAAAGCCTGGTGAGGCCGACTCCTTTTATAGCGACATGCCACCTGGAGTCAGCACAAACTCTGCATCTAGTTCTAAGAAGAGGTCTGCTTTTCTGTCGCATTTTCAGATTTCTACCTGTTCCATCACACATTATTCCATTAGTCAGAACCTTTCATTGTTTTGCAGCAGGTTTGATTCCTTCTTTCCTTCCTTCCTTTTGTGGGCTGTGTTGAAAAGTGGCATTCCTCCATCTCTGATTGCTGACTGTTGCATCACAAATTTTGGTGAAACTAGCTAAACGTCAAGGAAATGTTCTGCTGTAAGATTATTTCTGATCCTACTTAAAAACAAAATAAAACAAAACAAAAGTCACAGGAATACTCAGCCTAGCTAGATTTTTTTCAAGCTCTAAAATTATGTCTTTCATGCTGAACTTGTCCTCCATTGATAACATAGACACATCTAATACTAATTAGAGATGTCTAATACTAATGCCATCTTCATTTTCTGGTTGGAAGTAGTTTATTTCCAGTTGCTGACATGTGTTCAGTGGTAATTATCCGGTTATCATTCTTGTATTCAAACAATACTTAAAAAGATAGGATGGAACTTGGCATGGGATACTTGCATCCTTCATTATAGATCCTAAATGAGTTAGTGGGCTTTCTAGGAAATTTTCCAATTTCATGACACTATGGAAACACTAAAGCCAACAAAACACCAAAATTGGCTTTATTTTATAGCTTGGTCAAGTAACCAAAGATGGAGGATTTTTACTCATACTTTTAACAATTGTAATAGATGAACAAAATGTAAGAATATACATGTTGTATGTTATCACCACTTTGTTGTGTTTTGTTCTTACCTTACCTTGCATTTCCAGTTTACATTTCACATCTTTACCAATCATGTATGTTTAGAGCAAATCATTTGGTTGGCTTATAAGATATATGCACAATAACGTTGCATGAAGTAGAATGCTACTTATAACTAGCTGCCCTATAAAAAGATTGTTCTGTTACAGATCAGGCCACAAAGACATTAATAGATCTTTGATTCTGCTAGATTAAATTTTATATCAGTTGATTACCTCCTCTTGCAATATTTAAGCAGTGCATGAGCAAAAAATGCCTTGGCTTCTTCTGTGAAAGGGAGTCTAAAGGCAGCAACTTCAAATTTTATTCTAGATCCAGAGTGTTTAACTAGAAACATTGGACTGGAAATTGCTCCATTTACTGAAAAAGATATATTCATTATTTTCAAGTAATAAATTTATCTCTATTTAATAATCATGAGCAGATAAAGTCACTTTGATATGTCACTTCGTCATTTTTAGCAGCAACAATGATCACAGTGTTTTTAATGCTTTATAAGTAACCACCATTAAAGTAGCATAATAATAAACAGACATTAATTACAATATACGAATGTAACTTTATTAAAAGTTACCTGGATATGGGTGGAAAGTTGTAATAAAGAACACATTATAGTGCTAAAGTAGTCATCTAATTAAGATGTTTCCCTTTTTTTAAATTCAGTAAGATCTTTCTGATGGATGCCTATTTGAAAAATAACTCTAAATCAGTCCTGAATTGTTTGACAAAATTGACTGATATTGAATATTTTCTGAGAACCATATTTGAAAAATGTGGATTGTTCAATTCCTGACTGTCTCCAGAAAACAAATTTAAGAATTTTTTAGAATATCTGTTTCCTAAGATTTTTTTAACAACTTTTGCAGGGTGCCAAAGTTTCATTCTTCCTATGAAGTTGTTGACTGACTTTTAAAATGGGCATTGCTTAAATATTACACATTTATTATGTGTCTTTAACTACTTATTTTCAGTAATTCCTTCTTCAATTGTTAGTTCTTAAGAACATTACACTTTTTAAAGTCTGCATCTTCTGAAACATATAATAACTGAGTTTTTACTTAGTAATCAGAATATTAATACTATTCAAGAGTTTACAACAAGGGTTAGTTTCAGCCTTCTCTAGTTATTCCTAACTTTCCACCTGCTGGTTGTGCTAGGTAGAAATTCTAGGAATGGTAGTTGAGAAACATCTGGGGACCATCAGGCTAAAGAAGACTGGCTTAATTATTGTTTCTGATAACAACACTTGGTATGCAGTTCTCTTATATCTTACATTTTGGTGTATGGGAAACCAGTGTTTATAGAATAGCAAAACTCATATGTAACCCTCAAAACTCATATGTAAGAATCCATTTCAACTTTCTGATAAGAATTCCCTGACCATTGCCAATAGGTTTCTGTGTCGCACAAAATGAAGAAGCAGAGTGTCTAAGAAAGAACGGATGTCCCCAATTTACAATTTGCTCTTGAGTCTTCTTACTGCTTGCTTTGGCCCTCAACTTATTATTCTGTGCAAATACTATTCAGAAGGTTTCCTATCCCAATTTTATATTCTGCAGAGTAAAACAAAGCTTAGAATAGCTTTCAATGCACTGGTGCCTCCTAGATGTGTTGGGTGAAAGAAAAACCACAGGACATGTGAAATCTAACTGAAATAATCTCCATTACTAATTAATTTTTGTAGACAGTTGAGGATGTTCAGGAAGAGCTTTAAGTTTCCTCAGTCTAATATGTAAATTAATGGGATTATTAAAATACCAACATGTCAAAACCAACCATTGCATACGGATCTTGCTCTTTATCCTAGGTCAAACGGCTTATCTCATTCATGGAGTGAAAGAATCCAAGATGCAAAGAATCTTTCAGACATCTGTCAAAATGGGAGACCAAGGAGTAATTCATGGCAAGGTGGGAAACACTCACGCTTAGCATGACAGATTTCATTGAGTCATGATTATCTAAAGAAGTTGGATTGTCTCTTAGAAGGTATTAGAGCATGACAGACTTTTAAAGATTTGATATCAGCTCTGCCTCCCTTTTTTCTCTAGCCTAGGATATGGCTAGATAAAACATAGTTTGATTTAAATGGGTATGCCCTGAGCCTAAGCACATTGTGTATGTATTTTTAGGGCTGCTGAATGCCTGAATTCCAACATTATAATTTACTATTATCTTTTTTACTATTATGTTTTGATCTCTTTCAGGTAATATAGGAGGCAACAGAAAGAAAGTCAAAGGCAAAAGATTTAGGCCACGGTCTAATTCAACTGAGTAAGTTTGGCCTTTTAGTTGACAAAGGAAAACAGAAAAGCTCTCAAGCTACGTTTTGTTTCAATTCCTTCTTTTAAATATTTGATATGGACCCTTAGATGTTACATGTTTTGAATAAAAATACCTGCTGGTAAATAGGGTGGCAAATGATAGGGCTTCATACTATACTATTGTCCAAATACCACTATTCTTTTTCCACTTAAAGCATTTTGTGTCTTAACATAGGAAATCAAGAGTTTCAGTTAATGCAGAAGGCATTCCCCGCTGCCATTTTCCTTTTGAAATACTTTGGTATTTATCCCTGTATTTCCCTTATTTCTTTTCATCTCATCTTGGGGGAAATAAACTTCTTTTAGAAATAGAAAATCTGAGTGGAGAAAAATTACTTAGCAGCTCCTGGAGATTTCTGTGCAGATAGTGGATTATAGGAATCCAATTTGTTATTTCAGGGTATTTTTTACTGCAACAAAGAGGGCAACAAGGAGCAACTGATGGCCAATTAATTGACATTTGCCATATTGATTACCCATTTAATCTTGTTCTACAGTGTTGAATACCTAGACACATTCACCTAGGTTGCTGCATCATTCTGAATAGTGACAAACAATATTTTAGTATTCTGTGATCAAAGTTGGTTCTTGATTGACTTTAATGCAAATGACTATTCAGTACTGTTTTGTAATAGGAGAAAAGTTAGTCAGGAATCATAGTTCAAAATTTCTCCATAATGTTTCCAAATAATTATTTGATAACATTATAGTATCTTTTCTTGTAAAGAAATAAAATATATTGGGGCAGGGTAATCTATTAAGATCACATTTGGAATCATTTCGTGTTGCAAATTTGTTTTGTGATGCTTCTTGAAAGGTTTTAAGAAATCTGTAAGCTGCTTAAACTTTTGTTTCTGGAACCCTTTCTTCCTGTCTATCATTTTCTCCATTAGTTACACAGTTTAATACATTATTTAGAATAATATAAGACAACAATTTCAGTGAATGTTATTGATTGTGCAGAGAAGCTTTTATTGCAAAATAACCCAAATGATTCATCTCACAGACAATAATAGGAGAGATAATGTTTCACTCTATAAGATTTTTTAAAATCACTTGTTTTGAGTTCCAGTTATCAGAACTGGACTGCAAAAATGTAGACAACTAACTGGAAACAGCAAGGAGATATTGAATATTCATTATAATTTTTTGCTGTCTAGATTTTTGGAATCCAGATCTGGTATCTCTACTTTGGTCTAAAAACCATTACCAAACTAGGCAATTCATATGTTGTGTGTAAGGATACAATTGCACTACTTTTAAATAATTTAATCTAGGTATAAATGACATATTTGCCCTAAATAAGCCAACATCAAGGCTGTAGTCACTGGATTGGAAGGTACAACAAGTCATCCATACCTCTGAGAAATAAATTTCATAACTTCTGGCCATTCTTTGCAAATGGATATGAATTGTTCCCCAATCCTCTCGGTTATTTTTGGTGGTTTTATTTTAAGACAATGATTCTTGGTTAAAGCAGTGGATGACTTTGGATGTTATAATAAATCAAAAATTAGGCAGAATTTTCCCCTGCCTTAAACATTTTCTTCTAGACATAAGAGTTTGGTAGTTTTCATTTCTAGTTTCAACAAGCTATAGTATGCAGTTGCCATATTCAGAACAAACTGTTGTTTAAGAGTAATCACATTTTTCTTCAGCTTAGGATACACAGCTGGTAATTGGACATGGATGAAAATACTCCAAATTCCTCTTCAGAATTATAGCAGTGGAGGAAATGGGCAGCATGAAAGTAGGGGAAGCAGCTCACCCTCAACACAATATGATTGACTGCAGTTAGTGAAAATATAGATCTCTCTTTAGCTTTTAGGAACAGAAAAATATTGCCTTGATGACTGCAAAGGCCAGAGTTATAAAGTAACAATTTTTCTTGCATCAATACATCATTTCTTGGTGTATTAGTGAAATGGAAGATCATTTCTGGCAGTGAAAAATAATTTCTGCAGTGATTTTCCTTTGCCGGTTAAATGTTGACCCTAGTAAAATGTATTTCATTCCAATGCCTGCAAAAATAAATGGATGGTTATATAGATTGTTCACCTATGAAAACTAGACTGTTTATAATTGCATAAGAGCATGTGTTAAAGCATGTCCCAAGTTTTCATACTGGCTGTCTGTTAATTTAAACTAACTTTACCATTAGATGTGCATCTTCCTCATTGTTATAAACTATATAGACTTTGGCTTAGATTTTCTTCTATTATATATTGTGTTTTTGCAGCAGGGTATCCCATGCTTCTGAGCCTGGGCTTTCCCACACCAATCAAACCCCACCCCAAGGCATAAGCCAGGGGGATTCTCACCACTCCCAAACAGGGAATCGGAATCACAGGTCAGTTTCAACTGCCTTTCTAGTTTGGCAGCCACTTTTACCCAAAGTTCCTTTTCCAAAATTTTACTGTGATGAAGAATTTTGATTGCTTGGAAGATCTTCTGCTGATGGCAGTGCTAGCTAAGCCCTGTTCCTTGCTGGCCTGATGTATAATTTCCCCCCTCCTACACTATTGTAAAACCTAGGGTCCTTTGCATTATTGCATGTTGTGCTCAAACCAATTAAAGCCATTGATTTAGTTTAAGGCATTTCACGCAACAGTTTTACCATCTGATCAGACAGGTTATTCTAGATCAGTGTTTCTCAATCTCAGCAAATTTAAGATGGGTGGAGAATTCCTCAGCTGACAGACTGCCTGGGAAATTCTGCCAGCTGAAATCCACACATCTTAAGGTTGCTAAGGTTGAGGAACACTGCTCTGTATCAATGATGAGTGATGCACAGTTACCCCAGAGATGACTTTTTAACCTGTTTTAATTCTGCAAACTGGCATGATATTAAATTATAAGTGCAGGCTGATCAGTAGGATTAGAAAAATTAAATGGTCATGTACGAACATGCCTCAAAACTCTTATTGTCTAAACAGCCGCATGTTTTTATTGCCATGCTAACTTTATCTTTTTGTGTTACAAAATCCAGATAAGGAGTGCTTCATGTTTATCAAATGAACCGTTCCAATAAAATGTGTAGATTGAAGGTTTGGCATTAGTTTTTCCACAAGTCCACTGGAATGGCAAGAATTAGCACAGAGTGCTCTGCTGTGTGTGCCTTTCCTTTGCTAGCAAATTGCCCTGCAGCTATACTTTTAACTTTTACTTTTTAATTAGCAACTGAGCTGGAAAACATCAAGCGCTTCTTTTTTTAAGCTATTGTTAATTAGATGCAGTTACGGCTGATAGAAAAATTGATGCTATGTTTGTGCTTATGCGATGGGAGTGGGAAGGAATGTTGCAGTTTGGACAGCTATTATCCTAATAGCATAGGAGCAAAGGATTTCATCAACTAACCCAGTCTGGGTTTGATTTATTTTAAGAATGCAACCTCTATTAAACTCAACAAAAATGGCTTATTTTTTATATTATTTATTTATTTATTAAATTTTTATGCCACCCATCTCCCCAATAAGGCAACTCTTACCAAGGATTTTAAAATATGGCCATCTAGAGGGATAGCAGAACGACGAGAATGACATGAATCTGGGTTGAAATAAGCACCCTGTACCTGTCAGTTTTAAGTTTCAACTCGCACGAGTTCCAGATAACACAGTAAAGAGCAAGAAACCATGAGATTTCTAATCCATGGTACTTAAAGAACATTAAATTGCCTTTTTCTCTGCTAAATTATGAAATGCTCCCGTGTAATTAGTTATACTGCACATTGAAAAAGCAGTTAGGTCCTAAGTGGATGTATTAACTTTGTAACATGTTGTATATGGTAGTGATCAGCAGCATGTTTTGACTTTTTGCAATTTGTGCAGAAAATTGCCTAGCTTTTCATGCCTGTACAGCAGAGAGTTCATGTTTTACCTCTTATGTAGGGGTAGCTTGTATATAGAAGAAGACTGTTTCAACTAAATAATCCTACTGATTTCAGAAGGATTCATTCTTAAATCAGTGAGCATAGGGTTGCAAATTATTGTATTGTTATTTAGTATCTGTTTGGGATACTAAGATATATTCCCTTACTTAGTAATCTAAAATATGGACTCCATATTTATGAAGTATTAATTCAATGGCTAGCAACAAATAGTATTACATGTAGCAGTTTACCAGACAGGAATCAGCTATTTTCTTAAACTTTTCCATATATTTATCTTCAGTGACATAAAAAAAATAAAATATGTGGAGTGTCTAGTTATGTAGATTATTGTTTGTGAACAGCTGTCATGTAATCCAGGAAAAATTGATGCTTAAGGAATTCTAAGATTGGATTAGTCAAAGAGTCCATATTGGGCAAATCAATAAGATTTTCTCTTCCTCCTACAATAATTGTATTCCTAGAAATGATACAATTAAAAAGACACACACACATACAACATACTTTCAGTATACAGTATTGCCAACAAAACAAGATCAAGGCTTCTTCTTGGATCTGGTTTGTAAATATTCAGGTGCTTATACTTACATTTGTATGACACCAAATGAATAATCGTTTGTTATATTCATAGAGGTTAAATATATAGATTTGAAATAACATGATTAGCCTGTTTAGGAGAATAATGTTCACCTTGGAGGGATTGATAGAAATTTCATGTTATACTGTTGTGATGCACTGCTTCCTATTCTGGCTACTTGTGATTCATTTTTCTTCACTCTCTGAGGACTAAATAACATTAAAATCAGTTTATAATGAATTCTTCTTTCAAGTTTTAAAAAGCGGATGTTGTGCTGTGTTCTCATGGCCTTTACACAAGGACAGATTCATGGCAAATAAATAGAACATGTAAGCTTAAGTTAATTTTTAAATGGATATATTCTGTGGATATATGGATATATATCTTTGTCTAGCATTTGCACTGATTTATAGTCCTTTATAACTGAGGGATAAAGGCATCTTTTCTGAGCTTGTGCTGTGTGTTCTCAGATATTTTTTTATTCTTCTTCTGCTTTCTTTGTTCCTTCCATTGCTTTTTGCAGGTATTTAAACCCATGGTTCAAAAGAGAATATAATGTAGCTAAGTGGGTAGAAGATGTGAATAAAAACACTGAAGGACCCTACTTTAGGTATTTTGTGAATTAATTCTCTCTAATCTTTAAGAACGGTTTAAGCATACACCACATATTATGTGACTCCCTCTCTTGTATGTTCCAATACAAGTAATTTCTTTTAAGATGCCAAGGGCTCTTTGTTCATTGCTGTCTTTTGGGGGCTTCATTGTGCAATTACAATTCTTTTCTGAATGCCTTAATGAAGCCTTTTGAAAATGATGCTCACCATGCTTGCATTCCCATCACCATCTTTAGCTTTCAGCAGCTTTCTCTTTATTTAATGCCAAATAATGTTTTAAGGGCATGATCAGAGTCTTCAACTAATCAAGTAGCGTTGATAGTTTAAAATTAATGCATTGGAGCCAATAGCTTTACTGTACAATGTGCTTAATGTGCAATTATATGGCCTTACATTTAGGGGTCAATTCCGCTTGCAGACCAAATGTTTGAGAAGATATTTAGAACATTAAGCTGTTATCTTCCAAATGCTTGTAGAAAAGAAAAAATGTGTTAAATTGCAGCTGTGAGCAGAATTTTATCTTGATGCTTAAATAAAATACAGGTAGTCCTTTCTTAACAACCATTTGTTCAGAGACTGAAGTACAATTGGCACCGAACAAATGGTACTTAACACCAGGTTGCATCAACTCCCTCCATCCACTTATCTTCCTCCCCCCATCTCTGCCCTTTTGCTGCCCTGCACAGTGGTATCTCTTGGCAGCAGTGACACTAGGGCTGAAATAGAGGCCTGGTCTTCAGCAAATTCAGTTAGCTACCATGGCCTCCAGGCCTCTGTTTCAAGCCCTGGGTTACAGCCAGCCACCCCAGTGTCACAGCACAAATCCCCAGCTCTGAAGGCCCTGCACCACTAGGTAACTTTAACCATCTTCATCCCACTGAGGCCTGCCCTAAGTGAAATAGCTGGTAGCCACACCAGGCCTCAAGACCACTAGCACTGTTCTTGCAATGCTTTTGAAAGCTTCTGAGGTCTTCCAAAACATTGCAAAAAAGTCAGAGCCTGCCATTCTCCAAATAGTGCGCCATTCTTGCAATGCTTTGGAAGGCCTGAGAAGTTTATGCTGTTCTGATACACCTAGCTCTAACTTTAACATTCATGTAACAAAAAGGGGAGTAGCTTATTATTCTGTATATCTCTTTTATTTTGACAGGCTTTGATTTCTCACAACAGAACCCATATTATTGATTACTTTTATACTAGCATTTGCACATTTAAAAACTAACCATTCCTTTTCTCATCTTTAGTAAATATTCTGTCTAGGTGCACCAATTCATCTATTCACCATATATGTTTTATCATATAATGTGAAAGTATTCATCCCTGTGAAATATGTTTACTTTGATCTTTGATACATTTATTTTTCATATTCTTTTTCATCATAGAAATTAACATTAACTGCAAATCATCAAGAGTCTTGTCCAACATCTGCGTACAAAAGTGCATTCGTGTTCCTAACCAATATACATCTAATCTCATCACAAGCAGTCCATATACATTTATTCATACATATTATAAACCTCTTGGGACATTGTACATTCTTGCTTTATTTCCTGTTCAATATTGAACCATTTGCTGAGTATACCATTTATGTTTTATTCCTTCATAAAATGCTCTTGTTGCATTCTGCAACCAACTATCAATCATGCCTTGAGGTCCTGAGTAAAAAGAAATGCATACACCTAAATAAACCCTATATTCATGCAAAATGTTCAATAACACACATTACACTTTTCTTTCTCACACTGATACAGAGATAACTGTCATGATGCATAAAAGAGAAAATTTCCTTAAACTTCCTCTGTCCATAATGTTATGGGGAATTAATAGTCAAAACTTTTCTTTCTTTTTATTTGTCTGACATCTGATGGCTTTCTTATAGTTTCGCACAGAATAGATGACATAATAAGCTTTTACTTGTTCCTTTAATCTATCTTGTTTTTATTTCTCCTCGATTACTTTCAAGTAAATAACTTAACATGAAACACATCTTGGTTTTATGACTGGGATATCTGCATAAACGTTACTGAAACCAAAAGTCTGTGAAATGAGAAAGATTGATAATTCTCATAGAAATAAAATTCCAGAATATGAATGTATTTAAAAACAGATGTTCTAATCTAAGAAAGATCAGTAGAAAAGTTAGAAAAGTTAGGGTTTGCCATTAGTTCGCTCTTAATCAGTAGATTTTTAGATAAATAGAAAGGCTGAAGTTCTGAGCATTAGTCATAGTTTGGAAGAATAAAGTCCCTTCTTTTCTCCAATAAATTAGGAAAACAGCTTGATAGGATGAAATCCACATTGTGAATTGCCCTGAGTCCTTTTATTTTGTATTTAACTGAATGCAAATTTTCCAATGCAGGGAAAGTAACTTTTCTGAATATAACTGAAGACAATTGTTTTAAGTATTCCTATATTTTGAAAACATGAAAACACTGTGGTCTTTACTATTCAGAAATTTGCTCATGCAAATGTTTGAAGCTACCGTAATAACCAGAGATACAGATTTCTACCATCTCCAGCAGTCACAATTAGCATTATCTTGCCCTAGTCCTCAAGAGAAAAGAGCTCTCCCTTGAGGCCAGGAAGGACAAATACCTATACAGGGATTCATTAAAGAAAAAAAAAATCTAGGTTACATGGAATACATGATGTTCTTTCAAATACTTTTATAAACTGAAGAAGGTGAGGTTAGTATATTTTTCTGTTTAGATCTTAACTGCAGTTTGATTGATTCCAGACAAAAATGAAAAAAAGCCGTGTGATAGAATATATAGTTTTCTAATAAGCATGATAGAAAGAGAGCAATAGTGCTACCTGCTTAACTATTCTGAGCGACAGAGAGGATTATGCACATAAGATAAGGTTCAGATTGATATACTGATATACTTATTTTCAGTATTTATTTATTTGATTAATACTGCCTCCCATCTCCCATACAGGCTGGAGAATCAGCATAGCCAAGAAATGGGCTCTGTCATACATCCAGGGACCCAGACTCAAGCACAGAAATAGGCCTTCAAGGCCTTACAGAAGTTCAGCAGGATTAGGGGCAATCTAAGTTTTGATGGTGAGGAACCAGAGAGCAGGAACCACAGCAGAAAAAAACTTTTCTTTAAAGCCCTGCCAGCCAACATTTCTTGGCCAATAGTACCCACAACATGTTTCTCCTGTTGGATTGGACAGATAAAAACAATCAGGAAGAGAATGCTCTATAAATAATCTAATCCCAAGCTGTTAGGGACTCATTTTAAAAAGTGACAATCAGCATCTTGAATTGCACCTGGAGGGGAACTGGTAGCCAATGCAGCTAACACAGCAATGGTGTCACATGCCATCATTAACTCCCTGTGCCACCTTATTCCACATTAACTGAAGCTTCCAAGTGCTCTTCAAAGGTAGCCCAATATAGAGTACGCTACAATAGTCCAAAGAGGCAATTTCAAGAGCATAAAAGACTGTGAGTAGGACACCCTCGTCTATGAATAATGACAACTGATGCTCAACACAAACCTTGCAAAAGTCTTCTTTGGCACCACTGCCACTTGCTCTTTCAGCAGGAGCCATGAGTCCAAAAGGACTTCCAGACTATGCACTAGTTCTGTCTGAGACAGTGCTTCTCCTCCAGAAGTAAAGATGGAAAATCCTCAGAACCAAAGCCACCCACTTGGGTTGAATTGAATCTTTTTGTAGGCGCCCACAGCCACTAGGCACTGAGATAATTTTTCACAACGTCACTCAGATGGCCCAGGTAGAGGTATAAAGCCCTGTATTATCAGCATGCTAATGATACCTCACCCCAAATTGTTGGATAACCTTTCATATAGATATTAAACAGAAGGGCAGAAAGACCAAACCCTGCAGCACCCCACAAAGTAGGGGCTGAGAGCTGGATCTCTCCTCCCTATCAATATCAACTGGAAGTGACCCTGGAAGAATGAGAATAATCAGCATAACATTAAATAACCCATCCCTAACTTGGAACTGATCCAGAAGGATATCATGATCTTTGAAAGCCACCAAGAGGTCAAAAAGAGTGAGGATGAATGCAGTCATCCTGATCCTGCCAGAAGTCATTAAAAAGTGTGATCAATTTAATCTCAATGCCAAAGTTAAGCCTCTGGGTGAAAGCAGTCTAGATAATCAGCATCCCTTGAAGCTGCAGGACACCACTATCTTCCCTAAAAGGGAAAAGATTGGAAACTGGATGAAAATTTCCAAAATGGCCTGTTCCAACAATGTTCCCTTGAAGAAGAGATGGTGGGAGCACCCTGTCATTTGAAGAAAAATTAACCACCGCTACACCCAGCCACTTGTCTTCCTCCCAAGTAGCCTTGATCACCCTGGAGGGATATGGATCCAATGCAGTGCTGACAGTCACAAGAAACCTTTCCAAATCCTCAGGCCCAATAAGATCAAAATCCCTGCAGATAATAGAGCTAGGCCAGTGGTGGCGAACCTATGGCACGCGTGCTAGAGGCGGCACTCGGAGCCCTCTCTGTGGGCACACACACTGTCACCCCAGCCCCACCTAACCCCACAGCCGCCTCCTCACCAGCAGCCCCCCTGGAGGAGAGTCGCCCCGGGTGCGGCCCACACAGAGCAGCGCAGCCAAGGACATAGCCGGGCAGCAGGGACAAGACTCCGCCCTCGCGCCCCATAGCATGCAGATGATGCTGCGGGGTATGGGCGGAGGGCGTGGCTGCCATGGCGCTGCAGGGCTGCCTGGGCGATCTGCGGCGGGCCATGGAGGTGGTGCATGGCCCTGCGGGGGGACGGGACGGGGCGGGCGGAGCCGGAGCAGGCAAGGTGGGAGGTGGAGCGGGGGCGGGAGACGGTTTTGGGGCACTCGGTCTCTAAAAGGTTCGCCATCACTGAGCTAGGCTCAGCTGTTATCACCTCCATAGGATTTGCTTCAAGGTCAGAATCTAACTTAGAATGGATCTGGTCAATTTTACCTGTCAAATGTCAAGTGAGCCCAGAGCCACTCCTTCCCAGAAGGGCTGTATTAACCCAAAACAAGATCTCTGGATGGCTATTTGTGTATTCAATAAGGGTGGGAAAATGCATTTTGCCTCCCTTACAGCCACAAGATAAGCCTCCTATAGCTCATGTTTGATCTGATCTAATCATTTGCTGTGGGTATCTTCATTCCCACTTTATATCCCTTCATTCCTCCATAAATCAGGGGAAGTTCTGGGCCTGATCTAATCCAGAGTCAGGCTGTCCTCTCATTCTAGGGCTTTGCTCAGACCATGAAAAGGCGTGTGATCAATCCAATTGGATTTGTTAGTCATCTGGCTTGGATTGATCTAATAGGTCCGGCTCCTGCATTGGAGTGGAGTACCTGCTACCTGTAGGTTACCTAGAGAATGATGTTCGACCATGAGAGCAGAGAAACTACTAATTCACCCAAATCCAGATTATATCAGATTGATAGAAGAATCAATTGGGTGCACAACTGTTATGCGTTGGACCTTAAATGATTTGGGAAATGACAAAGTTGTCATTGTGGCCAGGAACTCACAAGCTATCTCTAACCCTCCATCAAGAATAGACAAATTAAAGTCCCCAAGACCAGAAGCCTATCCAGAGAGTCATTGAGTTCAGATAGGGAGATTGCTATGCAGCAAGAAAATTGATATACAGCGTGCTCTTATAGCACCAAGAACTGGGGATAAATTGTTGAACAAGTAAGTTTAAACATAATAGTAAGGTTATTAGAAATCTTTGCATATTTACTGGGATAAGCAGTTGTAGCCTCTATAGTGGTCTAAAATGACCTCCTGAGCATTTTGTTTGGGAAATGGCATTGTTTCAAGTCTAATGTCATTTTGTGCAAGATGCTTTGTGTGTGCATATATGATGCAATAGTAGACAAGACCAATAACGTAGATCAGTCTGCCAACCCAAGGTTTTTCAGATGTGCTAGACGTCTGATCTTAGAACTGGCCAGTTCTGGAAATTGAAATCCAAAGTATTTGAAGGGTAATTATTTGAGGGAAGAACTAGACTGGGTTGATGAACTATGTCTATGGGCACTTCAAATGGCAAATTTATTAATTGAGCTCTTCACTTATTACCATTTCTTTCTAAGTTATGCTGATTTCTCTCATCTAATCCAAGCAATGAAGCACAACCAAACTAGAGAATTTAGCATTCCCAATAAATTTTGCTACATCAATATCATTTAAACAATGTCTTTTTTTCCTCAGATATGTTGCATTGAGTTAGTGTTAGTCAATATTAAGTCAGTGTTCCAGAGCAATATATATTTTAATACACTTGTATAAATATGGAAAACTATTTAAAGGAAAGCATTTACATGATTGCAGGATTCACAGTACCTAAATCAGGGATAGTCTGCTTTATGCCTGCTAGTTATTTTGAACTGTAACTGTCATACTCCCTTGTTTTAATCACTTTAGCAGGCTTGATGCAAATTCAAGTCTACCTTGAGGCATCAGATTGCTGATCTTTAAACTAAACTAATTGCATGTTTACAGAAATGCTTTGTCTAACTTCATGAAAAATAAATGGCCCACAGTGAAATAGTCACTAACTTTGATTCTTCTTTTATTGTTTCACGATTGAGGCAATGATTGAAGATGTTCATTGGGCTTGGTAGAGACACCTGTGCCTAAATAGGTTCTGAGATCGCAACAAATGGATAGCATACCTGTATGAATTAATAATAAAATAAAAGTCCTTATCTGAGGTCCACCTGCCTGACAGCCATTCTCTATTTGAATGCATTTGATATTTCATCCAAGTAACACAATACCTGAGATCAGCTGAGTTTTTGGCTTTTATATTTTCCCCCATAGTAATAATTAAAAAAAAAAAATAGCATCAGCAGCCATGAAATTATATTACAGTACAAAAACAGTAGTGTAATTTAATAGTTGTATTTTTGAGTTTAGTATAGTTTTTTTTCTAACCAGATTGCCTCTGCATGTGGAAGGATTACAATTCTAAATATAGTATGGACTGGAAATTCTTGGGAGTTGTAGCTCTCACACATTAGATGAAAATTAGTTTGAGAATGGTTGAGAATTATAGGAAAACTAGAGTACCGATTTTAAATTTTCTTACATATAATTAAAATGCAGGGTTTTCTAGAGTTCCCTTCCTGTGTTACTGATGTGAAGGCCCCCATTGTCACGTGAAGACTGTGTTGCTGCTCTGACATTAGGCCACCTTTATAAACAACTGCATTTTACTAATATCAGAGCAATAACACAGCCTCTATGAAACACAGTTTGTAAATATGGCCTAATGTTAGAGCAGCTGTTTATATCTAAGAGTTTCATATGGTCATGGTAGCTAGCTTTAGTGATATTTGATCATGCGAACCTTCTCCAGAGAAGAAGCCCCATCTTATAAAATAGAGTTGTTTTATAAATTATTGCACCAAGTAAGTAGAAGTAGGATGTTGCAGAAATTTTAGGCCTGGAATTCAAAAGCATGGTCCCATGCCTCTTTTAACGTAGTTAAGGTGCAGAAATAATATTTGCATAGGATTTGGTTCCTTTGATTCTGAGATCAATCATTCCTGGTCTTTTGAGTAAAAGTGAAAAGCTTTTATTGACTTAGAAAAAATAGAATGCTTTATATGTGACGCAAATGTTGACTTGCTACTGCTTATCTGACCCACCTTGTCCAGAAATGCTGAGTACTCTTTCAGTCCATTTGTTTATTCTCCCCTCCGTCCCACCCCCAACGTCCTCAGACATCACGTTTGGCTGGAACTACAGCATATTAAATTATGCTTGCATGTGTACTGATTGAGCACTTTGCCTTGGTTTCTTCATAATTTACCATTCTAACTTTTAAACTGCATGCCTGTGTCTATATTTTTGTTTTATATACATGATGATAAATGGATCTGCTCTGTTGATTCTAAACTTGAGCTGCAACTCTGTGCACATATAGTTTGGAAATGTGAAATGAGAGATGGACTTTTAAAACATGGTGTTTAACATCTGGGCTAGTTAAAACACAATGTTTAAGATCTGGACTAGTTAATTCTCTCTCACCTGTCCCTAACCAGAAACTGTCCTAATGCATTAGAGTGTATCACGATTCTCAGCTAACTGAGTCAGAGATTTATCAGCTGGGAAACGGAGTTATAACCCAAAATATATGGAAATCACCTAGTTTTAAAAGTCTGAGGTACATTGATGTAGGTACAGGTAGTCTTTGACTTACGAGCAGTCGCTTAGTGACTGTTCAAAGTTAAGATCTACCTGAAAAAGGGGACTTAAAATCCAAATCCAGAGTTCTGACAGTCACCCCTTGCTTTCCCAGCTACACAACTGCACTTTGGGTGTTTGGCAACACAGCCATATTTATGGCTGTTTGCAGCATTCTGTAGTCACATTACTGTGTTTTACAACGGTTTTATTGAAAACCAGACCTCTGTTTTTTGGGAAAACCATACCCCTTGCGATCAATAGGTTCACTTAACAAATACTGCAAAAAACTAAAATCAGGTCATTCACATGATGACCCATTTTATGACTGTTACAGCTTACAACCACAATGGGTCGGCTGCATTATGGTTGTAAATCAAGGACTACCTGTACACAATGCTATCAGTATAAATTGCATTGGGGTAGATCACAAGTGGAAAACCTGCAGCCCAGGATTACATGTACTTAAGTCTTCTCTTTGCAGCTTTTGAGACCTCTTGACCTTGGTTGATGCAAGCCAAGTGCATCGTTTCCGATCCTTTAGAAATGAAAAAGAAAATATTGTTGTGGAAGCCCTAAAACAAAACAAAAACCTAAAAGCTTGCTTGCCACATGCATAATGTGGCTTCACCTTCTTTGGCTCTGTTAACACACCCTCTCAAATGTTGAATGAGGCACTCAGCCACTAGAAGGCTGACTGTCCGTAATGTCACTGATCTCTTCAGTAATTTTATTTGTACTTTCTCAAGCAACTCCAAAATATGTAAAGCAATTATGTTATTGCATGGAACAATAACTTTCACTAAAGTTTCAAAACAAATTTCCCCAATCCGTGTCACCTAGTAGAGTCAGTGGCCATAATCACAGTGGCCACAATCACAAGACACTGGCCACAATCATGGCCAATGTGGGAACTCCAGTATCAACTCCAGTTGCCAAAGGCTGCTTAGAAGATAGACCAATATTTCATATATATATGGCTTCAGCAAATCCATATTGATTTATAAGGTAGACCAGTATTATTTTCTTTACCTGAGTGAAAGAATACTTGCTTGAAGCCATCCGATGTGAGGCAAAGTGTGAGGCAAAATTATTTATAGCTACACTTCTTAACAACAATACAAACTAACATTGGCTTGTTTTGCTTTCATTTCTGTAAATGATGTCAGCATAATATTTTCTCCTTATCATTTGATGGCAAAAATGGTAAGAAATTACATCAGCTTCATGTTGCTTCATGGCTGAGAAAGGGCCGGGTCCTCTCAGAGCTGGCACTAATGTGAACCAAATGTACTCAAGAAATGTGTTGGAGACAGTGCTTTCCCCAAACAATGGCTTAGAAGCCTTTCGTTCTCCTTGTAGAATGAAATGATTTAACTGAGATTTTTAGCAAAGCTTTCAGTCAGTTGCAATTTCTGGTGTCCCAAGACATTTTGTGTCTCTTTTCTGTCTCTGTCCTCCAGGACTCTTTCCCCTGCAAAGTCCCCCTCATCATCTACTGGCTCCATTGCTTCCAGCAGAAAGTATCCATATCCCATGCCTCCACTGCCTGATGAGGAGAAGAAGGCCCACAGAGCTAGTGCCAGGGTATGCTTGACTTTTTCTTTGGTTTTAGTGGAAGAGCTATCTGTTTGGGCACAGGTAAGAGATCTTTGGTCTGTGATTGGGCTGAAATTGAAACATGGATCAGCTGAGTATTTTAAAAATAGAAAAGCGGGAATGGGCAAACAAAGGCCTACAGTCACTGCAGTCCTCTAGAGAACATTAGAACATCAGGCACTTAATTAACCCTTCTAGAAATAGGACTACCCCATTCCTGTTGATGCAAAGAGCGAGATCAATAAGAGAAGATGGCTCTGACCCACTGCGTTTCTTAGCCCTCCCCACCATTGGCAACATACTTTTACAAGCATATTTGGGGGTACTGCCAAACAAGAAAGAAAAAAAACTACCGTAAATCCCATTTCTTAGAAACCTTTTTTTGTGCTGCATTACCATCTGTCTGGAAAGTGGCAGGGGTTGCAATTCCACTGTCCTGAAAGCTATCAAACTGTTGCCAGGCTTTCCTATTGCATAAGGAACAGATAGAAACTACTGTCCTACAATTAGGCATTCTTTTTTCTTTTCTTTATACAGCTATGGGAGACATCCATTTAAGTATTTAGCTTTCACCTGAGCTGTCACCAGAACTATTTACTTCAAATTTTATATAAATTCAGCATCACTGAATCACTGAACATTCATCTGCTCAGCAGACAACTTGATGGAGCAAAGATACAGATAGTCACAGGATAAGCGAGTTCTCCCATTGAAGGAAGACACTGAATTTTCTACAGTTGATTGAAATTTTGTGAATTACAAATAAAGATATTAACCTGGTATAGACAGAGCTGAACATGCTAAGATACTGTGCATGATGTCAGATATTATATAGACATTCAGATACTGCTTTTGAAGTCCCAATGGTGTTTTTTTCTCCTGGTCTAACATGTCCCCAAATATCTAAAAGAGAGTGATTCAGAATTTGGTACATAATCATTTATGCTGTGTGCATGAACCTCTGTTTGCCACTATCCATGTGTAAGGGGTTACTCATTTTACTGTAGTAGAGTTAGCATGCAGGAATAAGATGTTTTTTTTTCCACAGCTGGGTTCTAAAAAGACAAAATATTTTGACAACAGCTTCAATAAGAAAACAGTGATTTTTTTTAACCTGTTACAATTACATTCTCAGCAAAAAGCTATCTGCAGACAGTTGTGAAATATGAGCACTGTAGTTAGGTTTTTGCCTGAAGAGCGTGCTACAAAACTTAGGAGTCAAGTTAGATATTTCATGGCAGGTTCATGAATATAGCTTAGCTGCATGCAAAGGTCTCAGGTTCAATTTCATCTGCCAATAGGTATAGAATAATTTGTTGAAAAACCAGGAAAGCACTAACAGCCTCTGTTGATAATAGTGAGATAGATGGACCAATAGCCTAGTTGGATATAAGGTATGTATGATATCTGGCATTAAAAAAAAAAACAGCACTGCAGGAGGAAAAGTTGGCAATTATAGTGCTTCGTTTTTCATTTTTTCCTCAAAACTGGTTTCCTATCAAAATTATCCAGCCCTACTATCTAATTCGTCTAAGTGCCATTCAAAATTAAACTTTGCCTCATGTTCCAGGAAGAACTAGCATGAAGGATCTAGAATGTCTCTAAAATTTTGAGAACACAGTTTTTCCCCCCTCTTCCTATTAAAATCAATTGAATTAAATCTTGATCCAAATACAACCCAATTTTTTTTTTACCTATTTGGAGAATCAGCCATTAATGTGAAGTTGGTCAAAATGTTGTATCTGCTGTACATATTAAATACCTACTTTTTGAAATCTACTCATCTTAACCACCCAGTTCAGTTTCACTTTTTAACCAAGTAATCATATAATACTGTGTAAGCTTGTACATGTTTTGGCCAAATAAGAAATGTTCAAATGTTTGACTGAATGCCCAGAGACCATTCATCTGTGTGCAGTTGTATAATAATATGCTTTTCTGCTGGAATGACTGGAGGATTCTCATAATTTCTATTTGGATAGGATAAAGGAGAATAATGTACAATAGGAGTCATCAGAATGCAACATTTTTGTGAAGCTTCTACAAACTAAGCATTGTGGGAGGTTGTCAGTTTTTCATAGAAGAATGGTTATCCTCGCTGTAGGAGTTTCAGATAATATGAGGAATACAATATAAAAAGAGAAAAATAGTCAAAGATGTATACAGAAAAAGATTTTTGAATATCCCAAGCAGGATTTCAAAGCCTTCTTGCTAATTTCACATCCAAATTATGGTGAGCTAAAATAATTACCATTGTCCATATGTCTTTGGTATGGAGTTCTTTTCACCAGCTGCTTATAAGCAAGATTTAGATATGAAGCTTTGGGATAGTAGAATTTGTAACACATGTATGTTGGATCTGAGCATTATTTAGCACTGTGTGTTCTGCTTTAATATTCTATTACAGAGGAGATTTGGGGAAAATAATTGCCTTATCATGCCATAATGGAAGGACAATATTGGATGAAATTGCATGGACAGGACCTAAGGGGTGTGCCTAATCTTGACATTAAAAGCATTCTTAGGCATTTAGTATAATTTAATATTTGACAGTATTTGGATAGGAATGTCATTTGTTTTTCTGAACCTTCTACCTCTTTCACATAATTCTTTCCGTATGTGAAGTGCCATATTTGGCCTTCTGTCATGTAACTGGACTTACTGTAGGAAATTACACTTTTTTGAGAATGTCAGTTCTACAATGAGAAAAGGTTCTATTCTAAAGATACCTTCAACTGTAAATTATGTAAAACTTTAAAGGTATTATATTTATACAACTTTGCCGGTTATATTTGTACAAAACTGGCTTTGCAGTCATAGCAGTCTCTAGAAAGTGGCATAAGGTTTTGGTAAGTATTTTAATTTGTACTAAATAGGAACAAAAATGCATAAAGGAAATTCATGCATAAGAGAATGTCTAAAAGATTATAAAAGAATATATATAAATGTTTAATTTTGCAGATATATAGTGTGATGCAGGCACTTGAAGGATGACTGCTGAGTTAGGCCCGGTGAAGTTTACTTACCATTATAAGTCTTTTTCTTTAGTTTCATTGACTGCACTCCCTTCCCGGTCAAAGGCAAAAGGCTCTCCTGACAAAGGAAAGCTGTAGTAGAGATCATCTTCCCCGTCACTTTTTGTTCTTGCTAATTTTTAGAAGTTTAACATGTGCCTTTTTGGATCTTTGGCTTGATGTAAGTCCATGTGTTGTTAGAAAATGGCATTGTTGCTGTCTTCCATTTAAATTACTAAGACAAAGGAAGTGGGTTTTATCCTTCCCTTTTCCTTTTCAGACAGAACTGAATGTAATGTGAGAACTGAGATGATTGTAGATTGTTCACCAAGAAAATAATCATCCTCTGCAGTTAATTTGTAGGCATTGTCATTGACCATTATTTGATCATGGCTAACATTTGTTAATACTTAATAATTTTAATGTAAAATGAAATATAATTTTAATAAACTGGCATTTATTTCTATGGTCTAGTGCAGGATTTCTCTGCTTACAAGTTTGAGTTGTCTTGGTGTATAAAAAAATGATGGATGCCAATCGGCAAAAGTGTGAGTAAATCCAAGACAATGAAAATTGGCAAATGGATTTTGAGTTCCAAGCTACTGTCCAGATAAAATGCTAGGATGGATGTTTTTTCTAATTACTCCTTACTTCTGTTGCTGGTGTATTTTAAGTTTTGTGTTTATGAAAAGAGCATAGCATAGCTACTTTCAAGATTTTCACTTGTTGTGTTTCAAAACATAAAAGTGCAATAATGGCTGGTTCCACAGAATGGGTTGTATCCAAGGTGTAATGGCAAGAGAGAAAAAATGCAGGTTAGTTGATCTGCTAACAATGACATGATGTACCACAAGTGTACCTGAAATAACTGCCACAAACATTATTTAACAACAAAATTATAACAAATGCTGGATTTTGTACAAGCAGTAGATTCTTTGTGCTATCAGATCACTGGATACAACCCACTGTTCTTTTTTCATAAACAAAACTCTTGGTCATGAAAATTTAATGCCTTTTCCTTTCACCTTTTTAAAAATAATATCTTGGTATGATGTGGTTGATAAGTATTTCAACACTCTTCAACTTTGTTTTGCTGTATAACCAAGGAAATATGTAGATAAAAGAAAATAAGAACATTGTTTCAATAATTGTTTCCAAACCATAGTTGTGTGTTAGCAGTACTATAGCAAGGCAACAGTACAGAATGGTTTTAATCAAAGAAAAAACAACACAATAGATTATCTGGGAATAAGTGTGAATTATGGAGGTATCAGGATATATATGTTTTAAATCGTCCCAAAGGTGCTTTTTCAAGAAGCAGCTGCCTCTTGAAAAAGCACCTTTGGGACAACCATGACCTGGATGACTGAGAATCTCCATCGATATCTTTTTTAAAGGATATTTTGGCACAATTTACTTGAACAATCAAAGCAGTCATAAAGAAATAGATTTCAACTATCATACTTCCTAGTCAGTATACACATGGTGATATTGAAGATGGTATAATTTATAAGCGTCAATTGAAACTAATACTCAAAATGACCATTAATACCTGGGAAATCAGTCCATTACAACTAGACCTCAAAATAAATCAGTTTCAAGTAAAAAAAATGCTGAGTATAGAAAAACTTTCAGAGCTTTATAATTGGATTTCTGTCCTCATAACTTTGCTTAAAAACAAAAACAGGATCACTTTTTCATTTTATCTGAAATATTGTCTTAGTTTCAAAGTGAATTTTGGATGTATTTATAATAGCTACTAATTATTTTTGTGCTATTTAGAAGGCATCAGCAATTCCACATAATGTGCAAACCTGGTTTAAAATGACTTTATCTGGTAGCATTTGCAGTAATTTAATAATTTTTTGGAGTCTCTCACCAGGTTTGTTAAGTATATCAGTCTTTAACCTTATAAAACAATTTGTTCTAATCTTCAGTTTGAATGAAACAAAGCTTTTGTAAAACTTATTTTGAAATCCAAAAAGAAATCTAACACAAGCTATTTGAAAGTAAAAAAAAAAGAGATAAATTAATAACGTAAGTGGGAAGCATTACACAAACAAGAAAACAGGCTAGTATGGGACAATCTTCCCTACATCATTTTGACAATCAGGCAGGAGAAGATGGCACAGTGGGAATTTAACAAATAGATTTGTAAATCTTATTTAAATTACAAGTGTGAAAATTAAAATAAAATATCCCTCTGGTCTTTATAAATTAGAAAAATGGCCATAGAAGTATTTTTTTAAAGCCTTAGAGGCCTTATGACCTTACATATTCAAATTTTTGAAGATATATTTTTTACGAACTATTTGGAAACACTTGTAAATATGCTTTACTGCCCTTTGGATGCTTAGTGGTGCTAAGTAATAACTGTAAAATATCACAGTTGTAATTCTGCAAATCCTAAGGTATCACATATCTTACTATGATACAATAATGCTGACTTGCCTAAATATTGAGAATATATATGTGCTAGGGCATATGGTCTGGTGCTTATTAAACTATAAATCTTTAAGCAAAAATGTACCACTGAGTTATCTGGACACTGCTCACCATTCTAACATTATATAGAAGTGTGCTGGCAATTTATTTTAATTTTTAACTATTAATTGTTGTGGTTTTTTTTCAATATTACTACCATATTGTAAATCTGTCATTAAAGCATTGTCAACATAAATACTTCAACATAGTCGGTGAAAAATATAGAAATTGGATTATTGATGTAGTGTTTTTGTGTTGGTTATATAGTTCAAATAATTAAAATTATCCCATGTGTAAAAAGCTGTATTTACCACTGGATATTGTTTCTATAATAGCAACTAACCATGTGTTTCTTGAAACATTAAATTTTGTCAATTCCAATGCGAAACTCTCCTCTTTTTATCACTGCAGTGCTGAACAATTTTGTTGTATCAAAATTCATAAAGCCGGCTTTCCTGTAACTGGACAAAATAATCTTTTTAATAAAGTTATAACCTGGGGATATCAAAAGTTGCATATTTCAATCACCATAGAGTTCCTAACTATTAAAATATTTAATGCAAATTAATTAAATTGTTAGTAATGTATCATTATGTCAATAAAAGAATGAGTTTCAAATCATGGCAACTGTATTTTAAAATCTTTTAATAATTATGGTATTTATCAAAGACTATTACTTTTAAGGTTGGTAGGCTGATAAAATCCTGTCAATTCTCTAATATCCAGAATGGATTCATTACTACTAAAAAAAGGATCATAACAGAGCTCTTTAAAAAAATAAAAAACCCAGGTATGCTTTGCAAGACACAAGTGAGAGCTGAAAGACCACTACTGATATGTCTAATTAGATACTTTTCAGAAATTAAGTAAATATGTATCGTAAATCTGAAAAAGGTAGCCAATGGGCCTGGAAGAATTAAATTATAAACAAAAATTATAGCATTGAACATTTTAATTTACAAAATATAGAAAAGGAATATGCTCAAGGTGGCACTATTTAGCTTACCTTATAATTTCCAAATAATAAAGCTAAGAATTTAGAAGAGTGATCACCTGTAGGCTAGTGTGTTGTGGTCCGAAGGAAGAAGCATTCAAAGAAAACTGAGACATTATTTTCCCTTTTAGATACTTTATTTTGCATTTCTTCCCAGGAGTTCTGCAACAATACTTCGGCACATTACAAAGCGGATGCCAGAATCTGGATTTCTCTGGCTTGCGTCTAGCTTATCTTGCTAAACTCCTCCCTTACTTACAGTGATAATTTACATCTTCCAATTAGGCTGGAGGCCAAAGATTCACTTCCCTTCCCTGTCTCCCACTTTTCTTCACAATTCTCCTCCCTTTGTATGTCATCTGATTTAACTCCAAAAATACCAAACAGTTCTGCATATCTTGTCAATGCAATAATATCCCATATTAACAGCGTTGACATAGTGATTATCTTAAAGGTAATCTCTTCTGTATTGTTCTTAAAAAACTGAAAGGACATAGAAGTATACTCTCTTGGTGCAGAAGGAACATAGCAGATGACATGTCATAGCCTAAAGGTAAATTCACCAGTTTGCCTATTGGCAAATGGATGTTTCATGACTTGCTGTACCTTCTATGGCAGCGCTATTGTAAGTCTTGTCAACCAACCCCGAAAGATTAAAAATTCCTACTAAAAACTATGGATAATTACCATTGCTGCCATTGCTACTAATACATAATGCTGTATGTTTTTTTCCAGTTCAAATGCTAACACTCAACACCTTATTGAAACTACTCCAAATAACACTTAAATTGCTGTAAATGTACAACTACTAAGGAAGCTATATCCAGAATGTTACAAGAAGTTATATGCAGCCCCGACCAACTAATTCTTGTTTTATTTTATATATAAGTCTGGAAAGGATGCACCATTCCAATTTAATATACAGCCTGGGAACAAAGAAGCTAGGCATAGCCTATGTCAGCTCCACAAATAACGAAATAGGAAGAGCTTTCACTGTATGAACTATGTGGGAGTAGTTAACAAAACAGAAGTTCAACAGCTTGTCAAAAAGTTCCCTGAAAATGCACTCTATTTATAAGTAGATAAACAAATTCATGTTTTTTTCCAATTGTAGATGAGAAACATCTAGAATTCTGAGATTAGAAATACTCAGGGTGGGAATAAATGACTACACGTAGTCCTTGAGTTACAACCACAATTGAGTTCAAAATTTATGTTGCTAAGCGAGACATTTGTTAAGTGAGTTTTGCCCCATTTTACGAATTTTCTTGCCACAGTTGTTAAGTGAATCACTGCATTTGTTAAATTAATAAGATGATTTGTTAAGTGACCCCGGCTTCCCCATTGACTTTGCTTGTCAGAAGGTCACAAAAGCTGATCACGTGACCCCGGGACACACGGCAACCGCCATATAACAGTTGCCAAGCATCTGAATTTTGATCATGTGACCATAGGGATGCTGCAACAGTCATAAGTGTAAAAAACATGACCTTTGTAACTTTGTGTGCCATTGTAACTTTGAAGGGTCACTAAATGAACTGTTGTAAGTTGAGGACTATCTGTACAAATTGTAGTTTCAAAGTGGTTCTTTGTAAAAAATGAAACCTGTTATACTTGGTCACCTGTCAATCCCTCTCTTATTGGGAAAAGTGGAAGGGAATAATTTAAAGAAATTTTCTATTGTGATAATCTTCTACAATTACTCTAGTGTGTTCATTATAAAAGAAAAATGTTCTTTATAATTAATATGCTGTAAACTTTTAGTCTATATTATGCTTTATGGTGCCATTCAATGCATACACAACCAAATATGTCAAGCGAAAGCTTTTGGTAAATAAAACAAAGGATGTGTTCTGCAAGAGACACAACATGAAAGTTGTGTTTATTTCGAGGATGGGAAAAAATATCTCTCTAGAGAAAAAATAATGTAGCCAAAATTCTTGTCAACTGCCACTGAAATTAATGATTTGTGCATCAACTTTAGTACACGTAGATGGGGGACGTGTTTAAAAAAAAAAAAGAAATGTAGGCAATTATTCTCTTCCCGATCCCAATAATCTTCCTTGCATGCAGGTATGTGATATAGCAGTAGCAGAGTCACAGTAGTGAGATGGAAAACCATATAAATGGTTAAAATAAAAAACTAAACTAAAATGGCAAACGTAATTAAATCAACTCCCAATTGGGCAGTTTCTATGAAATAAACACCAGAGTAAAATATTAAGACAGCCAACTGAACACTTAGAAAAATGTTTTGCTTACTGCGTAGAAAGTGACAAACTTTTAGTTTATTCTGAGTTTTTAAAAAAACTTCCTAGAAATAAACCTCCATGACATTTTATGAATTCATTTCAATACATTCCGATTTTAACTTCCTAGTGTTGATACAAAGCATCTTCCAATGTGATCACTTTTAAATGATACAGAAAAATTAAATGTAAACATGAATAATTTGTTTCCTTTTCTCCTCATGCAAATTATAAATATATAAGGCAGATCCACTCAAACAACATTTATTGTATTTCCTTCTTTCATTAGTTACAAAAACTATAAAAGCATATTGATTAATATTTATAAAATATGCAAATATCACAATTTAGTTACATAGCATATTGGTTTGACGCAAAGCAAAGTGATGTGGAATGTAGATCCATGCTCATCTGTCTGTCTTCATTCTGAGTTAGATGCTCATGACACACTGAACGAACTGCCAAAGGAAGAAATTGTGTATCAGGTATAGTTTGTTATCACAATCTTTGTATGCAATTATCCATTGCAAGATTGCTGTAATACAGAGATAGGGAGCCTGTGGACCTTCAGCAGTTGGGCCTCATTGTTCCTAAAAACTGTAATGCCTGATGAGAATTGAAAATTAGCATCTAGACTCCAACAGTAGGCCATTACAATTACACGGACAACTTCACTCATTTTTAATATTTTAAATCATTTTAAACCAACTGGGGAGTATTATGGCTATCATTTAATGGTGTAGTCAATGCAGTGGCACTTTCAAGTACCATCTTGCAAATTCTTGATTTGAAAAGCCACAGGATAATTATCTAGTGGTTCTCAATTCTTGCCAAGAAAGACTGAAGTTCTTTAAGATACTGATCTATACTGCCTGACAGCTTATACGTCTTTTAATCACTTTGCTAACTACTGGAAATATACGTGGCATTTTGGGGCAGTGAGGGAGCAAGTTAGGACTTCAGTAAGAAGACTCATAGACTAGCATCTAGCATGAATCTAGCGCAATCCAGCACATGACATGAGACAGTCTATTGGAAAATGCCTGACACTAAACTTGAGTAGCACATGTAGCCTAATGATATATGCTTTGTATACAAAAAACATTAGGTTCAATTGATAGTGTTCCCAAGTAAGGCTGGAAAGGAGTTGCCTAAAATCCAATATTCAAAAACTACCAGTATATTGGACTGTTGCTAGCTATATACTACCGTGTTTCCCTGAAAATAAGACCCAGTCTTATTTTTTTGCCTCCTAAAGAGGCACCAAGTCTTATTTTCAGGTGGTGTCTTTTCCACTCACTGTGCGGTGGCTCGGTTCTCGGCTGCAGAGGCCTTCTAGAAAGGTCTCTGACTATGAAATGCAGGCTGGGGGACACTGCAGAAGAAGTGGGCCGGCGAGAAGAGGCAGGTGTCAATTCATGAGAGGCCTGGTAAGTGGGTGCTGGGTGCCTAAGGCGGTTCCACCCCCCAACCTTGCCCTAGCTTGGTATTTGGGCATGTGTCTTACCCCAAGACTAGGGCTTATTTTTGGGGTAGAGCTTATCTTAGGCCCACTCCCAAAAATCAAGCTAGGGCTTATTTTGGGGGTTAGGTCTTACTTTCGGGGAAACACAGTAGTTACTTCCATTCTGGCCCTCCAACCATATTGACATCCACTCCTAGAATTCTCACCAATTGCCATCAGAATTCTGGGAAGTAAAATACACACACATGGAAGATGTACCAATTTGGGAAAGGTTGGTGCAGGACAGACTGGGCATTTTAGGGCCATTGGCCATATCTGGCTCTTTGTTCTTATTCAGCCAGGGGTGGCAACAGGGAGCAGCAGCAGCAGGAAGGACAGTCTTCCAAAATAGTCCCAGTTTCTCATGTAGCCCCTTGGGAAAATTTATTGCCCACTTCTGGTATAGGCAATACAGTGTTAGGCTGATCATGTTAAGATACAGTTTTCACTGTTGCTATATAACAGACTTATGATCCTCAAAGGCCGTCCATTACCTGGGAATAGCTTTCTAATGAAGGCAAGGGCACAGCTATAAGATTTTATAAAAAGTCCAGTGGGAGAAGGGATAACTACTATAAAAACAAATTTCAACAACTGATACTGAAATCACTGTTCACGGCACTTAAGGAAAAGCATATTTCACATCTCTAGCTGGAAAGACTAATTTAGAACCACTTACATCATCGTATTGGAAATTCACCATTCCTTGCTGGGCTGCATCCCTTCTTCGAAAACTATCTGTAAAGAAATAAAATAAAATAAAATGAATCAGATGGCAAATCACATGTTAGGAGAAGAAAATAGTCTATTATAACTGTCAGTTTCAGAAAAACTAACTAAAAATTGACAAACACAAGAAATTATTTTTGAACAATGATCAAGGATTAAAATACTAATACACTTTGTAAATCCACAAGTTCTAATCCTTTATCAATCAAAGTGTAGAGATTTCTCTTTCCTACATTTGGTGCTGTTAAAAAATTGTATCAATATGATTTAACCTGGAAGAAAGATTCAGAAATAGAATAAAATACTTGAAATGCTGGAACATTTTCTATGTCATAGACAAAAACAGTTTTGGAATAAAATTATTAGGACTAGATCTAATGGATTTAAGCTACTATGAGATTAAAACTCAACTGAACCTCAAGTAAAATATTAATGATGATGGGCTAGCCATCCAGAAAGATCTTCATCCAATGATTAAAATGCCTTCTGCTGAAGATAGTTTAAATTTGTTTTCCTAACATAAACAGATAGACTGGATGGCTTACACAGACCATTCCATCATGCTTTGTGTTTCAGAAAAAAAAACTTGATAAAAAGAGAAATTAAAAACCAGTCAAGTTAAGTAATTGTTGTGAAATTAATCATACCAGTAAGAGCTCTGAGTTTTACACAGCAGGCTATATAGTCATCAAAACTGATCTTTCCACGACAGCTGTATCGTTTCACAATTCCATTGATGGCCTGTGGACTCAATCTAAATCCTAAATAAATAAAAGACACAAAAGAAAGCAAACATGTTGAATATCCTATATCAGAAATATCCTTTACTGGGTAATGTATATTCAGGTAGGACAACTGCAAAATGACTCTTAAAAAGTGAGTTGGACAGGTGCTTTACTGCAAAACAGAACACCAATCTCTAGCATCAGTTTTATTTCAAATAATGTTTCTAGGAGTCTGGGAGCAACAGGAAGTCCTGCAAAATGAGATAATGGAAGCATAATTGGTAATAATCTTTACCAGAAAAAAAAAAGGAAACCTCCAAGGAAACCAAGTGGATATATAGAGCTTTTAAAATGCTAAAAGGAAATGGAATCATGGACAGCCCCCAAAAGAATAACAACAGTTAGGAGGAAGGAGTATAGATTGGTGATAAAACAGGCAAGCCATAGTTCTTGCTAGAATTATACCAGCTTAATAGATTTATGGATCATGGCTAGTGCTATTCCTATTTAGCTCTGTCTTGGTCAGTCCCCTCCTGGAATACTATATTCAGTCCAAAAGGGCTACTAACAAATGTGAATTCAGAGAATAATTTCCATGAGATGATAGAGAGCAAAAACTGATGATTAATGGTTAAGGGAACTGAGTCTGTGTTATTTGCAGAACAGAAGATTGAGGGGAGGTATAGTAACAGTTTCTATTAATCTCCACTGAGTTTTACAAGGACTAGACTAGATCAATCTTCCCTAGTCTGAACACAACTGGAGAATTCTGGGTGTTGAAGTCTTGAGAAATCAAAAGACTTTTAGGTTAAGGAAGATTCGGGGTTCTTCTGTAGGTTTTTCCTGTGGCCATTAATTCTAGCCAGAGAAAAGTTCTACAACTTACCCATGGATAACAATGCTTTTTGCAGCTCCTGAGAATCAACTGTACCACTGCGGTCACCATCCACACTCATAAAATGTTGCCTCCAGCCATTCAGTACAGCCCAAAGCTCTTTAAATTCATTGAAGCCCATTGTGCCAGACATATCTCTCTGGATTATTGTTAAGGATCAAACCATACTAATAGTAAAGCAAATGCAAAATATTCTTTATTATTCACAGGACTGCAGCTCTGATATCAAGCGTAGATGATCACTCAGGACTTACTTTTTAATTGAAAAAATATTGAATTCAACTGCAATTCTATGCACATTTTGGAGCAAAACCTATGGAAATCAATTTATTTCTTCTCAATAGAATATATTATATATATATATATATATATATATATATATAAGGATATCACAGAAACGCTTTAATTGAAAGATATGTAATAGCTAAATTACTAAAGTGTATGTAGAGTCTACTCAATTAGCAATGAAACATTGATTTCAAACAATTTCAACACAACATAATCACATTGGCTACTCCATAGATAAAAACTTACACAGAAAGAAAAGTTTCTTTATTAAAATATGTGTCTGCTATGGACAATTTTACCTGGTGCGGATTTCATACCATAAATTATAAAATGGTCAGAATAACAGAGTTGGAAGGGAAATCTTCTAGTCCAACCCCATCTTCATGCAGGAAACCCTGCATAATTTTGGACAAACAGTTGTCCAATCTCTTCTTAAAAACCTCCAGTGTTGGATCACTCACAACTTCTAGAGGCAAGTCTTTCCACCAATTAATTGTTCTAATTGTCAGGAAATTGAAAAAAAAAAGGTCAAAACACTCTACGTAAAAGCTAAAAGTGATTTTAGCTGCCAAAGTACTGTCCATTACCTGAAAGCATTTCTCGCAACCCACAAATGTAGTAAAAATCAGAGCCAGACAAATGAAGGATACATCAAGCATGGAAATCATGAGTCTGCAAGTTTCTAAATTAAAGGCTGTTTTAAAAAAAGAGAATAAGTAATGCATGTCACTAATTAATTATTGTATATTATTTGTCTCTGCAATACTAAGAAAATAATTTTTAAGACAGAGCAATACTATAAACATTTTCCTATAATGCTATGAAATTTCCACTGATTCAAATAGAAGTAAAAGTTACTTAATCAAAGTACTTTTATCAAATTGAACTTGACGACTAATGACTATATGGACATGTCCATGTTATTTTCACTACAACGTGGTAGTGGTTTACTGTTGTTTTCTTTCAAAATGCTTTTTTAACTTTCCAGTCTACTCTATTAACCTGGACTTTCTGTTGTATTTCGATCAAAGTATTAATCAGATCTGGCCAAGTCAAGGCAATGAGTTGTGATCTACAATCCCCATAATGCCAGACCACTGCCAAGATGAATGGGGCATGTGGGAATTCAAATAATCTTTGACTTCTCATTCAATTCAAGGATTCTAGTCCATGAAAATTTACACCACAGAGAAAGTCTTATACATAGCATAGAAATGTTCATTTGTCAAACTTACGTTTATAGGTACCAGCAATTCCTGACTGAGTCAGACATTTTTGTAGCTCATCGGCATCTATTTGCCCATCCTTTGAAAACACAAACAATGTCAATCCAGCTTTATTTTCTTATGCCCCAAACATTTTTCCTTTCTCCAACAAGATAGCAGGTATTATGGAATCAAAGACATGAGCAGACTGTGACATATGAATGGGGACACTCACATACTTGGGCATATAAGAACAAACAATGTTCTCTATGTCCTGGGAAGGAAATCTCTCATCCTTGGTTGCAACAATTGTTTATACAATTCTTTTAATTCTTTCTTCAATGCAACCTTAACAAGTGTAAATTACTGCTTTCCACTCCAATGAATGGTGGAGTGTAGCTGTGAAGATATGCCCACTGAGGAAAAAGTATGCAAAATTAATCCGTTGGTGATGAAATAAAGGAAGGAAGACATACACTTAAAAAAAGAGCTATGTTGTATATTATTTAATCCATTTTTATACTTTGCAGAAGACACATTGTATATTTTGAATAAAAAAATAAGAGACATCACATACTAATTAAAAAAATTAACTAACAACATATATCTGGATCAGCAATCTTGTACCAGTAAGGTAGAAAATCATACCTGCCCAGCTACTGCAGCAAAATAACCATATAATGGATCTTGAGCCTGACCAGGAAATGCTGGTCCACCTGGAGCACTTCCATACTAGAAATGAAGTAAAATACAATTATTATTATTATTTTACTAACCTAAATTGCAAATAACCAAAACCCAGGAATATTTAAGAAGCATTTCATACTAATATAGTTTCAATAGACTGGCAGTCTTTTACGTCTGACTGCAATGTGCCTACAAATATTTTACATTATCTAGACAAAAGCCAATTTAATCCATCAGAATGCAGAATACCAGGAAGGGACCATGGAGGTCTTTTAGTCCAACCCCCTGCTGAAGCCTATATCATTCCAGACAAAAGGCTGTCCAATCTCTTCTTTAGAGCCTCCAGTGGTGGAGCACCCTCAATTTCTAAAGCAATCCGTGTTCTGGAGGCAATCCATGTTTCCTTTGGTACTTGATATAGTTATAAGACAAGGAAGGAGATTAATTGATTGGTCAAACCAGTAAAAGGGGTAATATTTCAGGTACATGGTATAAAATTATTACTTAGGGGAAATACCCTGAACAATAATAGGAATTTGGACAAAGCACAGTCATAAGGCAGCCAAGGAGATATTGGGAGTGGCAGAAGATTCATTCCACTGCCAGAGCACTATTCTACTTCTCTCTCCGAGAGAAATTGAGAAAATTATGTGCATCCCGTCACTTAGCCCCAAACAGAATAATTCATTCATATATAAAATGCAGTCTTAAACCAGTATATCCCAAAGCCTCTCATTTCTGTAACAAATGCAGAGATTTTGTAATTGGAAAACTGAAAGACACAGATTAGGCCAGGGGTGTCAAACTGCCAGCCCGTAGGCCGGATGCATCATGCAGAGGCCGCGCCCACCCCAGCTCCGGCAATGGGAAAAAAGTCACAATACATCACGACACGTCACATGATGCAGTGAGTTTGACACCTCTGGATTGGACCTTTCAGTTACATGAATCTTTTTGCATCAGAAGGGGAAAAAGCCAGAGGACCAGAATTCAAGAGAAAAACACTTGGCTGGTTTTAGGAAATGTCAGCTGTGATGTCTGTAGTATATTCCTGAATACATAGTTTAAGGTTGCTCAGTTACTGGCTGTTCATTACACTCAGCTCGGTTTGTTTTAACAATGCTTTGTTGAAATAGCCATGGTGCTGGCTTCATACCATATATTAAATTGTGACCATGATTTTGCAAACCAAAATTAGGTTTTCTCATCACACTAAACCAAAAGCAAGCAAACCATCATAGTTTATAGTACAATAGCTAAGGAGGAACAAAAATTCAAATGATTGTTGGCTGCAACCAACAAATTCAAATGATTGTTGGCTGTATACCTTTTCATTATACTAAACTAGAATTATCCAGAAACAAAATCTCTTAGCAGAACTGTTTGTTTTATACAAGGAAATGCCTTCTTTGTTTAGCAAATCTATTCATTACGAATGTTGCAAAGTTCATAGTTCACAAGTTGGTAAAAGGAAATAAGTAGGCATATACAAAATCATTGAGTTGGCATAATGAAATATTTAAAAAAACGCACCTAACGTTCATGCTGGTATTTATTGGTGAAAAGAGGAAGATTACTCTGCCAGCAATTGCTGACAGCCTCTATGCTGGAAGCCATAAGAAGATAGATCATGTGCAACATTCATATTGATACTAGATTTTACAGAGTACAGTAAGACAGAATTCAACCTTACATGTTTGCCCAAGATTCATTTAAGAAATTATAGGCGTAGGTTTAATATGGATATATTTGTATTTAATTTAACTATATTTTTCTTCTTATTGAAAAATTAAAAGCTCCCCGACTATATTTTCTGTAATACAATTAGCTATGGTTTTGGCTGGGAATCAAGTTTCTCCAAAAGGCAGCAGTGATGAAGCCTGGTGGTTAAATAAACTTTTGTTCTGATATGCATTTCAATTTTCATGCAGGAAAAAAGCTACAGAAAATGGATTACCAAAGTAAACTCTAAATGTGGATGTTTAATGGCTCTCTGAATTTTTGATAGTAGATTGGGTAGTCCTAAAGGAAACACTAAAAAAAAACCTATATGTATTCAAGGTTTTTTGCTGCCTCTTTCCATGTAGTCCTAAGTGATATATTATCACACATATAATGTTTTAGAACCACACATTGAATGCAGGCCCCATTTCTCCTGTCTCCCCAAAAGCATCAGTGTTGTTGAAAAATTAGTCCATTAAAGAATCAAATTAGATCAGGATCATTAAAAGTCCCCTTGAAGCTGACTGGGTCTTGAACAAGATCTTGTAATTCAAATTCAACGTCTACAGAATTACTAGAAGATTAATATAGGGAGGGAAATAGGACATGGTTCATTGTGCTAATCTTTTCCAGGAAATGATATTTACACAATAACAGGGAAAGTTGGTGCAGCCCAAGTGTGAAACAAAAGTTCAACTGGGCAAGCAGAGATACCTTGGGTTTTTTTAAATCTAATTAATTTTTTTGATTTAAATGATGATTTTTCTCTTTAAAGCAACCCTACATAATATTGTCAGAGCTGGACTGACCTGAGGATTGACATCTGATTAGCACTGAGTGCCTACATAAGTTCTTTTTCAAACATGTGCAAACGTGTGAAATCATACAGCCAGAAATAAAGATAATACAATTTGAAACCTAGAACATCTTACTCCATATTTTAGAGTATTACTATGTAAACAGAATAATCTACTTCTTTGCAATACTGTGCAAATTATACCATAAGTAGTAGCCTGGAGATCCCAATGCAAAGAAGATGGCATTCATTTAACTCATGAGAAGTTATAGTTCGGTACACACAGAAATTAAAATTAATTCGTTAAAACACACAGGATCTGTGTTGAAGTCAAGATTCAGGATTGCCTTTTATTTGGTTTAGGAAATTACACGATATGAGCTATCAATATTCAGATCAGTATAGATGCCTTGTTTCTCTCTTAAGCTAGCAGCCTCTAGAAATTGCACAATAGTCCACTTTAGGGCCTTGCCCTAAAACACAACGATTTTAGCTTAACCGTTCGACTTACTGGATGCTCGGTACTAATTATCAAGCAACCAATAGTTTACTGGATAAACCAAGATCCAGAAAAAATATGGTTTAGAGGAATGTGCAAACACGATCAGTTGTATCGACAATTACTGGCAGACCGCCTGTGGCGTTTTACGGAGGGCGGAGGCTCTTTCAAGTCTTCCTGTAAATCGGGAACCGGAATTGAGACTTTCTAAGCGCCCATCGCACGTGGCTCCGCTTTGGAAAGATGCTCCGATTAATTCCACGAGACCCCCCTCTCGTGGAATTAGAGAGGGTTCCGCGCGAAGGCCTCCCCCCTCTCCAAAGCGGCCTTCTGGCTCTGGATTAATGCAGATAGGTTTTTCTCTTCCCTTCGCGGTGCCATCTTCCACATCCCTACAGCTAACGTAATCAAGCAAACCGTAATCAAGCTTTCAGCAAGCAAACAAAGCCGTTCCCCGCGGACGCTAAAAGGAGACGGCGCCCGGAGCGGCTCGTTTGCGCTTCAAGCTGCCTTACCCCGCCCTGGTAATAGGCGCCTCCGGGACCAGAATACGCCATAATCTTCAATTAGCTACTCTTCGGAAACCGCCGGCAACCTCCCCGTGACCTCTCAGCGCTGCCCCAAACCGGAGGAAGTCCGGATCAAACCATTGTCGCGAAAGGAAGGGATTGGAAAATGTTTCTCCGCGGGGAAACTGCGAGTGGCGCCGTTTCTGACCGTGTATTTCCCTTCGATCTCGCCATTCCTTGCCCGTCTTGTATAAAACTGGACGAAGCACCTGGCATGAACCCGCTCCTCTTTTCTGATGAGAATGGTATAAGCCGGATATCCTTTATTTTTTTATATTGAAACTTTGTTTGTGATGATGAAACTAAGTATTGAAAACCTAGATGACAGTTTCCGGAGGAGGAATTAGCAAATGTGTGCGCGTGTGGATAATTAAGAATATATGCTTTATGAACAGTCCATACTGGACTTCGGAAAGGAAGGATAAGCTGCTTCGTCATGTCATATGTAGGTGCTGTACCACTTGGGAATCCGAGGGATTTTAGTCTTTCAGCTCTAGGTTTTCTTCGTCGACTGGGTTGCTGGGCGTGAAGCCTACTCGTTACTCAGAAGTAGGTTCCGTGTGCCTTGACAGGAACAGGTTTCGCACACGGGATTGCTTTCAGACATGTTCTTCATCTTGATTATATGGCAGCAAATGCCACTTTGTTTAGAAGCGTGTACCCCAAACAAACATCTAGGTCCTAGAAGATTCTAGGATTTCATCCTTTAATTCATCACCTGCAGAAAAGAAGCCAGATGGACAAAAAATGGTGTTGTGGTGCTGTAGTGCAAGCCTTGCACCTTTTAATATGAGTGTTGTGATATTGCATGTACACCAAAAGGAGGAAGTTGCACCAGAGCACTGCAGGGCTGCTTGATAAAAGTAGCAATATCCTGATGATGATGATGATAATGGTTTAAGTCAAATACAGGCTGTCCTTGACTTATACTTTATCAACTATTCAAAGTTATGACAATGCTGAAGAAAGTGACTTATGACTGGTCCTTGCATTTATAATAGTTGCAGTATCCCCCACAATCACATGATCAAAAATTGGACATTTTGCGATTGGCATGTATTTATCACCGTTGTAGTGTCCCAGGGTCATGTGACTGCCATTTATGATTTTCCCAGTCAGCTTTCAACAAGCAAAGTAAATGGAGAAAGCCAAATTTGGTTTAACAGTTGTGTGGTTCACAATGATTGGCAAAAAAGGCCTTAAAATCAGGTGTGAGTCATTTAACAACCGTCTTGCTTAGAGATGGAATCCCAATTGTTGTAAGTTGAAGCCTAGAAAGTTGATGATTATTAATTTAAGCTAAATCCTACAAGACTATGATTAGTTTTTTTAAGGTTGTCATATTTGAAAATACTAATTAGGTTTATTCAATAAATCATGGTTTAGCATTTTATGTAAATGTTTTATTCAATCTTCACACACACATAAATTATATAAATTATCTTCAGAAAACATTGTAGAATATTATTTGCTAACAGCCCTGCATATAACCAAATCAATGTGCTGCTACAAAATACTTTAAAAAAGATTAATGGTCAATGGATAACCTACATAAAAGTACTTCAAGGCCACTTTTTCATATTTCTGTATTTGATTCTTTTTTAATATATTTATTTATAAGATTTAACTGATGTTTTAAAAATTAAGCTTGAATGATGAGGCTTTAAACATTTGTTTATAGGAATGGAATCCTATTTGATTTAACGAAGATTTCTAACTCTTATGACATGGAATTTTTCCAAAATAAGCTCTCTAGAACTACCGTAAGTACTGTATACCTAAGAGTGCACCTGTTTCTTTTCTGCATGCAGAAACTGCTCAATTAAGGCCAAAAGAACTATTAGGGCAATTAATTGCTAGTTAGGCACCTCATGTTGTGCTTTTTTGAATCCAATCACATTTCCATGTCACCTTGTATTTATTGGTTTATAATCTTAACTATTCATGTGCATTATTTTGGCTTTTTTCAGATATTTTTGGAATTTAAATAATGTAAACAATAATTTACTAGATAAAACATATTTTAGACATTTTTGCTCAAAGAAATCTTTCTAAATTTTCATACATTCTCTTTTGGTAAATCTTTAATAAAACCCAAATAAAATTGTGGTCGCTGTTTAAGGTGGATAATATCTCCATCATTTAAAGAAACAATTATCGTATTATGATTTCAAGCTACTAGGGAGAGCTAATTCCTTTAAAAAAATCATATAGCATGCATGTCTATGTATGTTCTAATAAATCTGTAGATCTTTCTTACTATTTTTTCTACTGTTCTATTTCTGCTTCAGGTAGTGAGAAATTTTTGGAATCCCCCTCGAGGGAGAAATTATTCTGCCTTGAATTGCACAAAAATGAACATTTAATGAATTTAAAGAAATAATGATTTGATAAAAAAACCATCGATGAGCATCTTTGATTTTGATTTTTCAAATCAGTATATACTACCCTCTCCACCTCTCCTAGTCTGCTAATGATAATATCATGTAGTAGTGTGTAAAGTATTTTGCTAAAATTAAAGTATCTACATTCTACAACATTTCTATGCTTTACTAAGAAAGTTGTTTGATTAACAATAATGGTAGATTTGCTCTTGACAAATCTATGTTGACATCTGGTAATTATTCTAGAAACCTACGTGTTGCTTTTTTAAATCATCTGTTCCAGAATATTTCAGGGCATTTATGTTTATTGGCTGGATTCTCATTCTCCCTTTTTGATAGGGCAATTATTTTCCTCCAGTCCCCTGGCATTTCTCCTAGTTTGCTGCTGATGCAACTGGAAAGGCCAGCTGGCAAATTGAAAGGCACAGAATGCAAGAACAAGATGGCACTCAGAGACTATCAAAACCAGACTTGGAGTTAGCCAGCCTTGTTCTGTTCTGCCACTAGCACAGTGATGGCGAAACTTTTAGAGTGCCCAAATTGCAACCCCAAACCCACTTATTTATCACCGGGTGCCGGGTGGGCATGGCCGCAGTGGTCATGGCAGACTGGGTGGGCAGGGCCAGGGCAGCAGGGGCCAGTCCCTCGCCATCTCCGGGACACGGCACGCATGCCCACAGAGAGGGCTTTGAGTGCCGCCTCTGGCACGCATGCCATAGGTTCGCCACCACTGCACTAGCAAAATAAGTCTTGGTCCTCCCCAGGCACCCATCCCCTTAATCGGTTTATTAATGCATGTACTACGTTGGGCTTTCATGTTTATATGTTTCATGTTGCTGGCTGCATGCACAATGTGGCAATGCAGCATGAAATACTTGGGAATTAGTGAAAAAAATGGGGGAGTGTGCTTGTGTTCAGATTATGCTGAGGTGAGACTAAACCCAAGCAGCCAAACTGGGTGCAGGTTCCCAGCAAGCAGGTTGATATTAGACTGATCAGAAGGCAGATTGACCTAGCTTAGCTTACGGATCTGAACTCTTCATTGGAACTTTGAAGAAAAAAATGTGGCCTAATTCAGTTCCATAACATGCATGTTTTGTACCAATACTTTTTGTCTTTAGAGTCAGTGAATTTTGGCGTGATTTAATTTATATTCACTGATCTTGTCCCAGGGATTTGTATCACAGTTCTCTTAACTGTCACTGTATTGTTTGGTGAAAAGTCATCACTTTATTAAAAGTCTTATTTGCTGAACTCTTGTCCTCCTACTCAAAACAGACTTCCTTGATCTTTATAGTTGATCTTAAATCTTCTTCTCTACTGATCAAGAGTAAAAGGTGTCTGAATGACAAAGAAATGTTTCTCCTTCAAAGGATTTTCTTTATTTCTTTTGAAACACACCAAGTATAAGTGCTTATAAACAAATTTGGAAACCAAACCTTGGAAAACAGAGTACATGTATTTTGTTTGAATACAATACAAATACAATTTGCTAATATACAGTAAGAAATTTGAATTAAATTGCTTCTTTATAATTGACTTAGCTTATGAGTTTGACTTAAACATGCATAATAATGAAGCATAAAATCTTTGACATTGCTAACAGAGGGAACACTCAGGCTATGGAGACTGGAAAGTGAAATCTGACATCAGATCTCTGTCCCCATTTGCCTCTGTACCAGCCTTCTTTGCTGATATTTTATGAATTGCGGCAGATTTCACCATAGAAATCTTTAAAACGAAAGTAGCAAGATGAATGTGGGTGGATTCAAAGGATTCTCAGTCCTCAACTTTCCAACATTTCCTTGATCTGGAAAAAAAAACTTAAAGCAGCCACTTGAAAACTTTTTTTCATGTGTCTTCCTGCTGGTCTGCAGTAGGCAAGTTTTGTATTAGAATCAGGGAATGTTTTTATTGCTTTTTCATGTTTTGTTAGGTATACTTTAGTAAGACTGGATTTAGCATTTCTTGTTCACATTCTTGACTGTCAAGAGTGTCGAGTGTAGGGTTCTCTTGTGCAACCCTCCTGTTAAGCTCACAATAAAATCATAGCTTCCCATAGATAAAAGAAATTTCTTTATGGATTGAAAGATACTCACAGAAAGAAAATGCAATTTGTATGCAGGTAGCACTATGGATATGTATATTTTATAGTGTATTTATATAGAGATCTTTGGCTGGAAAGCTATTGCTGGTCTGAAATCCTATAACCGTTTTATGGGTATCTGAGCATAATCCTGAAAACTTGCAGAAACTCATTCCAAATGTGACAGATGTGGTTTATAAAGTTCTTCCCTGATCACTCACAAAAGCTCATATTCAAGATATTTTTTTCATGTGTCTCCACTGCTTAGTGCTTTGACTATGCTCAGTCCTTTTCAAAATATACAGATTAACAGGAATTCAGGAATTATACAGATGATATTTCTTTGGTGTTCTGATTGCTGTTTGAGGGGTTCATATGTTTGTGTTTCCTCTCCCAGCCCTGTCGAATTTCAGTTAATGGTCTGTCTATACATGGAAATATTAGGAAAAACTTGATGAACAACACGATGCAAGGAATAATGAGAGCGAGCAAATAAACTGGAGGAAGTAACCATGGGTATGAGAGATGATTCAAGAACCTCTTCCCACCATATCCCAGTGTATGGGCAGTACACAAAACCAGTGTAAGGTAGCCCAGATAAGACTGTGGAAACAAACAAAAACAATGGTTAGTAAACAAATATTAACTTCTGAATGCATTTTCTAGAAAGTTAGTGTAAAAACTGTAGAGGATTCTATATTGCTAACCAAAATTGGACCAAACTAGCTTTGCTAGAGTTTCTAGAAATGCAGCCCAGCAGAATAAGAATGCAAGTTTGAAGTGCATTTAACTATATTAAGTTATCCTAAATTAGGGCTGTAATTTAAGACCACTGTATTTATTAGAATGGTTTAATTGATTGAACCTGACAAGACTGCAAAACTGTGTACAAAATAGCACTCATTTCAAGGCTGTTTTCTGTGCTGGGGCAATCACAGAGTAGTCTCAGTTTTTCATTTTGAACCTGGGACTCTGCTTGTATTTTACACTTTAACACTCACAATTCCCAAAGAGGAGTTATGAAAGTTGAAGTTCTACCTATTTAGAAGGAAGGAGATAGGAGAAAGATGTCACGGTTCTGAGAACATGGCATCTAATTTCCCAAAGAGAGAGAATCAGGAGAATACAGCTTTGGTGAGCATGGTTATTAAAATTCCTTGTCTATCCGTGCCCATGTTGTTTTAATGTCTGGTTAAAAACTGCTGAAGTGGAGGAGGGGAAACATTCCTTGTCCAAAGATTAAGATAAATACTAGTTAGTTACACCTGATAGGCAAAGAAGGATGAGAACAAGGCGAATTTACTAGCCAAACAGAATCTTACCTGCACAAACCTAAACTCTCTCCAGTTAACACTGTTGCTGACAGAAGGCAAGGATGTTATCCCAAGGAGAACAAACAGGAAAAAACCCAAGATTCCCAAAGCAAGGTAAGAATCACTGTGCCAGGCTGAGCCAGTCCATAATGGATCTGTTTTGTTTTTAAATACCTTAATAGAAAACAGAAATATATGTGTGAGTATAATAATTTCATAACAGATCTGCAACATATTGCCCCCCTATATATCATGAGGGGAGTTCAAATATAGTAAATCTTGCACATCATAAGCTGTCTTCTGCAATCTACTTATTCAAAATGATCGTGACAGTTTTTGTAAATTGAAGTCATATTAGCCTTCCGGTATTAGAAACATTTCAGCAATCAGATTTTTTTTTAAAAAAAATCAACACTATGACATGTATATTCATTTTAGTAAGTTAGTAAGATATTTTTTTAAAAAAAAATGGGTATTAAACTACCACACACAGCAATAATGATAAAAGGTGAAGTCATCAAGGACTTGCTCCCTTCAATTGGCCTTGGTCAACTTAGCATAATTTTCAAAGTTCATTATGGTAGAAGAAAAATATTTGATAAATACCCACCACCATATGAACACACATGGGCACCCTTCTGCGCACACATGCACACGCGCAAACACACAAAACGATCTGTTCCAGATGAAAATTTTCTTCCACTCATATCACACTCAAATAAGTCTTTTGAAAGATCTAGAAGAGCCATAGAGGCTAAACATCTTTATACATACAGACTCACCTTTCTGAAAAATGACAGGCTCAGCTACGTTTTCAAAAGTTGGCACGGGAGGGATGCTGTTCCAGAGATCAAGTACCATGAGAGGGAAGGTGCACTTTCTAGGCCCCAATAGGTGAGTTTAATTGAAGGGACCTAAAGTGTGCCCAAGCTGTCCAGTCTTACTCGGTGGGCAGAGACTATGGGATGTAGATAGTTCCTCAAATAATCAGTATCTACACAATGAAGGGTTTTCTAGATGACAATGAGCACCTTGAATTGCACCCAGAAGTCAATTGGCAGCTCACAAAGCAGTAAAGACACATAGCACACCTAGGTATATTCTGGATCAGCTACATCTTCCAAAGACCATGCCATATAGAGCAGGGGTGTCAAACTTGCAACGTCACGTAATGTGTCGCAATTTATCACAACTTTTTTTCCATTGCCAGCAATGCAGTGGGTGTGGTTTCGCCATGACACATCCAGCCCATGGGCCGGCATTGACACCCCTGATATAGAGTATATTGTAGTTATCTAGTATTGAGGTTATCAAAGCATGTGTCTGAAAGGCCTCCAGATCAAGGAATGGGTGTAGCTGGCACAATTGATGAATCTGTGGAGAAGCCCTCCTAGTCACAACTGCCACCTGCTTTTTGAGCAGGATATGTGAATACAGAATGACATACAAATTGCACGCCCCTTTCAAATGGGAAGATGCTGCCCCATCCAAGGATAAAGATGGAGATTCCTCAGAACCAGGTTGCCCAAATATCTACAGTCACTCAATTTTGTCAGAACTGAGATGGTTTCAGATCAAGAGGGTTTCAACTGGGTATGATGGGCAAAAGGATATGAATAATGAGTAGGTAACTGCTCTAATGCTCTAATGCTCTAGTGACAGTTATGAGCTGGATCTGAAATGACTTAGCATTCCTTTGCTAGATCTAAGGGAACTTGATGCAATTTCCCCATTTTATGAGAGTATTTGAAATGGGCTGAAAATGCTGAAATGGCAACCCTGAAGTTTGGAAAATTATTAGAACTTTCCTCCTTAAAAGTCTGCATTAAGGTGGGGGCAGCAAGGAAAAACATGGTATTTGCTTTTCCTCCCAGTATTGTACCAGCTGTTGAATTGGGAGAAAAAAGTGCATGAGACTGGCTTACCTGTTGAAGGACAAAAGAATTGGCCCTCCATCTTACATAGTAACGAATGGGGATGATCAGTGTATATAAAACATGTAGGAAAGCATAAGCCAAGGCAACCAATCCCAGTTGTTTCCGGCAAAGCATCCATTTATCCAGCCAATCAGGAAAACGACTGTATTTTGTACCTCTGTATAACTGGAGAATAGCTGCAACGATTCCAGGTAAATAGACCAATGCAAGAAGAACGAGCGCCACAACAGGGCAGATCCGGTTTGCAATTGTAATAGCAATAAAAAAAGAATAATCTTTGCCATTCTTAACATGATTATAGATGATATCACGGACAACACTGTATAAAAAGATGAATGCACTGAGAGCAAAAGAGAGGTAGATGGGAAATCTCCACATTGGAAAAAGTTGTAAAGGGTAATTCTCAATTTCTTTTGATGCTAAGAGAGAACCTTTATCCAAAGGAGTAAGACCAAGACTCCGAACAATCTCCATCACCTTTTCTTTTGCTTTTCTATCATCTCCACAGATGAATACCTGAAACATCAAAGTAAAATAAAGTCCCATTGCTTCAATAAAAAATAAAGAAATTATCCCAGTGAGCCAACCTTCTTGATGTCTTGATGACTCTTAGCTTATTAGTTAACTTTTGAGAAAGTTGGCCATTTTGATAAAACTGAAATTAGCCAGAGTGGGGATCTTTGGGGATAACAAAACCTGAAAATGTTTTATGTTCTCTTTTATTAATATACTTTTTAATTTCAATTTTTTATTTTAGTCGAAAAATTAAAAGACAAAATTTGAAAAAGAATTAAGAGCTAAAACAAAACTAGACAAGAACATTAAAAATATGAATTAAAAAGCATAAAACAAAAACAAAAACAGCTCTTCCCTAGTTTAATTAGCAAACCTATTGTAAAAATAATAGCTTCCCCCCTTGCAAAGTAGGCTCAAAATTTATAAGACTCTATGTCTACTTGCAGTGTACTGTCATACATTACATACATGAAAGAAAAAATAGTTAATAGGTTAAACAAAGCAAAAGATTTAAATGTGCTGGAGCTATGAATCCAATGGCACTGATTGCTCAAAACCTCACGATCTAACGATCATAAGGTGAACAGTAGGATGTAGAGAGATAGTTAAAGGTTTACTGTGTATTTCTTGCCTGAAAAGTCACCTACTACCTTCATTTCCAGGTACACATGCACACAGCATGTGACCTCAGATTCTGCACCTGTTGGGATGCAGCTAGAGATGGAGCTTCACACAGGTAGGACTCCTTTCTACCCACAGCAGCTGTAGCTTCCACTGCCTGCACATCTTAGTTTGCCGAAGTATTAAGTCTCTCACCCTTTCTCTTGGTAATAACAACAGACATAAAAAGCTGCTAATTAGATTAGTTATAAGGAAAAAAGGCAATTTGTTTTATTTTATACTGTAGCTGCTAGTCTACCTATTAAATTCTCCAGTCGAATTAGAAAATTAAATAAAATATTAAAAACTGTACTAAGCCAATTTAGAATCACAAAATAATGTCCCAGCTTTGGGTTTCCTGAACTGGTCATTTGGGAGGGGTAAAGAGGAAAGGCCTGCTGTTCTGATCATGAATCTGCATTTAATTTCAGGTGTATGTTCCAGTTCAGAGGCTAGGTGTAATCTGTATAATGCATTTTTGTAAATAAAGCTCCTTTCAGTGACAGCTACAAAAATCTCGTTCCTTGTTCAGGCTGGATCCTTAGCTCAGCTCATCCACACACAGAACATGTCCACCTCCAGCAGCCTTTGGCATCTGAGATGCCCTTACCTGTCTGCTTGCATCCAAGCCTCCTGATTGCAGGGCCCATGCTGACACAGTATTAAACGCTTTGACCACTTTACTGCCTGGGAGCAGCTGGGCAAGATATTCAGCATTTGATTCTGCATACTGGTTTATTTTAAGGTTGTTGCTCACATCCACCAACACTTTTCCATCGAGGATTTCTCGTAGGCTTTCAAGAAAGTTGTAATGCACTCTCTGGACTGCTACAATGATAATGTCAGATGTTTCAGCAGCTTCTGCATGAGATAGGATTGTGGCTCCTTGAGGAATCAATCCAGAGCTTTGAGTGCTTCGGCTCCCATAAACAATGGAATAGCCACACTGCATCAGCTTATAGCCCAGAGATCTTCCAAAATCACCCGTTCCAAAAATGCACACCGTCTCCTTCTTGCTGGGCATATCTGAAGTAAGTGGAATCATTGCATTGACCTTTTCCAAACCAGACATATCTGAAATTATTCCTACAATGCAGAATTGTTCATGTTAACTTATCGCTAGAAATAAAAAAAATTCAGTCTGATTCTCAAGTACCCATTAGATTATACATCTTGGTGACTTTCACATGTACCGACGCTCAGCTCTCATAATATTGACTGGGAATTATGTCAGTTAAAACCCAACATTTGGATTTTAACTGACATAATTATTTGGGGAAGGCTACATTCATAAATGTTAGATAATTTCAAGTTAATGTAGCACCTAATTGAAGTCTTTTGTTACATAAAAAAACTTTCTGGTGCCTTGAGAATTTCAAGTGGAAGAAAATATGTATGGTTGGTTTTGTTGTTACAAGTGTGCTTGAAATTTGATATAAAACACAAAATTTGCTATCTTGCTATTCATTGCTACAAAGCTGGATATAGATTTTGCTTTAGGGAGGGTGATATCCCCATTGTGATTCATATTTTGAATAATGAATTATATTTTACATACAACTAGGATTTTTACTGGTGCTTGGGGAATATATTTTTTAGAATCTAAGCTCTTTATTTATACACCTCTCCTTCATTTCACTAAGCTTCTTTCCCCCTGAATACAGAAGCATAAAGCAAATAGTTTTTTATCCAAGTCGATGTTTTTAGGTGCGTTGCAAGGGCTACAGAAGAAATAAAAGGCTATAAAGTTATAAATGAAGAGTTATAGAGGGAAAAAATATTTTATAAATTTAAGAGTTTCACTCAAAGTCACATGTGGTCACAGTACCAATCACAAGCAAAAGAATATGAAAACAACCTATTTAAAGAACAAATGTGTTGAACAGGTTTCCATTCCTTCCATTCTCCTCCCACCAAATGCTCTCTGACATATATCAAGAACCTACTGATTTTTAATTGTAAGAACTAATTAAGAAATCAAAACTTTGAAGTTCAGGATGGTCTTCGTTCATTACAGTATGTATCACTATAATGCCATGCAATGCAATACTGATATAATTAGATTACATAATTATACAATGTAATTATAATAAAATAATTCAAGTAAGGTTTATTTATTTATTTGGAGGGTTTATTACTCCAGTCTTCTGACTCTGAACAGTGTAAAATTCAGCAAAGCATAATTGGGATTAAAAGCAGGCAAATAATGAAACAAACAATCATCACTCTTTAAACAGCACTCTTTAAAGAGCAAGTAATATTTTAAAGGAAGCTTCTGCCTGTAGAGGGCTTTGTGAAATAGGAAGAAGGGCCATTATCAAAACAACAGTCAGATAAAAGAAGTATAAGTCTGGGGCAGGAATGTAACATGAATATCTCAGACAAGTCCCTTCATAGTTTTCATGAAAAAGGAAAAGGGGGGGGGGGGAAAGCACATTCAGAAATTCAAGATTTTGTTACTCTATATGTTACATGATGGAGTGTGGGCAGCTGGATACTGCATGCTATATAGATAGTGGTGGGATTCAAATATGTGAATAACCAGTTCTCTGTGTGGATGCCCCTTCCGGAAGTCCATTCTGGGCCTGAGCAACAAAAAATTAGCTACTGGTTCTGCCGAACTGGTGCGAACTGGCTGAATCCCACCACTGTATATAGACCATGAGTGTGTAAGTGGGCAGGTGCCGTGGTTGGGTACTACAGAGTATTGACAGATGTATAAAAATGTAGCAGGAATGGAAGTGACTCTAGGAGTATTGCTAAGCAATGCAGTTACATGAGGTTGTGTTTATTATTGCATTTCTTAGCACTGTTTGCTTAGCAATGGAAATTCAAGTCCCAATTGCCTTCAGAACCCCAGGATTACCTGTAGCAAATTATCTCACCAACATCCTATAAGCCTAAAAGATAGACAGGCCTTCATCCTGGTCAGGTTTGATGGTTCACCATCTGCACAGTTAGGTTAATTTTTCAAAAAATGAAAAATTTAAAAACTAGTCAGGAAAGCAATTCCACCATTAGATGACAGAAGAGTGAAAAGGGATGTTGAAGCAAAATATTGAGGTTGCAGAGATATTGAATGCCTTTTTATAGTTGGTTTTTTAAAAAAATTCTTTTTATATATAGAAATTTAATTTTAACTTTGTATTTTATATTCTTTTTAGCTTTTAAAATTGCTCACTGTATTTCCCCCTTCTTTTGCTGGTCTATGACCATAATAAAGATATTATTTGATTTGAATATTGGAGTAAAATGGGTCTTAGATGGATTATGTTTTTATCCTCTTAAAATATTATTAATTTTGGCTAAAATAAAGTATTTCCTTCGATGAAAACACTTTAATGTAAATGTATAGGACAGCCTTCTGCAACTTGCAGTCTTCCAGGCTAGATGATAACATGGGATAATTATATTTAGGTCAGCAAGTAACATTAGATTGTGCTAGGCTGGTACAAACTTCCAGGAATTGTAGATTTTGATGTGCTTAGTGTCAAATTTGTCACTAGATGGCAGTACAGTTTTATTTGTAACTATGAGTTTAGAAGATGGAATAAATATGTGACACAAAATTGATCATGTACTGTGTTTTCTTGTGGCTGTGGTAGCCAGGGAAATAATCTTTAGGATCTAGGCAATTTTTAGGATCTGTAGGCAATTGGGACTTATTTTGTAGTAATAGTGATAATGCTATCTTTCTTTCTTCAAGGAGAAGGTGTTGATCTGGTTATATTGGAATTATATTTCATATATAGTTGCTATCAGTATATTACAGAATCCCCAACTACATTTTATAACTTAGAGTATGTTATAGATAGAAAGCAGAGTAAGTTAATTAGATAACCATATAGGTAGATGATACATAGATAATAGACCAGCAGAAATAGAGACAGAGACAGACAGACATAAAGACAGAAGAACAGATATCTACCTATCTACCAATCTACCTCAAAAGGTATTTGGGATCATTTATATATTTATGGACACTTCCTTTATCACTTCCCTGGCACTTGCTGCCTCTTACCTTTTTTTAAAAAAAAATCTCTTAAGCTAGGCTGCAACATTGAATATTTAGGATATAGGATATAATATCTAATGTTTACTTCCAAGAATGCCTTTGGACCTCATGTGATTTTCAGAGGTCTATGCAAAAGATAAAATGGTTCTTTGTCTACTCTAGAGGAGTGACAGACAAAAGGGCAAAGTAAGCTGGACAGAGTATTTTGGAGACCTAAAGATGCCTTCTCATAAATGGTTATTTTGCCATAATCCACACTGGCAATTTTGTGAGAATGTTTACTGTGTTCTTGCAAAACTCCAAATTTATTCAAAAGGCTATTGTACTCCTGTTTTATTTTATCTTATTTTAAGGGCTGCCATAGAATATTAATGCCACACAAAGACCATCAAAGTAGGGTTCCTTTAAAAAAATTTTTTTTCCATTTAATTAGATCCAGCATCGCATTTGTACAGGTAGAGGCACTTCTATTAATTCCATTTAATTTCACTGATTAAATCAGAGATGGGTAAATCAGAGAAGTTTGGGACTATGCATTCCATAATCTACTATTATTGGCTCTCCTCCCTCTGCCTTCATAAATAACCAATTTATTACCTTATTGACAGCAGCTTTCTGACCGAGCTTAAAAGGACTTTTCAGGTACCCCAATACTCTTATAGTCAACAGAGAGCAATATGCTAGCCTATTTTTTTCAAAATAGGGAGAAGGATCGTGATTGGTTGTGTTTGCCCCTCTGTTTTTCCCCCAAAAAGGGGGAGGGTTATATTTAAGATTTATTGTAGACTTTATAAACTTTGCTTTTTTGACATCCCCTTCCCCCATACTGACTGTTTCACATTTGCTTAATGCCAGGATTTTTTAAAAAATAGTGTCATATCCATGCTTACCAACCAAGCCAGTTATTAATTTATTTAGAACTGCTTTTCATTGTTCAAAGCAAATTTCCAAGTGGGATTTTTAATGTGAAGCCAGCAGCAGTTGGTAGGATTGCAGTCTAAGCAAAAGAGCCAGATGAAATCTTTTGCTACCTGAGGCAAAGCCCAAGACATCCCTCTCCTTTGCATCCATCTGCTGCAGTTGAATGGGTTGCCAGCTGAGAACTGGAAGCTAAATCTTACTTCATCCCTGGATGGGTGCCTGCTGCCTACACCTGAGAGCAACTGAGACCAGTTTAAGAAATGCAAGACAGACAGAGCAGCACATGGAACACAAGACTGCACACAAACCTCTCTTTCAGGAGAGATACAGACTCAAGAAAAAGATTTAGGAGGCAAAGGACTGTCCTTTTGGAGGTGCAAATTCAGAAGCCGGTGGCATCAATACGTCACTGTCATGGCCTCATGCTTGGAAGGAGTGATCGGGTTTATATACAGAGTTATTCTCAATTTCTTTTTTGTTGGACACTCTGCCTGTTCTTTGCACAAGGAACTACTACTCTGCAGTCACTTCCTAAGGTCTTTTTTCCCAAGCACACACATACCTAGCGCACATGTACTTTGACTCTTTGATCAGCTGTCTGCTAAGCTTTGCCCACTGTACAATGTAGTTTCTGTGATTAAATCGCTTTTCTGTTTTAAGGCCTATTTTACTAATCCTCGCTCAAGTCAGATTTTTGCTCTCATAATGTTCATATAGAAAGCTTCAATCTCCAGTGCGCCCTCTCATTTTTTTGACAACAAAATTAATTGCATTTTTATTCCTTTTGTTCAGAAAATAAGCTTAGAATTCCACCCCGCTCCCGGTTTTTTCCTTATTTATACTCTAACTTTGTTTTCTTTTCCCATACTACTATATCTGGGGAGATAGGCAGAACTCTAAAATAAAATTAGTGTCCCATGAATTATAAAAGCTTTCATATTATGGGGCACATGAGGTGAGAAGAATCCAAAAACCAGGGTTGCAGTGCAGCGAATTATCACTGTAATTTGTATTTTTTTTAAAAAAAAATCCAGTCTTTTGCTTTCAGCAAAATGACTCCACATTGCAAACTTTAACAGAACAGATAAAATGTATTGTTAGTGATGATAATTTCTTCCCTATGGCTGCTCTGCTATTCTATTCCTCTCATCTCTGCCTTTTAACAAGATAATACTGAAACTGATTCTTCAGGCGTATGAAGCATGAGCTGAAAAAAAAAAAGATGCACTTAATGTTGCCTAAATCATAGCAAACTGCTGAGACAGCTGCAAATTCAAACCAACTAAACCATTACTATAAATATACATGGTCAAGCTGAAAAGTTGAATACTTTCCTTTGCATTTCCAGAGTTGTTAAACTGGTTAGAGTTTAAAAGAATCAAGTGTTAATCCAGCCCTGTCATCTGCACGGTGCATCACAAAAGATTCTTTAAGGTGCTGGCAATTTGAAAGGTGGAGACAGGCATTAAGCATAAAGAATGTAGTTGAGAAATGATGTGGCAAGATATACTGTACATTCCAATGAGAAAAAGGTAGAGTACGTTATGATTGGAGTTTTCCTCCTTTTGTTCCATCAAGTTTTTTTTCTTTGCATCTTTCTTCTTTTCTTTCTTAGCATCTCTTCATGTGTCTCAGTGGTCAAAAACTCCCAACAATTCTCAGCATTCTTCACCATTAAGATATCAGCTGAAATGCTGGGATATGTACACCTACAACATCTGGAGAGGTACAAATCCCCCCTTCCCCCCACCCCCCGCCTTTAAGTTTAATGGATTTATTGGACACTTTCAGTATGACACTCTCTGTTGTCCCTTTCCACAATAAATGGCAGCTTTCATCAAGATTCTGATTGTATTATTATGGTGCCCCTTCAAGATAAACACACTGCAAGTCCTGGTATCTTAACACTGGATTGAATGACAAAACTAAAAGTCAGTTTAGTTGCTAAGCAACATTACTATTGACAGTTAGGATCTAAAATGATTATAAACACAGAATGAAGGATTTGTTCCCTTCTGCAGAACAGCAAACACATTGGGAGTTTACCACAAGAGGTATTTTTCTTCATGTTGCAACTGAGTCTCGTTGCCAGTAAATGTTGGTAAAGGGCCTGCAAAAACATGCTGTGTAAGCTCATGGCACTGAACAGCATCAGACATTGCATAAGAACTGATATGAAGAGAACAATATAAGAAATTAAAAAAGGAACATCCTGTGTGCAGATTTTGTCAGAGTCTAGTCTGAAAAGTATGTTTCCTGGATGTTCTTTTAATAAATCTAGTCTGAAACTCATTTAATGTTTGTAACATTTATTTACCATTCAATTTTTTAGATAAAAAAAAATCTCACTATTATTTTTATAAATAATTCAAGGTGGTAAATGTTCCTAATCTTAACCAGACTCTCCCAGATTGGAGCTTCCAGCTGTGTTGCAGATGGATTTTAAGTCACTTGAGTGCAAGGTTGTGGATGGCTCCTCTTGTGAAAGTCTATTAAAGTTTTCCTTTTAGAAACCCTCTAAATTGGTATTAGAACTATTTAGCATTGTGCCAAACAATTCAGCCCTAATGTTGAACCTTTTTTTAAGGTAGTAAAGTGAGATTTAGAGAAAGAGCAAAGTGGGCAAGTAGATTTATAATTGATTAAGATAGAACCACAAAGGATGTGTGGCTCTACCAGGCCTCTCAAATAATTATGTTACTTAAGTGAAAACATCCCACAAACCTCTTTTCTATTATATCACTGTAATGTAAGATATATTAAGTATAAATGAATGATTAATTTGCTGCCTTCTCATAACAAGGCAGCTGTCTCCCACTCCCTGCATGAAATGAATCTGTGCCAGACCATAACACAGATTCAACTGTCCTTAATGATAAGTCAGTTCTTAGTAATAAAATGCCCAAATATTGATGCAATTCTTTCATGCAAAATAAAAACATTTTAAAAGCTCAGTTGCAACTTCTGTTGTATTTTTCTATGGGGCATAATGTTAGGGCATTAACATTATTTTAATGCTTTCCCTTACCTGCTGATTGCTAGGATTGTTTAATAGTGCACTAGAATAAGAATATATCATTGTACAGTTTTCTATTCTCCAAAGGCTTATAGTGCAGCATACAAACTCTTGTATTCTCAGTTCAAAAACATTCTTCTACTGTAATCTGAGAAAACATAGATGGGAAGATCTGACAGCTAACTCAAGAACTTGGCTCTGTGGCTGAGATTTGGATGGAGAACAGTCCTTCTTCTGTGGAGAAGAGAACAGCCTGAACCCAGGCAGCAAGTATTTCTGAAGGAAGCCAGGTGCAACAGAAGAATTGTCATTCTCCGAGTGAACATCTGGGAAATGCTTAAGCCTCATTGGGTACAGATGATGGTGGAAGCTATAGTAGTGGCTTCGGTTATTCAGATAGAGAGGCATCATAAAACAAATGCATAGGTATTCATAAACAATATAGCTGTATCAACTGATAAATGGGGCATTAATGCAGTATTTCTCTTTGTAGTGTCTGGTCTATTATTTAATTTCAATTAAGTTAGTTAAATTTGAATAAATGCAAAAATAACTAAACAATTAAAACTGACTGCATTGTTAAAATACAAATTGACAAATGCACTATGCCACCCTTTCAGAGTAATTCTTTGCCCATTATTTGGGCAAAATAATGCAGTTTGCCAGAAGAAATTGAGTTGTAGTTGCAGAGTGGTAGCAAGTCGATAGAGAACACTGTAGTATTACCTTGGCTAATACCTAAGCTGCCTTGCCAATGTTGAAGGCAGATTCAATTTCTGGTTGCTATATATGGGAAGGGTTCTTTGATCGTGAAGCTGAAACTCAAATTCTTTGGCCACCTAATGAGAAGAGAAGACTCCTTGGAAAAGACCTTGATCTTGGGAAAGATTGAAGGCAAAAGGAGAACGGGATGGCAGAGGATGAGATCGATAGTGTCATCGATACAAAGAACATGAATTTGGGCAAACTCTGGGAGACAGTACGACAACAGGAGAACCTGTAGTGCTACGATCCATGGAATCGCAAAGAGTTGTACATGACTTAGCAACTGAACAACCAATACATGGGAAGGAGAGGGGAATTATCTTGTCTTCTGCCTTAAATAACAAAACTCAATTATTCTAGCTGTAGTAGACTATAGTGCTCCATAGTTTATAGCCAGTTATAATGATGATTGTTCATACTCAATTGTAATCAGTAAGCAAATTTACTAACATAATTAATATATGGATATCTAAATTCTTGATGATTGACATTCCACAATAGCTTGAGCAGTAATGGCAAAGGAACTGAATGGTGTTATCTACTTGATTAGTGCAAGGTGTTTTTTTTCCTTTTTTTGTCTGGTTCCTGGGGAGGGTTATTTTTTTTTTAAGAAAATGTATTTAAATTCATTGTATGGATTACTATTTTCATGTAATATCAACAACCTAAGATATGCAGATGATACCACTCTAATGGCAGAAAGTGAAGAGGAACTAAAGAGCCTCTTGATGCGGGTGAAGAAGGAGAGTGCAAAAGTTGGCTTGAAACTCAACATTAAGAAAACCAAGATCATGGCATCCGGCCCTCTCAATTCCTTTCAAATAGATGGGGAAGAAATGGAGGTAGTGACAGATTTTATTTTCCTGGGCTCCAAGATCACCGCAGATGGGGACTGCAGCCAAGAAATTAAAAGACGCTTGCTCCTGTGGAGGAAAGCTATGGCAAATCTAGACAGCACACTAAAAAGCAGAGACATCACCCTGCCAACAAAAGTGCGTATAGTCAAGGCCATGGTTTTCCCAGTTGCAATGTATGGCTGTGAAAGTTGGACCATAAGAAAGGCTGAGCGCCAAAGAATTGAGGCCTTTGAACTATGGTGCTGGAGAAGACTCCTGCGAGTCCCTTGGACTGCAAGGCGTTCAAACCGGTCAGTCCTAGAAGAGATCAACCCCGACTGCTCTTTAGAAGGCCAGATCCTGAAGTTGAAACTCAAATACTTTGGCCACCTAATGAGAAGGAAGGACTCACTGGAGAAGAGCCTGATGCTGGGAAAGATTGAGGGCAATAGAAGAAGGGGACGACAGAGAATGAGGTGGCTGGATGGAGTCACTGAAGCAGTAGGCGTGAGCTTAAATGGACTCCAGAAGATGGTAGAGTACAGGAAGACCTGGAAGAACGTTGTCCATGGGGTCGTGATGGGTCGGACACGACTTCGCAACTAACAACAACAACAATTTCCATGTACACTTTGGAGTATGCAAAATGGGGTAGGTTGCCAGCAATAAGTTTTGGTAGCATGAGTGGAGTGGTTCTCATTCAAAGAACCAATCAACCAACCAACCAACAATATGAATTAATCTTGTTAGGGTGTGGGTCTGCCCTCCCTCCTATTGGATTGCTGCAGTGTTAATTGCTGTAGCCAGGAAAATTGGGCAGGGTTCTTGTAACACTGGAATTACAGTAGGAAAATGAAAGCTGCTGCATCTATGGAAACTCTGTCTTTGGTACAACTATTAAAGTTAAGTCAAAACCAGTTTATACTTGGTCATTCTGAGTGTAATTTCTGGTAAAGCATAGCTCATCCCATAATTTGTATGTGCTGTACTATAAACATCTGTGGTAACTATTTTCTCCGTATTTATACGTTTTAATTATAGATTTGGTTGGAATCACCCTCCTACACTGTTGGAGGATCCTGTTGAACTAGTTTGCACCTTTTAAAAAAAATATGGGAGCAATGCCTTGTTTGTAGAGAATAAAATCCACCATGCAAAATAAGACACAAACTTATCTCCATTATGCTGAAAATTGCAGTACTTGATCAGTAAATCTGAAAAAGGGGTCTCAGTAGGACAAACTGAAGTGTGTCTTTGCATTTGCATCATACCACCACCCTTCATTACACTAGAGTGTGCAAGTTGAATGGCATCTAGGACCATCTATCTATCTATCTATCTATCTATCTATCTATCTATCTATCTATCTATCTATCTATCTATCTATCTATCTATCTATCTATCTATCTATCTATCTATCTATCTATCTATCTATCTATCTATCTATCTATCTATCTATCTATCTATCTATCTATCTATCTATCTACCTACCTACCTACCTACCTACCTACCTACCTACCTACCTATTTATCATATGTCATCTATCACATTTATATAGCTACCACCTCACCAAAGGTAATTCTGGGTGATGTACAAGAAACATTCCAAGACAATTACGATCATACCCTTCATCTGAAGATACATGATAGCTGAGCCTGCAGTGTTTTTAACTGGGCAGGACTTGGAAAGAATCCAGGCCATTTTTTTTAGAACAATTGTGTGACTGAAGAAAGCAGGAGAACAGGTCCCTCACAGCCACATTATTTTGATTTAACAATGTTAGTCAACATTGCCAACCCATCATTGTTCTTTTTGTACTATGCCAATCTCTTTCTGTGAAGGGGAACAACAGAGTCCTTGAGAACAAGCCTTTTCTGCAGGGAATGAGGATTTTCTGATGTTTGCTGGGCTTAAAGGCTACATTGATAAGGGAGGAAGGATAGAACAGGTGGAAGGAGGAGGAGGCTGGCAGACACAAGTTGATGGCAGAGAGAAAAATAAAGGTAAAAGAAACCACAGTCTGACTTCCCTAATCAGGCTTGTAAAAACAGCCTAATCCTTCACTGTAGCTTGACCTCAAACCAGCTCTGTGACCGCATAGAAACTGAGCCACTCAGTCAAGCTGGAAGCTGCAATTTAACCAAGCTTGACTTCCTGATGACCTTAACTGGAAGGTCTATACAAGCCCACAAATGGAAAGGGAAGAAAGGTGGGGATTCCAGATCAACCATCCAAGCAATAGAATCCAACCTGAAGGGGAACTCCTGAGAAACATAGGAGAATTCCAGGCATCTGATTCCCCTTCCCAAAAATATATTTTCAACTGGGGAATCTATTGCCAGGGTGTAAAAGAGTTACCAAAGAATGATATACTGTACCTAATCATTAAACACAGATCTGGATTAATTGTTTCCCTGTAACGCAGAGCTCTGAATTGGCTATACTGTATCCTGGGAAGGGCACCAGGTGCATCAGCATGCATATACCCAGATTCACTGTGTCTTCTGCCAGGAATGTATGCTGATAGTCACCTTTTGTGCCTGTTGCACTGAATGCCAAAAATCACAGCGAAAAGGTTTTGTTGCTTCTCTCTTTCCCCGAAAACAAATTACTAGCTCAACGGCAAGAGCTTTTTTCAGAGCTCTGATGAAAGGACTAGTCAGCAACAAAATCTTGATATCTGGACATGGCCTCTCCAAGCAAATCTGGCATGTTACTTTACTTAAAGAATGGTGGAGCTGGAATAATGGTGGCATAAACTTTACTGATTAATCAAATTGACCATACTGGGACAGTAGATGTTACCACAATAAGATATGGATGAAATGAAATAAGGTAAGATTCAGCAAAGTAAGATAAAGTAAAAATAAGAGTTAGAAAAAAATAGTGTAAGTGTACCTTACGTTTTTCCAATAAAGATGTATCACTGCTTCATAAAACAGCTAGAACCTGCAAGATAGTCTTGTTCCAGTTTAATGGAAGGGTGGGTTCCTGAGAGAGAAGAAGACAAGGTGGTAGGGCTCTGTATCCTCTGTTTACCTTGTATAAATTAAGTTTGCAATTGCTTTCATAAGATTAGATGGGCTGGCTCTCCTATTATACATTTGCATCATGGAGCAATCGTTGGAAAACTAGGGCGTCAGTTTCAGTTCCTATTTCTCTGCTATTGAAAACCAAATAGTGTATAGTATGGCATGTATATAAACTAACTTGCTCCCTCAGATATTGGGGAAGACTTACCTATTGTCTACTTCTGTCTGTGGAATAGGAAGATCATCTATTGGTTTTGTGTCAGGTAGCAAAACATCTTGGCTACGTCCTGCACACCAGACTTTAAAAAGTGCTGTCTGTCATTTCATACAGTTCTGTTTTCTCTTCTACATGAATGATTAATTAATGTAAGCTCTACAATGCATCCCTTTAGTACTTATCACATATTTACATGTGCAATAGGCAAGTGCCCTGGGTTTTAAACTCACTACCCAACAATCCAAATACAAATTCATATAGTTGTGCTCTCTCTTCCATATGATTGATTAATTAAGGAAAGCTTTATAATGCACCTCTTTAGTGCTTATCATGTCCTTACATACGTAGCAGGCAAATGGTCTAGGGTTTAAGGTAAAAGCTCACCACCCAATAATACAGATGCCATTAAATTTTTCAGTGTTTTGAGCATTTTCATGCTTCACAGAATTTTCTAAAAATCAGGATCTTGAAAATCTCTTTAAGCATTCATTGTGAAGTAGTTTTGAAGAATGTTTTGGTCTGAAGAATGCGCACTTATTAAGGACTTTTTGTACATAGGGAGTCATAACTATTCCTTGACATTGTGTGGAAACTCATTTAGGTGTTAGAAAGGTCATATCTGTCTGAATTTTCCCTTCTGAAAAATAATATCACCTTCTCTGTTAGTTTTTAAAATTACTTTATTAATATTATTGCAAGCATTTGAAATGTATTTCTTGTGAGTTTAGAAGAACAGAAAAAGAAGACATATTAAACTGGAGACTTATGAACTTATGAAGAGAAGCTCTAAAATATTTTTCTATATTTGCAAAATAGAAGACCATCAATTACCAGTTTTATCACTGTAGTTCAGTGGTAAAAAATATACTTTGCATGTGGAAACTCCAATATTTGCTACCAAACTCTCCAGACATAGATACACATTCCTATTACACTATTGCCCCCCAGGATAAGCAACATTATGGAGAGTACAGGAAATTTGAACAAGCTCATAAGCCCCCCAAAATGGATAAGAAAAATAAATATTAGCTAGAATTAGTTTATACCATTAGCATTCACAACACTTCATTATAACATTTTATCTTTCTGTATTGTTTTCATTGTATCCATACATGATTTTACACATTGGCTTTTGTCCTTTAAATTTAACCTTTTTAAGGTTCTCATTAATTTTATCTAGCCATGGCTTTCTTGGTCTTCTCTTTCATCTTGACCTATTTACTCTACCTCCATGTATTTGTTCCATAATTTCATTCTTGTTCATTCTCTCCTTATATAAATAATTGTAAGCTATTTTTACTTGTCATTTTGAATTCAATGAATGAGAATTCGGTAAATTCTCCATTCATTCTGCAATCATCTACTTTTGATCCTGTCTCTTGTTTTAATCACACACATTTCTTAAGCATATTCCATTCCCACTGCATTCCTAACTATCTTGGATTTTGATGCATAAATTATAAGACTCACAATACTTATTGCTTCTTACGATTTATTTAACATTCCTAGCAAATTTAAGTTCCAGCCAACAATATCATCTCCATTCACTTCAAGTATAGCTGGGAAGTGGTCCTTGAAATCTAAGACAGCTGAGAGCAAACAGGGATAAGTAACCTGTGGTTCTTGGACCACATGTGTCCCCCTACTACCTTTTTTTTTTTTTTTGCATTCTCCAGAACCGTCAATTGGGTGAAGCTGAAATACTTTTTGCTGGGGAACTGAGGCAGGTTTAAGGGGTGATACGAATGTCTCAAAATTTGCAGAGACTTAAGGCAGCCATGTCTGCTCATATCATATCCATAGAAACCTGTACCACACTATAACTTCTTCTCCAAATTTCACTGATTTTTCTCTTGTTTTTTCTTCTTGTTATGACTTAGAAGATTCCTTTCACTCCTTCAAGATCTGGGTAGGTTTGCTTTGAATTAGGTACTCAGTATAGGTCTCTGTGAATCCAATGGGACAAAACGTAGCTTCATTCTGATTTAAGTCCAGCCATTTACAATGAAAATTAAGAGCAGCTATTTTTGACTAAATCCAATGCAGAAAGAGACTGGTACCTGTTTCAGTTTGCTTAAAGGAAGAAAAATTTTCTGGATAGCTTTCAGAAAACTATAGCTAGATTTGTTGTTATAGGATGAATTCCAACCGTGCACGAATTTTATTTGGGTGGAAGCCCAGATCAATCCAAAGAGACTGACCTGAGAAAGTACAGCTTTGATTAGGTTGACCCAATGGCAAAGAAATTAAGGAGGTTTGGGCATCACACCCCACACATTTAAAGAATATGCTGCAGGGCCAAAGAACTAGCCTTGGGTCAAATTGACCACACATTTGGCTAGCATATAAAAGGGGACTCTAGCTATTCTATCTCATTGGATGGAATCCAATGGACTTCTCAGGAGAAAATAATTAATTGGCCCTTTTCAGCCATGCTGAATAGACTTCAAATCTGGGTCCTAATTTTGGAAAATATGAATTTATTATTTATGGGAAGCATGGGGAATAGGGGCAGGGAACTGCGTATTCAGTGTTGAAATAAATAGATGGATCAACAGTTTTCATTAAAGATAGTAAAACTAATTCCAATTTTATTTTTTTTCATTATTTTGGACTCTTGACTTCAAATGGACCTCAAAAATAATGAAGAAAAAATAGTTACACTTATCATAGATTATAGTGGGAGTAAGGGATGGCAGCTTAAATGAAAATTTTCTCTTGTTATTAGAATAATAATAATAATAATAATAATAATAATAATAATAATAATAATAATAATAATAATAATAATAATAATAATAATAATAATAATAATAATAATAATAATAATAATAATTAGCTGTCATGATTTTGACACATTTCTCAAGAATGTAAAATGCCTATTAGATTTCTACTGAAAATGCTGAAAAATAAAGAGATTTTGGCAATCTTGTTAAGACATGGGCTATTATTATTATTTTTTTAGCAATGTTAAAGAACATGTGTTTAACAGATTTATTTTTGCACCTTTGTTGAAAATCAGATGGTGAAACCCTCTGTATGGGCAAATTAATTTAGACAGGCAATACAGAGTAAGAGGTTACCTTGCTGTCTCTCTTCAATTCACCGCAGGCTTTTTTCTGTTTCAAAAGTGCAGTAAGAATAATATTGCATGCATCTCATGAAGTTGACAATAATCCTTAAAAAGTCAATTCTATAGAATCTCTGTAAATCTTTAAGGTACTCCAGGATTCTTAGTCAACCACATAACTTTTACATAATTTCTTTTTTATAGTAATTTAATTAAACATTAAAAAGATAAAAACAAAGTTTAAACTTTTAAAAATTGCATAATGTCTAATCCCCAGATTAATGTCAGCTTTTCATACTTTGCAGAGCCATGAATAGATAGAAACTTTCCCTCTTTTCTGCATTACTTACCAGAAGTAAAATAATTCCATTTGTCACATGTGATGGCTTTGCAACACAGATTAATTTGGGAAAAAAATATTTCTAAAGTTCACCTGTGAGGCAGAATTACCCAGTGGGAAAGTCTGCACAGTTCTTTGAGTGACTTTGCCTCTCTTTCAAATGAAAACCTACCTTGAACTTTTTCCCTTCCTTCTCAGTCAATAAAGGCAGTCCAGCTGCAGTAACATCTGCCTGGAGGCGCACAGCAGCTTCCTCTCACTTGGAACAGAGTGGGGAGGTCTGTAATGATTCCTGGCCATATATCAGCTGAAGTGAAGAGACAGGAAAGGGAGGTGAATAGGGGAAGAGCTCTGATTTTGCAAACCTGTACATTTAAGAATGGAGACAGAATTTCCCAATAATGATGTTGGGAAAATCCCTTTCTTGACCGTTTGTTGGACAAGACTTAGTCAGGGTTTCTTTTTCTACCCTGAGAGAAGTGCTTTGGTGCCTTGCCTAATCTTTCCTCCTCTATTATGCATTTGAAATATGATCAAACAATGCTCTGACCACAATAATAATCCTATTTGCTTTTTCAGTCCAGTTGTTTTTAGAAGGAAAGGATTGCTTAGAAAGAAGACCAAGGAGAACACATATTTCTTTCACACTGATATGTGCTGATTTGCATAACAAATTCTCCACCCAGGTTCCTGTAGGCAGTTGGTGTAAGCCTGACAGCACTCCTGTGCCACTGTATCATTTAATTCTTATATAAAAAAAAAGATGCATGACTAAAAAAAGAAAGGAAAATATAGGCTAGAGACTATTAGTATCCTGTGGCATTCTGTGGACAACCAGTCCCCCGCCCTCCCCAGGAACCAATGTTCACCTGTTCCATCAAAGTTACCAGACCCAAATGTTGGGAACCCTTCCTATAGATGCATATTCAGGAATAACCAGTATAGTTTTAAGTAGAAATTCAATGTGATATAAACTGCAAGCAAGAGGCATGTACCTGCAGCAATGGAAGACAAAGTCCCTCTTCCTTCTTCCTACAGCTCTTCACCTAAACTGCTCTTAGACTGCACAACTCTTTAAGCAGCAGATACTTTAAATGGACTATCTTCCATAAGGTAAGACATGTGGCTTCTATATGTGCTTGTGTGTGATTATTCCTTATTCCAATTGTGTGCGTGATTATTCCTTTGGTTTATTACTTTTACTCTGATGTGTTTTGTATTTCACTCTCCGGCTGAAAAGCTCAAGATAGAAATTATAGTTCCACTTCTAATTTTATCCATTTAACCAACTTGTAAGATAGAGAAAGTTGAATTTTGTATCCTTGCTCCCTTCAAAAGGCGTGGGCCTTTAGTTATCATGTCTTAAGTATGAATGTTTTGCAGAAAAATGTATAACTGGATAGTATTAAATTATGCAACTTGTTACAATTGAATATTTAATTTCTCCCACAACTGTAATTCTTTTTTCTTACTTATGAATTTTTCATCCAGATTTAAAATGGTGCCCCTTAGGAGACCATAACCACAACTCTGTTATATAATAATCGCCTGCAATCTCATATTCAACAGAGAGATATGATTTGCTACACTTGGATTGAGTGATATGACTATACCAAGATAATTGCTTTTTAGACAGAAAGTATTGGTAATTCTTGACTTATGACTACAATTGAGGACAAAATTTCTGTCGCTAAGTGAGACATTTGTTAAGTGAATTTTGCCTCATTTTACAACTTTTTTTTGCCACAGTTGCTAAGTGAATCACTGCAGCTGTTAAGTTAGTAATGTGGTTGTTAAGTGAATCTGGCTTGCCTGTTGACTTTGCTTGTCAAAAGATCCAAAAGGTGATCACATGACCCCCGTCATAAATACATGCCAGTTGCCAAGCATCCGAATTCTGATCATGTGACCATGGGGATGCTGCAACAGTCGTAAGTGTTAAAAGAGGTCATAAGTCACTATTTTCACTGCCATTGTAACTAAAAGTCACTAAATGAACTGTTGTAAGTCGAGGATTACCTGCATGCTGAAACAGCTACAGTTACACTTCATATCTTTGGTCTTTGTGTTTGGACAAGGACATAAGTCAAGGGTGAGACCAGTTTTAAAAGCCAGATATCAAGGATTTTTTTCTTTCTTTTTCAAGATACTGTGTTTTTTAAAAAATAGACTATGTTTCAACATGGATGGCAGCAATTAAAGGAGTGTGCCTGCTATCTATCATTCTGACCTGAAAAAGTGGGCAAAAATATAAATTCATTAAATACGTACAAACATATGTAAAATTCAAAATGTACTTGAGGCACTAATATATTTGTGTGTGTGTGTATGTGTGTGCATAATAAATTGTTCTTTGAAGTTCTATTCAAAAATACCATTTTCACTTTCTTGGAAAAGCAAATAATAATGTTGGTTTCCCAAAATATTATTGTAATTGTTTAAATAAATAAGAAAGTAACAATCTCAGGTGAAGTGAAAACTAAAAAATGTGAGTATGCAGTTCCATGTAATAGAATGATTATTTTTGAATTCTAGTAACTATAACTGTTACATAAATAAAGGGATACATAAACTCCTTTTCTCTTGCATGTGCACATAGATTTGATCTTATGTATCTGAATAAGGCTACACAAGCAATTATTTGCTGATGCAGATATTCATTAAGGCTTTTTTTAAGTTTAGTGTAGAAGTTTGGTTGATTAAACTCCTGTCTTTAAGTGATTAATTATTAATGATTATACATATGCTCATAACCAGTACATCAACATTGATGACTTTGAGATATTACAAAGAAGCATGTTTGCAATTTTTTAAAATGTACAACACCTTCTAGTCAGTATTAAGAAAAATGGCCCTCTTTTATAGTTTTTCTTTTGATGGGCTATTACATTAATATAGCAAACTTTTAAAAAATGCTTTCCTTTTGGTCCTTTTGAATTTAAATCTGCCTTCACACTAAGTAAAATGTACATTCTATAACAACAACAACAACAACAACAACAACGAAACAACAATAACAATAATAAAGTTGGAAGGTACCTTGGAGGTCATCTAGTCCAACCCCCTGCTCAGGCAAGAAACCCTATACCATTTTGGACAAATGGCTGTCCAGTCTCTTCTTAAAAACTTCCAGTGTTGGAGCATTCACCGCTTCTGGAGGCAGGTTGTTCCACTGGTTAATTGTTCTAACTGTCAGGAAGTTTCTCCTTAGTTCTAGGTTGCTTCTCTCCTTGATTAGTTTCCATCCGTTGCTTCTTGTCCTGCCTTCAGGTGCTTTGGAAAATAGCTTGACTCCCTCTTCTTTGTGGCAACCCCTGAGATATTGGAATACTGCTATCATGTCACCCCTAGTCCTTCTTTTCATTAAACTACCCAATTCCAGCATACCCAATTCCAGCAACCGTTCCATATATGCTTTAGCCTCCAGTCCCCTAATCATCTTTGTTGCTCTTCTCTGTACTCTTTCTAGAGTCTCAACATCTTTTTTACATCGTGGTGACCAAAACTGGATGCAGTATTCCAAGTGTGGCCTTACCAAGGCATTGTAAAGTGGTGTTAATACTTCACGTGATCTTGATTCTATTCCTCTGTTAATGCAGCCTAGCACTGTGTTGGCTTTTTTGGCAGCTGTAGCATACTGCTGGCTCATATTTAAGTGATTGTCCACTAGGACTCCGAGATCCCTCTCACAGTTACTACTATTGAGCAAGATACCCCCTACTATACCTGTACATTTGGTTTTTCTTGCCTAAATGTAGAACCTTACTTTTTTCACCATTGAATTTCATTTTGTTAGATAGCGCCCAGTGTTCCAGTCTGTCCAGATCCTCCTGTATCTTAAGCCTGTCTTCTGGAGTGTTCGCTATTCCTGCCAGCTTGGTGTCGTCTGCAAATTTGATGAGTTCCCCATCTATCCCCTCGTCCAAATCGTTGATGAAGATGTTGAAGAGCACTGGGCCCAGAACAGAGTCCTGGGGCACCCCACTACACACTTCCCTCCATGTAGATGTGGTTCCATTGAGGACCACACGCTGAGTACGGCCGGTCAGCCAGCTACAAATCCATCTGGTGGTGATGCTGTATAATCCACATTTTTCTATCTTATCAAGTAGTAGGTTGTGGTCTACTTTATCAAATGCCTTACTGAAGTCCAAGTAAATTCTATCCACAGCATTGCTTTGGTCCACTAATTTTGTCACTTGGTAAAAGAATGCAATAAGATTTGTCTGGCATGATCTGCTTTTGACAAACCCATGTTGGCTTTTAGTAATGACCTTCTTTGCCTCTAAGTGTTTGCTGATTCGTTGTTGATTATCTTTTCCAGAATCTTTCCAGATATTGAGGTCAGGCTGATAGGTCTGTAATTTCCTGGATCCATTTTTCCCCTTTTTTGAAGATGGGAACTACATCAGCTCTTTTCCAGTCCTCTGGTAGTTCCCCAGTGCTCCAGGATCTTTGAAAAATATAGTCCAGTGGTTCTGAGATCACGTCTGCCAGTTCCTTGAGAACCTTGGGGTGTAATCCATCTGGTCCTGGTGATTTGAACTCGTCTAGGCTGGACAGGTGCTCACTTACCGTTTTCTTGCCTATCTTAACTTGTGTTTCTATTCTGTTTTTTATGGCACTATTTTTGATAGGTTGGTCTGTTTTTTCCGTTTGTGTAAAGACAGATACAAAAAACAAGTTAAATAGTTCTGCTTTCTACCTGTTGCTTGTCACCTTCTTGCCACTTTCACCCACTAATGGACCAATCATTTTCTTCATTTTTGTCTTGTTTTTTACATGTTGAAAGAAGCTTTTGTTTGTTATTTTTGACTTTGGTCGCAAGCCTTAGTTCATTTTGAGCCTTAGCTTTCCTCACTTCATCTTTGCAGGCTCTGGCTATTTGCTGATATTCTGCCTTAGTTATGTGCCCCTCTTTCCACTTTCTATACTTGTCTTTTTTATCTTTCAATTTATCAGAGAGTTCTTTATGCAGCCATGCTGGTTTCTTTTGAGAGCTGTTATTTTTCCTCTTTGTTGGTATTGTGCTAGACTGGGCTTTTATTATCTCACTTTTCAAAATTTCCCAAGCTTCTTGAGTTGTTTTCCCTTGAGGATTCTCATCCATGGAATCCTTCCCAAGCCCTCTCTAAGTTTATTGAAATTAGCTCTCTTAAAGTCCAAGATTCTAGTTTGACTGTGTTCTATTGCTTGTGCTTCCATAATGTTGAATTCCAATATTGCATGATCACTTCCTCCCAAGGTTCCTGTGGCTTCAACACTTTCTATCATTTCATCTCTGTTAGTGAGAACTAGATCTAAAATGGCTAATCCCCTAGTTCCCTTCTTTACTTTTTGGGAGACAAATTTGTCTGCTAGGTTTGTCAGGAATCTGTTTGATCTTCCACTTGATGCAGAGTTTGTCTCTCAGTTGATGTCAGGGTAGTTAAAGTCCCCCATTACTATTGTGATGTGCTTCCTACATACCTTAGTTAGCTGACAAGCAAAAAGTTCATCTATTTCCTCTGTTTGGTTGGGTGGCCTATATAGTATACACCTATGGCAATGTCATTTCCCCCCCTTTTATATTGACCCAAATGCATTCGAGACAGTTTTCATCATTGTTGTGCTCTATTTCTGTAGAGATGTAGTTATTTCTTATATAGAGAGCAACTCCACCTCCTCTTTTATTTGATCTGTTTCTTTTAAATAATTTAAATCCCTCTAGCTGTGTGTTCCATTTGTGGGTTTCATCCCACCATGTTTCCGTAATGGCAACAATATCATATCTACCCTCATTAACCTGAATTTCTAGTTCACCCTGTTTGCTGTTCATACTCTGTGAATTGGTGTATAGACATTTGAATCCTTTATGACTGACCCTGTGTTTACTTTCTACATAACCTGTGTGGTGCCTGAGTTCCCCTATTGTCTTACCACCTATTTGGTTAGTGCACTTTGTGTGGCACTCGCTATTAGAAGCTTGATTTTGCTTGACAGCAAGGTTGATATTCTTGTCCACACACACATCTATGTTACATGCACTGATAGCCCTATAATTTTTAGATTGCCGGGGACAGGGATGTTCTGTATCAATTAACTCACTGTCCCCGCTGTTTAGTTTAAATATTCCTCCAGAAAATCTGTGAATTTATAGCCAAGTAACTCAATCCCTTTCTTTATGGATGCAAACCATCTCTTTTGTACATTTTTTCGTTGGACCAGCTATAGACATCGTGACTAATATATCCAAAGCCTTCCCCTTTACACCACTCTTTAGCCACATATTGAATTGTGCTATACGCTGGCCTTTTCCATTTTGCTTTGATAAACCAATTAAACCTTATGTTGATAACATACTGATGCAAGCCTGCAATGCTAAAAATAATAATTTAAAATATTCTGAAAACTAATTTAGTGATTTACAGTTGTATTGTTTAAAGAGTTAGGGTATTGTAAAACTTTATAACTAAAGGTATATTAAAAATGAAACCTGTAAAGTATTTCATCCTTAAAAAACAAACACTGACAAAAGATAATCCATATATGAAAAGCAAACATTCCATTCTTATTATATATGACATTTACTATAACATAGTACATCTTGGTATCATTTTTGAATGTGTGCAGCTTTAATTTGTAATCTGTTTTTCTTGGCTGGCTGAAAAGAAATTATTTCAGCTGAATATTTCATATCAGAAAGTCTCAATAAATTTTAACCTATACTCAGTGTAAATATTAATATGAAATGTAAAATTGCTACTGTTCTCGGTATATTTTTACTGATCCAAAGCCATTGAGATGAAGATATCTTCTCTTAATGTTGCCTCTGAAGATGGGGATACCACCAAAATTGCTAGATTTTAGGCCCTGTTAGGAGAAAATGAGAAAAAGTTCTATATTTTCTGTTATCATGGTGGAACATAGACTGTCACCTTCTGGATACAATGACAACTCACCATCCTTGCTCCCAACTTTTGCAGTTCTATAGTTGGGTAGCAATAATTTAAGAACAGTGAGGCTTTTCCAAAATTGGAAATAGGACATGATCAATAATATAGTGTGTGTGTGCTGAGCAAAAATGTAGGACATTTTGACTCCTTCAGATCCTGAAGTTAGTCTTGCACAGCTTTTTAATGCTATTGTACTAGGAGATATATAAAATGTAGTGGAAAACATAGAAAATATAGTTTGGGGTAGATTGTTTCTCTCTGAAATATTTTCTGCTGCATGTTATACTCAGTCATCAGTGATGACTCAGTGATAACTCCTTAGTTCAAGAGATGAAGCTACATCCGAGGATAGCAAGATAGTTTAGGGCATGCAAAGAAAATGGCAAGACTTCTAAACTATTGCTTTACAACATCTCACTATTTTCCCCTTCCACAATGAAATCTTTAACATTGCTTTACAATGGTATCTCCTAATATTTCCTAATACAGGACTGAATGTTATATTAACATTTTGGTGGGGATGGAGTTGTTAGGGTAAATTTATAAAGCACAAGCTATGGTATTTTGTGACCATATGGAAACAAGGAAGTGAGGAAATAGTCAAGATTTTACTCACAATCTTTTCATCTTTGATCACAAATATTCTCTTTTATTGGTATTTGGTTCACTGTCAGACAGATTAAAACCTATAAATAAGTATAAGAATAGCAGTGGCAGTAGTTAGGGTAAATATTCATAAAATATTTTGCCTATGACTCTCTCAATTCTAATGATCCGTTTTGTGTATCTATGTTTAGGAACGGGAACACAGTAGCACAGAGGCTTAATGACACTGAATGTGCTGAGCAATTGGCAACACTCCGGTGATTCAATGGACTCCTGCTCATTTAGGAGTTCAAAAGCATTGTTTGCGAGTAGCTAGATAGAAACCGCCATTTTGATGATGGGAAAATGCTGGCTGAGCTCTGTGTGGGGAGCTGGAACTGGGGCTGGATCTATTAAAAAATGATCAGCGGAGGATCGGTGGAGGAAAGCCCCAGATGAGCTGACTTCCTCTGAGAACGCTGTAGGCCAACGTGGTGTGAAGTTAGTTCGCCCCCTTGTGGTGTATCTGTGCAACAAACAGACTGGTGACAGTTGGCTGCCAGGACTTCTACCATGTGCATAACATTGTAGTAAATAAGTAAGTAAGTAAATAAATAAATAAGTTTAGGAATATGGCCAAGAGAATGACAAAGCATATATGCTTCTATTTTGTCTGTAGAGTTGCATCCAGTGGCCCTATTTAGGGTTATCTGGGGAAAGGAGAGAATTAAAGTTCTCTTTGCTACTAATTTTAGAGAAGACACAGCAACTTCTGGAGGTTGTTCCTCACAACTCTAAAATCAACAACAATATATTTTAAGTATTTTTTTAAAAAATAAACTATTACTAGGCCTCCATGTTAGACCCTTCAAAAACATATTTTGTGCTATGATGTTATATCCATGTTGAATTCCACTGTAGATTTTGCCAGCTTCCCAGTTTCAAGAACAATTCTTCTCTTCTAGCTACTGCTTTCTCAGGTGTCTTTAAAGATCTTTAGTAAGATTTCTAACTCCTTTGTACTTGATAATTGAGTGGGAAAATTGGTTACAGTAAAAAAACTCCTGTTTTTGGCCAGTTTTCTTACAAAATTTTAAATAGTTAATCTTTTACTCGGGTTTTTATTTCCTTCTTTGTGGGGAATTTTTTTTATAACGTAGTTTCTGTGAATAGTGGCTCTTCTGAAAGCTTATGCCCAGAAGGTCCTGGCAGGAAACTGACAATTGGAAATAGGAGGCAGGAGCAGTGCTGGTTTTGAAGCAGACGTTTTTGTGAATAGTCAGCCCCAGGATTATATTCTAGAGCTTAGACTCTTCCCAGGCCAATGGATCATGCAACTGGAAACAATGCAAGGCAAGCTGTACTTATTTCCCAACTGTATGTTCGCCCATTATTGACTAGATTTTTCCAGTGAATTTAATAAATATATAGTTCAGTTAAGGCAACCAATGTTGCTGTCCTTGCTATATTGTCAATTAGTGGTAAGAGTTTGATTAAATTTGCATTAGAGAACAACTCTACCTCCTCCCCTTTCATATGCCTATGATAATTATTTAGTTGCATTGTCAATAATAAACAATTCAGTGCCCATAAACACCAGTGTGCTGTGTGTATATCCTTTGACACTCATCAGAGTCACTGTCTATTGTGAGTTTAATGTTTTTAGATTCTTTTAATTAATACATTGTTCAGTTAGATGATAGGACAGCACCTTGGCAAACAATGAGTTGAAACCACCAAGAGGATTTTAACAGGGACAAATGTAAAATCCAAATTTGGGTTATTAAAATCAGAGTATGAGTATAGGACTGGAATGACCATTCAAGGCAGAAGTACATGTCAAAAAAAGTCTGACGATCCTGGTGGGTCATAAACTGTACATTAATTAATAATGTGATGCAATTGTCACACAAAAAAAGAAAACAGCAGTCCTAGTTTATAACAACAGAAGTATCATGTCAAGAACAAGAGAGGTAATTCTTTCTCTATTGGTCAGACAACTCCTAGAATATTGTATTAAATTCTGAGCACATTTTAGGAAAGACACTCACCTTAAGTATATCCAAGTGAAAGCAACCAAAATAGCAAGGGAACTGAAAGGAAAAAAAAACTTATGAGGAAGGGATAAAGGTGCAGGATAGAAGACAAAAGGCTGTAGAAGACAAAATTGCTGGAAAACATGTTAGCTTTCTTCAGATACCTGAGGAACTGTCACTGAAAAGACAAGGTAGAATATTCACAGTTGTTCCAAAAAAGAGACAAGAAACAATGGGCAGAATGTTGATTTTGATCAAAAATAAAAGAAAACAAAATCCCAATGACGGGCTAATCAACAATTGAATAAAATTCCTCGGAAATGGTGGTTTCTCCTTTACTGAAGATTTTCAAACAAAAGCAGGATGACCATCTGTTTAGGACACTATAGTTCTAAAGTGAACTCCTGCCCTAGGCAACGGTTGCACAAGATCCTTTCTAATCCTAATTTTCTACAATACTTTGCCAAAGTAAGCTAAGTAGAGGTGATTTATAATTTTGTGGGAGGCCTCTAGAAAATTCCAAGTCTGTTGACCAGTCTGGAAAGTTGACCAGGAAGGAAGGAAGGGAGGAAGAAAGGAAGGAAGAAAGGAAGGGAGGGAAGGAGGGAATAAAAAAAAAAGGCAGGTACAAATAATTTCTAATGCTGAGAAAACTATGTAGATGTTTCCACAAGGTTACCAGGAGTTGAATTTGTCTTAAAAGAAACATTATTTTTAATAATATGTGCAAAGCTGACACAATAAAAAATGAATGACTTCTTTACAGGCCCCAGAAGCCTTTTTAGGAGATTAAAAAATGGTGGATAGCTGCAGCTCACTGATTTATTTAGAAGGAAAATAATCCTGAAAGTAGGATATTTGTTTTCAACATTTTCAGTCTGACATTCCAGAAATCATTTTACTAAAGGAGGTGGATTCCTTTCTCATTGAAATAAAAAGCCTTCTCTTTTTTTGTGAGAGATACATGCATTTACAAGTGTTCTACTCCTTATCTGGTCAAACATCCAGGAAATTATGAACTTTTTTATGTGCAGTTGTTATAGGATCAATATTCTGTTATGCTAACTCTAAAACTAAGCAGATGTTGACTGCCCACCAATGAACCTAACCACCAATTGGAACATTCTTCTTGTTTTGTTTTAATATGTTTTATTTTTAATTCTGTTCTATGTCTATAATAAAATTATCTTTCCTACAAGTGTTCTGTTATTTTGAAGGATTTTAAAATGTATTTCCTCTGCCATATTTTCATTTTCATTCTGGATATCAAACCTGCCCGCTAAGCCAATACCAGTAAGACAACAATGTTTTTGTCTTATCTTTCACAATATTTGCTTATTCTGAGAAGCTGCTTATCCGAAACAGAAGTGAACAAGAAGTGAAACATCTTCAAGGAAAAACAAAAAAGCCCAGTTGCCTCTTGAAAGAACACCTTTGGGACAACCATGACTTGGGTGACTGAGAATCTCCATAGACATTGAGCAGCTGGTTACAATGAAGGGAAGGAGGAAGAGGAGGGGAAAGGTTGTTGGCTTATTACAGCTACCTGCAAAATAGCAAAAATTCAAGCAGGTACAATGAAAGTAAGAAGATTCCAGCATCTTCAAGTCAGCTGTCACCCCTTCATCTCTTCTGTTTATTTAGGTCTTTGCTCACTTGTGAGAAGCATCTTGCACAACAAAAAACCCCATAGGAATGGAAGGAGAAATTGGACAGAAAGGAAGTAGCACTCAACTGGTCAATAACAGGGGAATTGGATGGAAACAGTCAGGAGAGGAATTGTAAGGTTTCTAGACAAAGAATCTCTCTCAAAGTCCTGCTGATGAATCTGTTTCAGCAGATTAGAATATGAAAATTGTAGAAACATAATCAGGGATTACCTATTTAACTCAAATAAATATAGATTTCCAGGTGTAGATTAATTTCATCCACGTGCACTAAAGGAACTTGCTGATGGCTTGACTAAAATCTGATGTATTCTCTTTGAAAAATACTGAAGAACTTGCAGAGGAAAGCAAATGTTTCTGTGTTCATAAAGGTAAATATATATATACTTAGCTACCTACCTAGCAGAAGGACTATAAACTACTTGATCTGATATAAATTTCTGGGAATATTTTATAGTAGATCATAAGGAGATTGATTTACATTTACTACAAAGGCAATACAGTAATGACCAGAAATCAGTATGCTGTGTCAAGAACAAGTCTTGCTATATTAATTTTATGCCATTTTTTGATCAGCCAATTTCTTTAGTAGATATTGGAAATGCTGACAATATCATATATCTTGAGGTTAAAAAAAGAATCCGAGGACTACTTAAATAGTCTTAAGTGGGCTGGAAGATATGACAATTCGGTAAATACATAGATGGGTTTAGAAATCATAGAATATTAATCATGGTTCCTCATAAAACTGGGATTAAATATTTTTATTAATAACTTGAAGAAGTGGAGAAAATATTTATTTGTGGGAGTTTTTTAATTGGGCAGCCTTACAAACTCAACAAACTTAAGCAAATAAACAAGTAAATAAAGCATTTTTTAAATTTGTGTTTTTTCTAAACTGGCTGTTTCCAATGATTTGTAATTAGCTGATTAATGAGAAAACATCTAGCATATGTTGCTGGTCAAGATAGCTTCCCCCCCCCCCTGTAAATGTTTCTTAATATCTAATTATTGTATTTTATTTGCACTGGCATGCTTCACTTTCTCAAGTTAGTTCAACAATTTATTTTGAGTTGTTTTAGAGGAACCTCTAATAACTTTTTATTAGCAGTTACTATTTCACAATCCTGCTCAGAGATATTATTTAATTTATGAACATTTGTGCAAAGTCATTAAACCACATACAGACATTTTCAGCCTGTTCCTAACATTTGGTGAACTTTTCCATGTTTTCAAGTTCACAGTGGAACTTCTGTGTGATAAAAAAATATGTATGTCCTATATATATATTTTAATAAATAGTTTTGCTTGTTAAGAGTTGATTTATCTGAAAATTAGATCTTATATATCTTCAGAAAGAAGAAATAAAACATAACATTACTGAATTGATATCATTTGCCAGCATAATAAGAAGTCAGATTCCATTATATAGGGCAATCTGCAAAGTTGTAGAAATGCCCTTTTGAAGAAGTAGGTATCAAGGGTTGGAACTAAAATTCCAAGATTGAAAGTTACTGCAACTGTATTGTTTAGAAAAATAGAATTAGGTTATATATATGCACATGTACCACCTAATGGTAGCAGTTCTTTCAGTAGGGACAAAGCCTTGAAGATTTCAAATAACTAAGTGTATGATTTTACATGTATCTATCTTGGTTGGATAATGGGTCTTAAAAATAGGCAATATTCACTAGATTTAGAGATAGCATTTAAAATCTTTCAGTATAATCCTATCTGTGGTTCTTCATTCTTCTGCTCCATTGGCCTCATCCTATCAAGTTAAGAAGAAACAAAATTGATTTTTTTTTAAATACTGGATCTATCTCTCCACAGCAATCAGAATGTGCCTGAAAAATAAAGAAGCCTCTTAAAGGTATAAGGAATAAACAATCAGGTAAACTTTGGCTAAGTTTTCATGAAACAATTATTGTTACCAGTGAAAGTGATGACCAAATATAGGAACCTATATATAAAAAAATAAATTATTTTAGACTGTTACATAAGATTTGCCTTTATTTATCTAAATTGCATAGTTTTCCAACTGTTTATTTAAACATTCATTACTAGTTAAAATCTTTCAGCTGTGTTGCTTATTCTGTGTTTTTTATTTACATATAATTGTAAAACTATCAATGATAATCTTGGAATATGTAAGAGCATATGGAAAAAAGTGTAAAATATGCTTATTAAGGTTGCATATAAAATGTAAATAACAGAAATATGTATGCAAGAAAAATCAGATGATTTAATTGGCAAAATGATGAATGAATTGGCCTCACCAACTTCTCAGTCATAAGATCATGCAGAATTGAAGCAGACTAGATATCAATTTACTGGTCTGTATATGTTGCTCGCTGAATATTTATAATGAAATTATAAATGAATACTGTGAAAGAGAATTACACTAAGGCTCAGCTGAAAACTGGAAGCTGAGAGCATGAAGTCCCCAGGAATTGTGCTCATCTTGAGGGAGATTACAAGATAGCAGATAGTTGAAGCAAAACATAGCTGAGCAGTTCTTCCCTTGGAGAAGTAACCCTACTTACCAGAAACTGTTTACTCTGCTATGGCATGGATAGGTAGGCTCTTCTGAGCTCATGTTGATGTGACTTTGACAAGAAGCCTACTGTAAACATCAATAGATGACCCATTGCTCTTCTGAAATTTGTTCTTCCATTTTAAATTGGAATCTAACCAGGGATGTGGGTTCATTAACATTTTTTTAAAAAGCCAATAGTTGTTATTTCCTACCAACTTCCTGTCCACTAAAGAAAAATATTTGAAAAAAGATACTAGAGTGATGTGGTTATAAATTGTAAGATTTTTTTTATATGTATGTATGAAAAGTTCATTGCCTGTTCAGATTGCAGGCATTTATAGGAGAAAACTGTCATGCAGATGATTATAAAGCTATATTTTATTTTATTTTTGTGTTATTATGTGTCTTAACTTTGCAATAGTGATATTTATTTATATAAACATTATGTTCATTACTACTTTAAATATTACATTAGGACATACAGTAACTACGATTAAAATGCTAGGAATATAAAGATGAGTTATGTCCAGCACAATGTGTCCTGGCTGCTCTAGACTCTGAAGGGATGTTTCTGTTTTATTTCCCATAACTGTTTCCCCCCCCCAAAGAACATCTGGTGAGAGCTAAAATCTTACAAAGGAACTAGAAAACAACAAATCAAGTCCAGATTTCCTGAAATAATTTAGAGAATTAATTGGTGAAAATAAATCTATTTCAAAAAATAAATGACCTTGAACTGTCTATAGAGATTCTGTAGAGGTCACGATTGTCCCAAAGGTGCTTTTTCAAAAGGCAACTGGACTTTGTTTTTCCTTGACGATGTTAAATTCTTCCATCCTCCACCATTTAGTCAGAACTGAAGAAACTTCTTGGATGAGAAGCAAAATGTCTTCAAGAAAAGAACAAAGACCAGTTGCCTTTTGGAAAAGCATCTTTCAGACGATCTTGAATTGTATGCAAGTAATCTGTCAAAATTGTCCACTGTATAGCAGAGAAATTGAGGGAAGGAAAGATGAGGATCAGGTTATTTCACTGAATTTCTCAGGGAGCAGAGAGAGAAATTTAGCAAAATTCTGTATTTCTTTTTAGTATTCTTATTTGCAGCTATAGGTGTAGCAGGTGAAATCTGGCTCGTAGCTTGGCTACCATCTGGATCTTCTACTGCACCCCTGTCCTTTTGTCCTAGGTATGCCATGAGAGTGAATGTAAGGAAATGCAGTAATATGAAAAAAAAAACCAGAAGAAAATATATGAAGAAAAAAACAGGAAAAGTGTTTTTTTAAGGATTCAAGAAAAGTGCATTTTAAAAACATGTTGACTTGGCTCATTAAACCTTAGAGTTAAGTTCTTAAGTGTTATTGTAGTATTTGCTGTATTATAGTGTTTTTGAAAGAACATCTTAACTTCGATGCATAAAACTGATGAAAGTCCATAAGCTCTGGAAAAATGTGGCTATAGTTTGGATTCATATTTCTCTTTTTACAATATGTTAAGATGCTGGTAGGCAAGGTAGTGTTAGTGGTGCATAAAATATACAAGTCTTTAATAATGGAAGTAAGCTTATGACAATAGCAGGCTTCCGAGACTAATATTACGGAACAAATTCAGTTACTCAGTTACTATCTTGTCATTTATAACTCTTAAGCATAAGTGTTTTGAAAGTATTAGGAAACATTTCCTGTTATTACCCAACTTTAAGCTCTGACTGATAATGTTTCCTATACATTGAATGAGGTATATGTTGTATGAGATACAACTGATCTCACTGCTGATGCATTTTTGAACATATCTATTTTTATTTGTCTTGTCCTGAAGGCAGAACAAGAAGCAATGGATGGAAACTAATCAAAAAGAGAAGCAACCTAGAACTAAGGAGAAATTTCCTGACAATTAGAACAATTAATCAGTTGAACAACCTGCCTCCAGAAGTTGTGAATGCTCCAACACTGGACGTTTTTAAGAAGATACTGGACAACCATTTGTCTGAAATGGTATAAGGTTTCCTGCCTGAGCAGGGGGTTGGACTAGAAGACCTCTAAGGTCCCATCCAACTCTATTATTATTATTAAACATGAACCTCAGTCAACTGAACATTCAAATTGGCTGGTGCTGATGGTTGACACGGGTTGCTACCAGCATCCTAGGTGTCAACCAGGTACCTTCTTAAAATATAAGATGTTCCGAGCAGTGCAGTTTTTTGTAACATTGCTGGAGTTATTGCAGGAAGCTGCAATTTCTTGATGTATTTTGCAAAGTTTTTGGACATAGTTCCCAGTGCCCTGATGACAATGGGTACCACTGTTACACGTTTCATCCATAATCGCACATTTTCGATGGCCAGGTCGCGATATTTCGTAATTTTTTCCAGTTCTTTTTCTTCGACTCTGGCATCTCCTGGTACAGCAATATCAATCAGCTGTACGCTTCGGTTCTCTACAACTGCGATATCCGGCGTATTGTGTTCCAAATGGCGATCTGTCTGTATTCGAAAGTCCCACGAGATCTTCACCCTCTCATTCTCAACAACTTTTTCCACCCTGTGTTCCCACGACTTTTCGGACACAGGCAAGTCGTATTTTTTACACAATGCCCAGTGGATTAATTTAGCAACTTGATCATGTCTAGATTTGTAATCAGTTTGTGCGATTTTGCTGCACTCACAGATTAGGTATGAAACAGTTTCAACTTTGTCATTGCAAAGTCGGCAATTTGGATTATCAGTGGATTTTTGTATCTTCGCTTTCATGGCATTAGTTTGTAATGCTTGTTCTTGAGCAGCCAGTATTAAGCCTTCCGTTTCTTTCTTGATGGTTCCCATCTTAAGCCATGCCCATGTCAAGTTGTTATCACATTTTCCTTCAATGTTTTTCAAATGCTGTCCTTTGGTTTTCCATCTATTTAATCTGTCATCCAGCCGTTTTTCATCATCATCATCATCATCATTATTATTATTATTATTATTATTATTATTATTGTTGTTGTTGTTGTTATTGTTGTTATTTATTATTGTTATTGTTATTGTTAAGCAGGTATGAAGAATACTCCATTGGTTTCAGAACAAATCAAATTGTACAAAAAATATTACAAAGACCCACCTCCAATAAACTCTTGTGTTTCAGCTTTTACAAGGATGTACACAGTCAACAGTGCTTAATTAAGCAATTATTAGTAACCAGTTTACTAATGAAGCCCTCACTTCATTCTTCAGGAACTCATTTTGGATGGAAAGTCTTCTACTTCCACTGTGTGGTAATTATTTAACTGCCAGAACTCTCACACACAGTCCATTTATTTACAGTTGAAATAAGAGAGACAAATAATGTGTTGCAGGCAATGAGAATTATTCACCTTTGTGAATGCAAGCAGTAAAACCCTGCTTTGGTTGATCACGTGGTTGTGTGTATGTGGCAGCAACATTTTTCATGATCCCAGCCCTAAACTATATTCAGCAATGAAACCGTTACGGTTGCCAAATCAAAGCCTGCAGAGTTTTATAACTGTTGGCATCATAGGAGAAAGAAGTAATCTATGAACTGTTAAGTTCTATGTCACCAGCAAAGATGTATAGTTCTTTCAGGAAGGTTTACACCTACTTAATCTAATAAATTAACTACTATATCATAGAACCAGCATATGTACGGTATTAATAATTGTGTTTGCTTTTTACATTTTGATTAGATTATAACAATGTTAGAGAAATTTGTTAAAATGCGCACTGTACAGATACATGTCTTTTAATTATATTTTTTACATTTAATTCATTCCTATATGTTGCTAATTATTTATCATCCTGTTGCAACAGAGGTCAACCAAACAAAAGCAAATAGATCTAAATAGAGATAACTGTGTAATCGTTCTACTTGTGCTATACTATTTTGAACACAAAACAATTGTTTCCAAGACTGCTAATTATGCTACCCATTGCTTATGTGCTATAAACACAAAGGCCTTCTGTATTCCCTTGTCTACAGTGAAAGGTCATGAATTAATGGCATCACCTGTAGCACGCAAACATTGTTCAGTCCCTGAGCTTGGCTTGGCCACCATGGAATCAGCTAATGGAACAGGCAAATTCTAGAATATGTACCTTGGATGACTGCCAGCTGGTTCCCCAAGCTGTGTCCTACTTCAGAATGCTAATGCTACAGAATAGAAAGCCTTTGGGAAGTATCCAGCTAGACCAAGAGACTACACAGTTTCTAAACAGTAATGTTCGGGAAGGTCAAATTCAAATTTCCTAACAAGGAATAAAGCATCAGGCAAAGTCAGATTTCACAATAAGAATGATAAATTCTGCTGCTTACTAGAAATATATACACATACTTTAGGATCAGGACTTTTAAGCACTGTACTTTTCAGTGTCAGATTTATGGCTGAACTAGCAATAAAATGCAGAGGTCAATACAGTGGACAAGTTCATAAGACAAAAACCAAGATAGCAATAGACTCCAAACAGGAACAATGCAAGGAAGCACCCAGAAACTGTTTTGAGAGTCAAGAGTCCAAAAGATTTATAAGGCAAATAAGGACTAGATAACAGAGATGACTTTGCAGCAATGAGGTGTCCCAAAAGTGATGTTGTATTATGTTATTAAGTACCTGCTGAGGCTGGAGAGAAATTTTTAAATCTGCAACGCCTCTGTTCCATGAGCTGCATTGGCTGCTGCTTTGCTTGTGGATATGGTTCAAGATGTTGTTTTTGATCTTTAGAGTCCCACATGGCATATAACCAGATTATTTGAGGGACCACCTATTCCCAGTTACAGTTATCTTTTTTGTTAGTTCCAAAGAAGAGGTAAGGTGGTAAGAGTGGTTAGAATGTAGCATTGCAGGCTAATTCTGCTGTCGGCTGATCCTGACCAGCTCAAGGTTGACTCAGCCTTCCATCCTTCCAAGATGGGTAAAATGGGGACCCAGAATGTTGGGGGCAATATGCTGACTCTGTAAACTGCTTAGAGAGGGCTGTAAAGCATTGTGAAATGGTACTGGTATATAAGTCTAAGTGCTATTGCTATTGATATGGTCGACATCAAAACAGTTCCATCTGGTAGGACTCAGGTGATGTATCTTTTCTGCAGTAGCCCCCACCCCCTGGCATATCATTTTTCCTGAATGATGAATTAGCTCCATCTGTTAGCTTTCCAAAAAGCCTTGAAATTGTAGTTCTTCACTCAGTCCTGGAGATCCCATGGTGAGCCTACAAAGTGGTTGGATGAGATTGAATGTTGGTTGTCCCTCTCTATCTTGGGGTTCTTTTGTTTTATTTCTTTATGTTTTTGTATTTTGTATTTTTGTTATTTATGACTGCTTTTTTTAAAGTGATATGGTTTTAATTGTTCTTTTGCTTTTAAGCCACCCAGAATAATTTTTGTATGTGAGATTACATTGGTTTAATATGCACTAACATCCAACTACTACGTCCCCTCTCTCAAATTTTCTATGGAGAAAAAATATGAACAAAATGAATATATTTCTGATATTTCCTGCTTTGGAGTCAAGATTGGAACAACAGCAGAATGAGGAACGAGAACTTGGTCTAGACAAATTTCTGACATATTTTCATAACTCCTGATTATGGGATGAATTAAGGGATTAAGCATGCATAGATAGCATATTATAAAGAGATCTTTTGCAAATGGTATCTTTTCATATATATTTCATTTATGCATTTATTTTAAATCTAGAACTGCATTTTAACAGAAAGCATAAAATTTGGGCAGCTACATTCCGCTTGGAAGATTAATTTAGTTTCTTTGCTTTGGATTTAATTCTTCAGACATCCTTGAATAATGGTTATTTTGCAAAGAGAGAATTGCAGATCATAAATATGGTCCTAACCCTTAAACCTTTCTTTCCTCCTTCATAATTTATGCAGGACCTTGAGAATGTGATCATTTTAATCTTCTGCCTGATACAGAATAAGAATTTCTTTGTTAGATTACCTCTAGGTGGCATTCTGGTACTATAAAGCAATGAAGAAATTATTAATTTTTTATCAAGGGTATAAAATACTCAAAGACCTCCCACCCAGGATCTGTTCAGGTTAACAGAGAAGATCAATTCCCAGTGTGTACAGAGTGGCCATTGTGTTAACATTGATGTACATATTTTTAAAGGTATGAAAAAATTACTGAGCATTAATAATTGAGTCCCAAGTAACCATGCATTCAATTATTAATAGAGTTTTCATTCATTTTTAAATACCAAAAAAGCACAGTATATAACTTTTTCTTAGCTATCTTAAAGGGTAGAATATTTATGGCAATGATACCTGAGTTATAAGAATGCAGCACGAAGGTATCAAAATAGCTGACTCTCACTTTTAAATTTGGTTTGTTATGTCTTCACTGATATTTTTATATTTTAACTATTATGGATTAAAAATGAAATAAAAGATTTAACAGAACAATTCCCTTCTACTCCTTTCTCCCAAGGGAACAGAGCGCAGTGAATAAAAAGAATAATAAAAACAGGTCTTCAATTGTTATTAAACACAAGACAATGAGGGGATCAAAAAAAGTTTGATAAGTGGCATGTTTTCTGTGGTGTATGGATTTTTAGTGGCCTGGTCTCACTGCTGTTCTACTGGCATGAGCCAACCAATGGAGGAAATAAAAGGGAACAAGCCAGTGCATTCTGGCCTTGAATAGCAATTATGCTACCCAGAACTGGTGAGCTAAGATGTTGAGATAGCAGTCCCATTGGTTCAGTCTGGTATACAGATGTTGGACACACACTGGGAACATGTTGCCAAATTGACCTAAAACTGGAAAGAGAGGATAGAGTAGGGTAGGATAGTTGAGAGAAGAGGTAAGGAAAGGAAAGGAGAGGAGAGGGAAGAAGTCTATACAGATGGAACGTATGGAGTGGCTGGAGAAAAAAATATAGAGAGAAAAGTTGACTGTGAAGCAGTTGTCAGTTCTTGGTCAAGAAGGCAAAGGAAAGGTTCAAGGATGGCTTCCTTGGAAGAAGGGAAGACCCACAAAATCCAGATCTACCCAAGGACCCAGCTGGCTAAGCCTGATCTCTGAGAAAGGATTAGGCAGAAGACCTTGACAGAGATTCTTCCCCAAGGGAGAAGCAGAGGTGTTTAGGTGAGCCGATCCCAGAGAAAGTCAAGCTATGCTGAGCAAACTACAATAACATTCAGCCCATCCCTTTCTTTTCATCTTTCTTGTTAAGCCCAGAAATGAGGAGGAAAATGGAGGAAAAGGGGAGAAAAAAAAGAGAAAGCAGCTAGCAGGAGAGATAAGGAAACTTAGGAGAAAACCTAACACCAGATAAACACCCAGACTGTGCTGTAAATATTTGTTGCACTGTAAATTGAAAAAAGCATGAAAGCCTCCACTGTCTTGTTCTTCTGTGTCAATTGCCACCTTTGTAAAGGAAAGGTTCCCAAAGTACCCTGTGATTACTGTGACAGTGGGTGACAGTGCCCACCAAGAAAGCCCTTGTGCTGTGAGCCAGTCCCACTGGGAAGGGTCATGTGCAGGATCTTCCCAACTGATCTTAATGTATGCGTTGGTGTGTGGAATGGTAGTGGGGGATATTAACTGGGCTTTCTAAGAGAAGAAATGTTTTTAATTGGAATTAAAAGGAGTCTAGTCAAGAGGGCAATAGCAATTGAAACTTGGAAGAGACATTGCCAGTTTGAGGCATAGACTTGTTTTCTGAAATGGTAGATGGAAAAGGAGAGACATTTAAGATGAGCAACTAAGATGATCAAAGGTCTGGAGACTAAAACATTCGAAGAATGGCTGCAGGACTTGGGTTTGGCTAGTCTAAAGAAAAGAAGAAATAGGGGAGACATGATAGCAGTATTCCAGTATTTGAGGGGCTGCCACAAAGAAGAGGGGATCACGTTACTCTCCAAAACACCAGAGGGCAGGACAAGAAATAATGGTTGGAAACTGACCACAGAGAGAAGCAACCTGGAATTAAGGAGAGACTTCCTGACAGTGAGGACAATTAACCAGTGGAACAACTTGCCTCCAGAAATCATGGGCACTCCATGAGGTTTTTAAGAAGAGGCTAGACCAGGGGTAGGCAACCTCGGCTCTTTTATGACTCATGGACTTCAACTCCCAGAATTCCTGAGTCAGCATAGCTATAGGTTCTCCTGCTTGAGCAGGAAGCTGGACTAGAAAACCTGCAAGGTCCCTTCCAGCTTCCTATTCTATTCTATTCTATTCTATTCTATTCTATTCTATTCTATTCTATTCTATTCTATTCTATTCTATTCTATTCTATTCTATTCTATTCTATTCTATTCTATTCCATTCCATTCCATTCCATTCCATTCCATTCCATTCTATTAATTTTAAATGGGGAATTAGGCAAGGACATAAGGTACAATGGAAGATATTTATAAGTGTGTGTAGTTGTATTTCATTGTATATAGACAATGAAATATTTAGTTAGAACAGGCCCATCACTTAAAGGCAGGGGTCCCATATTTTTGAGCTAGTGGATTCAATTGGAATTTGGAAATATGTTCATGATATTTTCCCAAGTGTTTGCCATGAAGGGTGTGGATAATCATCAAATTGGTGGCTTTTCCCCCCAATACCTCAATCTTGTTTCCAAGGCTTTTAGCTTTTGAATCTGTCTTTTTTCTGGGCCTTCATCCAAATGGGGCTTAGCAGCCATCTAAGGGGGACAAGGCTAAATGCAATTTAATCTCTGAATAAACATATCAAATTTTACATATTAATAATTTGCAGTAAATATGAAAGCTTTCAGGTCTCATCAAAATGGGATCACTAAAGTGATGACGGCTCTCTTTTGAAAAGCTAAATACTAATACTAGCTCATCTTTACTAGCATGGTACAGGATACTATGAAATATCGAGTCTTTCATCAAAAGAACATTTCATTTCTGTGTTCATGGTTCATAGAAAAGAAAGTTTGCAAGACTAATCAAAACTGTTTCAAAGGGTACAACATGATTAATCACGAGGTAGCATTTTGTACCCTGCTGAGTTATTTGTCAAACATGTAAATATATTCCAGAGAGAATTTCCTGCTTTGATTCAATATGTGGACTCATTCATTATGGGCGTTCATGTACAAGAGAAGCATATAAATTATGCTTTTAATTATAAGCGAATTAGAAGTTGATAATATTCTTTCTCTGAAAATGTTTTGACAGATGGTTCTTCAAAGCAAAATTCATTCTTGTCTCCCTCCTCAACTCCCCAATTATAATTCTACAATGGCTCAAAATATGTGTGCATGTATCTGTATGTCTTCAAAAAATAGAGATTTAATTGGTATTTCTTCCAAGTACCTGTAAAACCAGGGCCTGAACAATGCAATATACCTTTTTTTCATTTTGTTTCATTTTCATTCACTAAAATATGTTAACTGACGTTTACTGAAGTAGCCTCAGGAGATATCTTAATTATGATGATTATGCTAGTTATACACTGGTTTTTTTCTTCATTATTAGCTAATTAATTCTTCCAGCAGCCTCTTAGAGAAAAGCATAAGCTTATTCATTCAGTTTTTTAGACATAAGTAAATAGAAGTAGAAAAGTATGAGAATCTCTTATTGGCAAATTGGGTATGTCTTATGGGCAAATCTGATATGTCACAGAAAGACAAATTAATATGCTGAGGATGTTTTGTCTCGATCATTTATCTGTATTCTCAGCTATTTGATAATATAATGTCTGTTGATTGACATCGTAGTCAGAATTTGATCTAATGGCATATCCTATCAGAGTATCTCAAGAAGTACACTTGTACAATCATGGAAAAGAAGAATCAGATTGAGGATCAGATTGAGGTCCATTGAAATAACTGTCAGCATAATTATATACACAAAGTCATATTTATCATACTAATACCACACAGAAAGCTTCTTTAACTATTGGAGATGAAAAGGTAATAGGATTTTCTTAATCCTGATAGCTCATAAATTGGTACTGCTAAATAAAAAATGTATATTTTCCAAGTAAGTTAAGGTGATTAAAGTTTGCATTCATAAATCTGAAAAAATGTTTCCTTTATTTGCCTTTCAAGACTTCACATATATGGTCTCTTCCTATGTCTAACTGTGCAGTGTCAACCACACAGATACTTGAGCTATTGTGCAAATATTTGGTGTGAAGTTTTATGAGAATATATGGATTTCATCTAGATATTGGGACAAAATTATAAACTAAGCAAGAGAGATGTAAACTTAATTTAACTCCTTCTTACTTATGTAGTGAGGTAATATTCTAGTTTTAAATTTTATAATAAATAGAAATATTTATCTTTGGGAATATGCAATAAAATATTGTAGAGGTACTTTTGCTAAAGATACCATCCATCTGTCCTTGGAATTATTTTATATGACATTCCATTCCAATCTTCCTCAAGTTGGATACAGAATAACATTCTGCGGCCATTGATTATCCTTAATCAGGTAGTTAGAATTTGTTTTCTTCTTTAAGTTTCTTTTCCCTTCAGGAAAATATCCATTTAGTTGATAATAAGAAAGTTTCAAAATCCATTATCCTGGTGACAGTGAGATATCTTTAAATCTGTGGGGAAAGAATTAATGCTATAAAAATGGTGTCTTTCATATGAAGATGCTGGTTTTAATTTTCCTGAGTTCCAACCATATTTTGGGGCTAATTTGTTAAGTTCAAGCATTTATTGAAACATAATAATACTGAATATGTACCATTATGGGCTCAATCTGAAGCTCTTATCTAATATACTTGCAATTCTGACAAATGTTGGACATTAATTATAGTACGTGTTTAATTATTTTTCTAGCACTGAAAGCATTTAGACATAACTGGTTCTTACTGAGTAGAAAATTTAAATCTGATTTTTAATGAGTATATGATACGTTGAATAATTATTATATTTGAAGATGGGCAGAAATATATTTTTCTGGAAAACATGGACTAATTATGGACTTATTATTCTCAATCAGCATTTATTATTATGTATGTCATAGGTTGATGCTCTAAGACTTTTAAAACGTAGAACACCAACCTATGACATAAATAATAATTGCTGATTTAGAATAATAAGTCCATTATTGTAAAATATTTCCCAAAAAATCTACAAATGAAATTATCTAGAAAGGCTGAATAGCAGTGTAGTCCTCACTTAATAATCACAATTGGGACTGACAACTTCATTACCAAACAATGCATTACCAAACAATGTCACTATGCATTTAGTGACTGTGTCGGACTTTCAGTGTCAGTTCTGCTACGTGAAGCATGAAGAATGAAGGATTCCCGGTGCTCAGACTTCCATGAATGGACTACTATAATGCACTTTACATGGGGCTACCCTTGAAGAGCATTCGGAAGCTACAGCTGGTGCAGAGTGCAGTGGTGTGGGTAGTTTTGAAGGCCCCAAGAATGGCCCCTGTGACAGCACATCTCTGTGAGCTGGGCTGGTTACCGGTTACCAATCTGCTTCCGGGTGCAATTCAAGGTGGTGGTGATCAGCTTTAAAGCCCTTCATGGCATCGGTCCAGGTTACTTGTGGAACTGTCTCACCCCACTGGGATTGGCCCATCTCACTCATGCCGGCAGAGGAGGCAAGCTGTGGGTCCTGCCAGCCCAAGAATTCTGGCTGGCAGGGTCCAAGAGGGGGGCCTTCTCTGCTGCTGCTCCTGCCCTCTGGAACATTTTGCCCCCTGATGTGAGGTTGGTTTTAGATTTTGTGTAACTGTAAGCTGCCTAGAATTACTCTATGGTAAGATGGGCGGCCAATACATTTTATAAATAAATTTTATAAATGTTATAAATAAATGTTATAAATAAATTTTATAAATGTTATAAATGTTATAAATAAATGTTATAAATGTTATAAATAAATGTTATAAATTTTATAAATAAATAAATTTTATAAATAAATAAGTGAATCAACTGTGATTGTCAAGTGAAATATCACATGACTACAATTTGCAATTTTACTGCTGGCTTCTCCTTTGATTCTGCTTATCAGGAGCTGGCTATGAAGCTTGCAAATAGTAAACACATGACTACAGGATGCTGTAATGGTTGTAAAATTGTTACTTTTTCAGCACCATCATAACTTTGAATGGTTGCTGAATAGGGCAGTTGTTAAACAAGGACTACATGGACACAGAGTTGAGTATTTGCTATATTCAGCCTTTGGTCCCTTTTAGCCTCAGAAACTCCAGACATTTTAAAGCTGTTAGAGGTGGCATTTATGGAAATCAAACCAATAATTTATTATTGCTAAATGTTAAAAAAACAATTTAGTTACTTATTTATGAAATGTGTACATATCAAAAATATTGAAACAATATGGAATAGTAAATTGGAGTATTCTATACTATATAGAAACAATGTGTTAATGGCTTTGGGTTTTAAACAAATAGTAGATATATTTCTTGTAACATAAATATTTGGCTAGTTCAGCAAAAAAAAATCTTTAGGGTCTCTTGGACATTTCAGAGAATATTTAGAAATGTTTATAGCTTTTGTATTGTAAATGAGATATAATAAATTTCATAGCAAATAATTCCATATCAAAGACAGTTAAGAGTTAAAGTGTCAATATTTTTGCTAAATTATATTCTCCAATATGGAAACTCTAAATTTATGAAAACTCTTGAATGAATCCTACTTAGACTGTGTAAATATAATCTGATTATGTACTCATGGAAAAAGTATAGAGTTGGAGATATGGAGTTGGTCTACATCCCAACTTAAATGTTGGCTTAATGAAACTTTATATTTACTGGTAAGGCAGCATGACTCTGTATAGTCTAGGTTCAAGTCATCATTTAAAAATTTAATCACAGTTTAGAAAAAAATGAAGAAAGTCATGTACTTAGAGTATATCTCTTTTTCTTTATCTTGTGTGTGTGTGTGTTTGTGTGTGCCCATGGGTATACATACTTACATATATAGATATAGGTACATACACACAGACACAGGCACACACACTCACTAGCAAACATGTATACAAAAATAAACTAGGAGTTCTGGTGGCGCAGTAATTAGAATGCAGTATTGCAGGCTTCATTCCACTGCCAGCAGTTCAATCCTGACCGGCTCAAAGTTGACTCAGCCTTCCATCCTTCTGAGATCAGTAAAATGAGGACTCAGATTGTTGGGGGCAATAGGCTCAATGATGGGATTCAGCTGGTTCACACCACTTTGGCAGAAGTGGTAGCTATTTTTTTGTTGCCCAGGCCCCAAATGGACTTCCAGAAGCGGCATCCACACAGAGAATTGGTTGTTCACATATTTGAATCCCACCACTGAATAGGCTGATGTTGTAGACTGCTCAGAAAGTTCTGTAAAGCAACAGTCCCCAACCTGTCTGAGTCTGTGGTCTGGCAGCGGCAGCAGCAGTGGTGGGGGAGAGGGGATGGTTTTGCATCTGGTTCCACTGCTTGCGCAAATGGAATTTTGCATGCTTGCCTTGTATGGCCTGGTACCAGTCCGCAGATTGGGGGTTGGCAGGGCTTTTTTTTGTCATAGAACGGAGTTCCGGCACCTTTTTTTGACAGATTTTCCAGAGTTGTGTTCTTTTCCTATTGTTACCCTTCCTATCCTTATTTGCTTTTGAAAATGCCCCGCTGGTGGTCCCCTCCGGTGCTGTCTGCCTCCTCTAGGAGGAGCCATGAGGCGCCGGAGCACCACAGCCAGAGCGTGGTTTTATTGGCTGGGTTGGACCATGTGGTGTGGAAGCCGATGGTGGCAGTGGGAGACATATAAACATGGAGGCCAACTTTCACGAGAGGGTGAGCGAGCCTTTTGCCTTCCCTTAGAGAAGGTGGGGTGTGGTTAAAAAGAGGCGAAGCGAGAGAAAAGAAAGGCGGTTGGCGTGGAAGCTTGCCTGACAGCGAAACTTTGCTGTTTCGGTTCCTTGGGTAGTTCAAAGGCTGGGATGTCTACGGAAATCTCTTTTTAGTCTTTTATACTTTATATTCAAACCGCAGAGGGGAAGAATAAGAATAAAGCCAATGTCTTTTGATTTGGAGGTATTATTATTAATAATAATAATATATATTAATTATGTATTGGTCAGATGTAAAGGTAGACCTACAGTATGAGGTTTAATCAGATCTATTTATTAAATTGGGTTTAACTTAAAGGTAAATTAAAAGTAATCTGTTCACTGACAAAGTTTCAATTTTAATTTGTTTCAAGTCAATATCCATATTAAACTCCAAATGTAAATTTTTCCAACTTGTTTGACAACTTCTTAAAAATAATTCAATCTTTTAGAAGCAACCAAATTTTGTTTTATTGGACCAATTTCATTCCACATAGAAAGCTGATATTTCCACTCATTAAACTAAATGGGTATGCCAGTGGTAAATGTTCCAAAAGATTAATAAAATGCCTTCTTATAATTTAAAGCCACACAGTGCATGGTAACATTAAAAGTATTAACTTACCTTGAACAAAATCCTATTCTTTTAGATACACTAAAAATTGAAGGGTTTTTTTTTCAACTACAAAGGTAAACCTTGTAGGGTAGGCAAGGCGGGTTGTATGATGTGTGTGAGTTCCGGCACCTTTTTTTTTTTTTTTTACAAAAAAAGCACTGGGGATTGGGGACCCTTGCTGTAAAGCATTAGGGGCCATATATGAGTCTAAGTACTATTGCTATTGCTAGGTGATTTTTTTAAGTTTATGTAGGGTTTTCTCTCTCCTTGGAAGCATATGTCTTTTTTGCTTTTGTTTCTAAGGAATTTAAGATAACATTTTACTTTTTTTATGATTAGAATACATTGAAAAAATAGATATGATAGTTATATTATAAAATAGTAATATGGTTTTTATAGCACCAGTCTTTCTATAAAATAATAATAAATTTTCTTAATAGAAATGTTACTTGCAATTGTTACTTGAAAGTTTAAATTATTATATATTTATTGAATTTTTATGCCACCCATCTCACTAATACAGAGGCTCTGGGTGGCTTACAATATAGTAAAAGTTAAAAAGTGCTAAAAAAAGCAATTACAATTAGAATAAAAAGTTAAAAAATTAAAATTAAAAATCAAGATGATGTAAGAATCAAATTGGAGAGGGCATCCTTTCAAAATTGCAATGCTAGGAAGTATTTTTTGTTGGTTTATGTAACTGAAATTGGCTGAAATGTGGTACCATTATTGCTACAATAATGACTAGAGCAGACACGTCAAACTCGCAACGTCATGTGACGTCACGCAACGTATCAGGACGGTTTTGCCATTGCCGGCAATGGGGTGGGCTTGGCTTCTGGATGACGCGTCTGGCCTGCGGGCCGGCAGTTTGACACCCCTGGACTAGAGCATCCCTGCTTCTTCTTCTCTCTTGAATCACTAAAAATAAAGTTGCTTGGAACAATGTGGCAGACTTCTGTTGGGACCGCAGGCCAAGTAGCAGAGCCAACTTTTTAGGTTCTTCTGAAAGGCCAGGAATTGGGGGTAATTATCACCTCTGATGGGAGAACATTGCTCAGGGCAGGAGCCATAGCAGAAAAGGCTCTTCTCCTGGATTCTGCCAGGTCCAAAATTTGGTCCTTTTCTCTAGAATGAGTAGGGAGAATTAGTCCCAAATGGAGTAAGGCAGGGGTCCCCAACCCCCTGTCCGTGGACCAGTACCAAGCCGTGGCATGCCAGCAACCGGTCTGCACAAACAAGGAAAGCCCCATCCACAGGATGCAGGCAGCACACAAAACCACGCCCCCCTCGAGTCCACGGAAAAACCTCTTTCCACATAACCGGTCACTGGTGCCCAAAAGGTTGGGGACTTCTGGTTACTCAGATATTATTATTTTGAGTAAACCAGCCAATTTTGGCCAACTATTATGAAGAACTTTATATTTTTGAATACAATTTCTAATGTTTTTTCTGGCAGTCAAATTGTATATATTTTCTACCTGTGGCTTTGATTGTTGATGAAAGCAGGCCTTCAAAATGTTGGAGGTAGGATAATTCTATATCCTGGACAGAGATGACTGGGAAAAAAAAACTTTGATTATGGTTATTTCCTGCTGAGGCCAAACATTTTAGGGCCTTTTATTTTCAAATTACCTTTTTTGTATCATCAAAGAAAACTTGAGAAGAAATGGGAAGTATTTACATTCCACAAACTCTATAATAAAACCCCAGGAATAGAAGTAGTTGAAAGATGATTTTTTTAGTAGAAATAGCTTATTAAATATTTTATCTGGTCACGAAAACTTTATATAAATAATGTTAAAAACCCTGCAACCAATTTATAATACAGCTACTACATAAAATTAGGTCACAGGTTGTCTTTCAGGGTGTTTATCTCCAATTTTAACATTTTATGTCTGGACATATTTAAAGGAAAAAGGAAAAAAAAACTATTACAACTGCAAATAATTTGCACATTCCTTTGAGCTCCACATCAATTATCATCCTGCAGTGTCATACTAGTTTATCTCTCTAGGTATGTGAATAGAGCAGACATGAAATTAAATTACCTGAGGAACCGTCTTGACCCGGTAGGTTTGGCCTGCCCCATTTATGCCAGTATAAGGGACATGCCATGGATCAAGGAATTTTAGCTGGCAGGGTCTAGAAGCAGAGCCTTTTTGTGTTGGCCCCTGCCCTTTGAAGCATCTTGCCCCCAGAGGTGATATCTACCCCTACCCTCTTGGCCAGGTGGCTAATAGGTAAGAGAGAAGATTTCCCCTTTCATCATACTTACAAACTTGGTTCCTTGTTTTATTTAATTCGTGTTAATTATAGTGTTTTTTAAAATGTTTTTATATTTTAAGCTGCCCAGAGTAGTTAGATGGGTGATATATAAATGTAATAAACAAACAAACGTGAGGAATATGAACTGGGGTTCATTACATCTGGAGATACCCTGTTGAGAAGACTATTTGAGCTTATCTCCAGGTACACAGCAGAATGGAGAAACATCTTAGGATACCAAAACTCTTGGTTCAGGGCCATGATTCTGAGCAGCAACAGGCGGTCAGGCTAAATGATGCCGATAGCCAAGAAAATAGTCTGTGTTAATGTAAAGCAAATTCATATTACTATACAGCATATTTTAACAACAACAACAACAACAACAACAACAACAACAACAACAAATAATAATAATAATAATAATAATAATAATAATAATAATAATAATAATAATAATAATAATAACAATAATAATAATAATAATAATAATAATAATAATAATAATAATAATAATAATAATAATAATAATAATAATAATAATAGAGTTGGAAGGGACCTTGGAGGTCATCTAGTCCAATCCCCTGCTTGGGCAGGAAACCCTATACCATTTCGGACAAATGGCTGTCCAGTCTCTTCTTAAAAACTTCCAGTGTTAGAACATTCACCACTTCTGGAGGCAGGTTGTTCGACTGGTTAATTGTTCTAACTGTCAGGAAGTTTCTCCTTAGTTCTAGGTTGCTTCTCTCCTTGGTTAGTTTTCATCCGTTGCTTCTTGTCCTGCCTTCAGGAAATTTGGAAAATAGCTTGACTCCCTCTTCTTTGTGGCAGCCCCTGAGATATTGGAACACTGCTATCATGTCAGCCCTCGTCCTTCTCTTCATTAAACTAGACATACCCAATTCCAGCAGCCATTCCTTATATGTTTTAGCCTCCAGTCCTCTAATCATCTTTGTTGCTCTTCTCTGTACTCTTTCTAGAGTCACAACATCTTTTTTACATTTTTGGTGGCGACCAAAACTGGATGCAGTATTCCAGGTGTGGCCTTATGAAGACATTGTAAAGTGGTATTAATACTTCACGTGATCTTGATTCTATCCCTGTGTTAATGTAGCCTAGCACTGTGTTGGCTTTTTTGGCAGCTGCAGCACACTGCTGGCTCATATTTAAGTGATTGTCCACTAGGACTCCGAGATCCCTCTCACAGTTGCTACTATTGAGCAAGGTACCCCTTATACTATACCTGTACATTTGATTTTTCTTACCTAAATGTAGAACCTTACTTTTTTCAACATTGAATTTCATTTTGTTAGATAGCGCCCAGTGTTCCAGTTTGTCCAGATCCTCCTGTATCTTAAGCCTGTCTTCTGGAGTGTTGGCTATTCCTGCCAGCTTGGTGTCATCTGCAAATTTGATGAGTTCCCCATCTATCCCCTCATCCAAATCGTTGATGAAGATGTTGAAGAGCACTGGGCCCAGAACAGAGCCCTGGGGCACCCCACTACACACTTCCCTCCATGTAGATGCGGTTCCATTAAGGACCACACGCTGAGTACAGCCGGTCAGTCAGCTATTAATCCATCTGGTGGTGATGCTGTCTAACCCACATTTTTCTATCTTATCAAGTAGTAGGTTCTGATCTACTTTATCAAATGCCTTACTGAAGTCCAAGTAAATTATATCCACAGCATTCCTCTGATCCACTAATTTTGTCACTTGGTCAAAGAATGCAATAAGATTTGTCTGGCATGATCTGTTTTTGACAAATCCATGTTGGCTTTTAATAATGACTTTGTTTGCCTCTAGGTGGTCGCTGATTCGTTGTTTGATTATCTTTTCCAGAATCTTCCCAGGTATTGAGGTCAGGCTGATAGGTCTGTAATTTCCTGGATCCATTTTTCCCCTTTTTTGAAGATGGGAACTACATCAGCTCTTTTCCAGTCCTCTGGTAGTTCCCCAGTGCTCCAGGATCTTTGAAAAATATAGTTCAGTGGTTCTGAGATCACATCTGCCAGTTCCTTGAGAACCTTGGGGTGTAATCCATCTGGTCCTGGTGATTTGAACTCGTCTAGGCTGGACAGGTGCTCACTTACCATTTTCTTGCCTATCTTAACTTGTGTTTCTATTCTGTTTTTTATGGCACTATTTTTGATAGGTTGGTCTGTTTTTTTCCGTTTGTGTAAAGACAGATACAAAAAACGAGTTAAATAGTTCTGCTTTCTCCCTGTTGCTTGTCACCTTCTTGCCACTTTCACCCACTAATGGACCAATCATTTCCTTCACTTTTTTCTTGTTTTTTACATGTTGAAAGAAGCTAACATGTCTAACATAATAATAAGTAAGCAGTACCGTGTTGATTGAGACAAATCCAAATCCAAAAATGCATATTAAGACTGTACTTTTAGTAATTCAACTGAAGGTATAAAAATGGCTAGTATTTAAGCTGAATTTGAACTAAGTTACAATATAGATGGAATAATGGAATATTCTGTAGATATTTAAAATGAGATCTGCGTTAGAAGTGATTTTAAGTTGTACCAAGAATTCTTCTAATTTTTCTAGAAAGAAGAAACAACAAAATAAGCATTGGCTCTGTATTTTTGGAAATTTAAAGTTAAAAAGCTAATAGTTCTTTGTATGGTGAGAAACACAAAGGTAATCAACAAAACAGATTTTAAAGAAGGGCATAATTAAAGATGTGTTAAGTAAAATGAATCATTATAAAACATTGCATAGAATAATTGAATGATTGGAGGGTTTAAACATCAGCACACTCCAGCTTCCCAAAAGTGATGTCCATGATTATCTACAACTGGATATACTTGAATACATAATGTTTATGTTTATATTGGTGCTTGCATTGACACAATGCAAGCAAGCAAGTATTTAATATCTCATTTGGTTTTTTCTAAATTGCATTTTTTCCATGCAATGTATTAAGTGTGTATCTGGTTATCTCAAACATTCTATAGAATTAAGCATTTTATTATACCCTAAACACAGATAAATCAGTTTCTTTATTCTGTTTCCTCCATGAAATATATAATAACACAAGCTTATCTAATAATTTTTGAAGTATTCGTAAAAAACGTATTACTAAAAAATGTAGCATGTTTCTTGCCTTTTGAAAAGCAAGAAAAACAGTTAAAAAGTAATTTGAAAACCTAAAAGAGCTTGAAGGCAGGTAACTTTTTCAACATAATTCATTACATGACATTCAGGAATTAGATTTTGTTCTCAAAAGGACAAAATGGAAGAGTTGTAGTGCATACAAATGTATTCTACGTGCTCTAGTAATAATTAAGTGGGCTTTAGACAACTGAGCATGTTAATAAAATTCTGCTTTAAGAAAAAAAAACATTACTACATTTTGGCTAATTCTTAAATATTTCTCCTGATATTCTATAGTTCTGCTGTAAGATAAAGTAAAAATTCCCTGGGATTGTTTTCTCTGTACTGTACTATAAAGTGAAAGCTCCTTATACAACAGTGTCCCACAAATTTATTTCATTTGATTTCAACAACATTGCAAGTCCTGGCAGGGATATCTGCGGGGAGGGGGGGAAATTACGATGATAACATCTATGTATATTTGAACCCAACCCCTCTTTTATATGAGTTGTGCATATATTGGGGTTTTGACCATGTGGTCATGGCCATTATCTCTTCTGTGGATGACTCTGAGTTCCACAGTTTCCAGCCTTTGTTCACATTTTCTCAGAAGTTGTGGAATTGTAGTCTCAATATATATAAAGACTATACTAAAATGGTTTATGTAAACTTCCATAGTTTCATCTCCTATGGGCATCATGTAAACAATTTAGGTGTATGCAGAAAAGTACCTGGCTTACAGCTGAAAGATACAGCAAAGACATTCAAAGGAAGTCAGACTGACATCAGTCATAATTTATCCAATAGTTACAGAACTTTTGTAAGCTACTGTGTATGTGTTTTAGCTAATTTCTTAGGGCAGGTAATTCATATCAACCATATATCTATGTATGATGCCACCATGCATCATCAAAATAGCAATAACTCTGTAATAAACTTGAAACTAATTAAGAACATCAACTCTTCCTATATAGCTGAGCAACAACCTGCGTTTCAGATAATTTAGAGTTCAAATTATCATGTCCATCTTTTGACCAGTGACAAAGAATAAAGCTAGTTGTAGTGCAAACATCTGGAAGATGTTAAAATCCTGACATTGTAGCATATTCTTACAAGGAATAATTAACAATTAATTGGGGAATGAGACCTGATTTGCAGAAAACTAGACAACTAGTAGAAGGAGCAACAAGATATGAATTTTTGTAAGAGAGAGAGGCTTTGCAGTCCATATATAATAGTTCTTCTTTACTGTCTGACCAGGGAGAAAATGAATTGCTTTTAACAAAAAGTCCTTGTTTATCACTTCAAGAATGCTAAAAAAAAGCTGTGACTCACTCTTTGTGGCACTAGTTGTTTCACAATAGACAGACTGAAAGGAGTTGCTTCATCTTAGAAAAACAAAGTTTTCTTTGCTAAACCTCTGAGTGCAAACTCAGTGAATGTCCACTCACTCAAGTAACAACAACAACAACAACAACAACAATAAAGTTGGAAGGGACCTTGGAGGTCATCTAGTCCAACCCCCTGCTCAGGCAGGAAACCCTATACCATTTCAGAGAAATGGCTGTCCAGTCTCTTCTTAAAAACTTGCAGTGTTGGAGCATTCACAGCTTCTGGAGGCAAGTTGTTCCACTGGTTAATTGTTCTAACTGTCAGGAAGTTTCTCCTTAGTTCTAGGTTGCTTCTCTCCTTGATTAGTTTCCATCCGTTGCTTCTTGTCCTGCCTTCAGGTGCTTTGGAAAATAGCTTGACTCCCTCTTCTTTGTGGCAACCCCTGAGATATTGGAACACTGCTATCATGTCCCCCCTCATCCTTCTCTTCATTAAACTAGACATACCCAATTCCAGCAACCATTCCTTATATGTTTTAGCCTCCAGACCTCTAATCATCTTTGTTGCTCTTCTCTGTACTCTTTCTAGAGCAGTGGTGGCGAACCTATGGCACGGGTGCCAGAGTTGGCACTCGGGAGCCCTCTCTGTGGGCACACGTGCCGTTGCCCTAGCCTTGTCTCCGCCCGTGACCCCCTTCTCACCAGCAGGCCCCTGGAGGAGAGTCGCCCCCAAGCGTGGCCCACACGGAGCAGCGCAGCCAAGGACATGGCAGCCAGGCAGCATAGACAAGACTCTGCCCTCATGCCCCAATAAGCACAGTTGATGCTGTGGGGCACGGGCAGAGAGCGTGGCTGCCATGGCGCTGCTGGGCTGCCTGGACGATCTGCGGCGGGCCCTGGAGGCGGTGAATGGCCCTGCGGGCAGGCAAGGTGGGGCGGGGCAGGGGGTGGGGCAGGGGCGGGGCCAGTTTTTGGGCACTCAGTCTCTAAAAGGTTCGCCATCACTGTTCTAGAGTCTCAACATCTTTTTACATTGTGATGACCAAAACTGGATGCAGTATTCCAAGTGTGGCCTTACCAAGACATTGTAAAGTGGTATTAATACGTCATGTGATCTTGATTCTATCCCTCTGTTAATGCAGCCTAACACTGTGTTGGCTTTTTTGGCAGCTGCAGCACACTGCTGGCTCATATCTAAGTGATTGTCCACTAGGACTCCAAGATCCCTCTCACAGTTGCTACTATTGAGCAAGGTACCCCTTATACTATACCTGTACATTTGGTTTTTCTTACCTAAATGTAGAACTTTACTTTTTTCACCATTGAATTTCATTTTGTTAGATAGTGCCCAGTGTTCAAGTCTGTCCAGATCCTCCTGTATCTTAAGCCTATCTTCTGGAGTGTTGGCTATTCCTGCCAGCTTGGTGTCATGTGCAAATTTGATGAGTTCCCCATCTATCCCCTCGTCCAAATCGTTGATGAAGATGTTGAAGAGCACTGGGCCTAGAACAGAGCCCTGGGCCACCCCACTACACACTTCCCTCCATGTAGATGCGGTTCCATTGAGGACCACACGCTGAGTACAGCCGGTCAGTCAGCTACTAATCCATCTGGTGGTGATGCTGTCTAACCCACATTTTTCTATCTTATCAAGTAGTAGGTTCTGATCTACTTTATCAAATGCCTTACTGAAGTCCAAGTAAATTATATCCACAGCATTCCTCTGATCCACTAATTTTGTCACTTGGTCAAAGAATGCAATAAGATTTGTCTGGCATGATCTGTTTTTGACAAACCCATGTTGGCTTTTAGTAATGACATTGTTTGTTTCTAGGTGTTCGCTGATTTTTTGTTTGATTATCTTTTCCAGAATCTTCTCAGGTATTGAGGTCAGGCTGATAGGTCTGTAGTTTCCTGGATGTATATGAACTGACTTCCAGAGCAATTCCATTCCAAATTATGACTCTGATGACATAGATGTAATATCTGAGTGGGAGCCATGTTTTTCTAAGTAAAAGAGAAAAAAGGGCAATATTCTACCAACTAGATTCAAAGAGGAAATGATTGATGACGGTTAGAAAAAGGCAATTTAACTAAATTGGCCTTCAACCCAATGTACTGCTTATTCTTAATTGGCTAGTAAGCAACCTAGCAATTATGCTGAGTTGTACAACACTTTTAAAATTGGATGATACCAGTGTAATTATAATAAAAAACTAGTCTAGTATAAAAAGAATGTGTGTATTTCAGCAGATGATCTATAGCCAAGTAGTTCTTTTGGCAATTACTATAAGAAATACACTCACTTCACCAGGCCTTTTACTGTACTAACTACTTCAACATGAAACATTCTTGTTTGCTTGGAACACTGAATAAGAAATAAAAAGTAATATAATCCTTTAAAATTATAGGGACCTCCCACTTCAGATGTTTCTTATACTGCCAACATACATTTACTGTTATATTGCGAAACAAACAAACCCAAACAAACAAAAAGTATGCTATGTCATATGTTACATAATATTGATGAAGTCATCTTGAGTGAAATCATACTCTTGTGATACCTTTTGAAGGAACTAACTAGCATGGGCCATTCTTTTTAAAAAAATTCCCACTGATGATAAGAAAGAAAAATAGCAATATCCTGTGATCTTTATATTTGTAGACTTTGCCACTGGAGAATTTGAAAGCAGACTGAATTATTTATTTGAAATACAGTTCACTACTGTTTTTGGAGTTAACGTTGGTTTATGGTCATTGAAGTTGCGATCATCAATAGAAATTCACTTCTACTTCCGAAACAAATATTGTGTTAGAAATTTTATTGATGAATCATATCACATTATTGTTATTTGTTGTTCAGTGTTCATTCTCATTTAGTCTAAATGATGAATTAAGGGCACATCCCCAATAGCAGGATCAGGTGGGGAGATGGGAACAATGTCTAGCTATTTATTTGGGCTGTCTCTTGGTCTGTGGACTTTGATGAAGCCTGTTATCAAGTATAATTCTGCTACTTTACAGGTTGATTTCCTGACTCTCTTGTGTCCTTTGTGGGGATGAAAGAGATGTGACAAACTGAATTGGGTCTATGGTTTATGGTCCATGGCTTGTTATAGGAGGGAGTATTTTCTGCAGTTTTGAAAAAAGCCTGGTACATCCTCTTTCTCAAGTGACTATCTCTAGATCTGATACTCTCTAAATTTCTCTGTGGGAAAAGCTTGAGTATATTTCAAAGTGCCTTTTTTTGTCTGATGAAGCCCTTTATAGCTTGGGCTAATTATATATTTGACTCCTTCTTCTAAACTGAATCGATCCACTCAATAAGATCAACCTGGGAGAACCCCCCTAGTAGTTCTCCCTTTGGTAAAGTGAAGCAATTGGGTGCTGACAGAATTGTTCCTCAGGGAAAGTGGCTATCTTAGGGAATGGCCTTCTAATTGAAGTTCAATTAACCCCCAAATCAGTGGTCTTCTTGAAATAGATTAAGAATGAGCTTTTCAGGCCAATGTTTGGATTTATTTGATTTATGCCATGAAAGCCAGGCAGTGACTTTGGGTCATCACTCTCTCTCAGCCCAACTCACCTCACAGGGTTGTTGTTGTGGGGAAAATAGAAGGAGGAAGGTGTGTTGGATATGTTCATTACCTTGAAAATAATGAAGGTGGGATATAAATCAATCAATCCATAAAATATATAAAACAGCATAGTACTGTATAGTGCGGTACGCTATAGTGTAATGGTGTTAACTTCAAAAGCTCTGAATAAGCAGCCAATACCGATCTTGTCTGGTAGCTTCCTTTTTGGGAAAAAGAAGGGGAAAAAAGGAACAGGCAATATGTGGGTGTGGGGTTTAGACAGAAAAAAATTGGGTAGTTAGAAAAAGAAGAGAATATATAATTCCTCTCACATGGGATTCATATCCTGCCAGTATTTGATTCAGCCCCATTCATAAACAAGTAACACATTACCAAGAAGACAATACATCCCACCACAATAAAAGGCTGTCCCTTTTTGTCACAAAGGCATAAATGTGTTTTATTTATTATAAGAGAATATTATCTGAACTATGGTACCTCCTTGTAAAGGCATCTATCATTTTGTATATCATAAAATCAGCTTTACCTGGAAGAGAGCATACATATCATCATGCTCATCATGACATTACAATGCAAATGATACACTGCACATTGTGTAATTTGCATAATTGCAAAACACAACTTGCATCATTTGCATAATGTCACAATGCATGTGACATTACTTGCTCCCCTTGCAGAGGACCATGCTAGACTTTCTAATATGTGCAATAAGAATCCTTTAGTAGACTCCATTTAAAGGAATTCTGGTGCCTTTGTTGGCTCTGTTTGGCTAAATTCCTTTTAGGATTTTGTTGTCCAACATCTCTTACCACTCATTATACACTGAAATATACAAATCAAACTAGGAAGCTTCCCCCATCTTAATCTGGTTAACCAGCAGAGCTCAAATTATATTAACAGACTAATTTTAGGCATGCATTTTGTTCTGCTCCTGTAGTCTGTTTGATTAAATGATTATTCATTGCTGATTTCAATTTACAACACAAGAAGCCAAAGCACAACAACACTGAATTAGGCCTGGAATCCAAGCCTAGAAAAAGAAATGGGGCCAGCTGAAATCATAGAAACCAAAAGGAAACAGTTCTGGTCCAAGGGGTTTTCCTGACAAGCATTTCCTGACAAGCATTTTCTTCTTTTGTGTTTAATTTAGATTGTTGTTGGAGGCCAGAAAATAGGATAGCAATCTGGAACATATGAAATGTGTTACTTCCAAATCTTTCAGGAAATATAATTTATGATGACCTCAGCTTCCTGTGCTAATATTTTTCTTCTGTAATTCAGAATATGAATAATTCAAACTTTCTACAAATCTGACCACATTTCCAGTTTCTCAGCCTTTCCCCATGTTTCAGAGAACGGATTAGCACTTGTTTAGCAGCTGATCAACTTGATTGATTATTAGATTTATATTCTAGCTTTTTCCTGGGAATTTAAGGCAGGATATCCCAATGCACTCCCTTCTCCTTTTATCTTTGCAATAACCCTACAGGGAAAGTTGGACAGAGAAAGCAAGAGTGACTGACTCAGAGCCACCTATGAGCATCCATGAAGCTGGGTTTCTCTGCTCCTAATCCAACACCTTAATCACAGCACTTGCTGTGGCAATGGCTCACCAATTTACAGATATACCTAACAAAACCTAATGGTATAGAGCTGGTTCCAGGGTGAAGGAGTTTCCACTTCATGTTCCAAATTATATGAGAGCCCCCAATATCCTGCAGATGTGATTACTAGAAAATAGCAGCTGGAGAAAAAAATCTCAAAATGATCTGAAATTCTCAATATAGGCTTTATGCTAATTAAGTGTTTCACAGATCTTGCCATTTGACAAGATATTGATCTTAAGTATTTCTCAGATCTTGCCTTTGGGAGTACTGCTAGCAGGCTTGTAATAGCTGCCTGAGAGTGCCGAGTGCTCATCTTGCTCCTTTCCCTGTAGATAATAAAGGCAATGTTTCATAATCAAGGCATTCTTAAAAGTCCAAAAGGTCTGGAGTCAGAGCATTCATTTAATCTTCTTGAATTTTTCTCTTACTCACTGGGTCAGACTCACACCAGGCATGGCAATAAACCTTGACTCTCCAGAGACTTCACTAGTACTAAGGAATGTGCTTATAGCATAAGTTCAGAAGCACAAGGCAGCTAGGTCTGTTTATTTTATGGTTATAATGTGGGTAGAATATCTGTAGGGTGGTTTAATTTAAATTTGAATTTAACGGTTTTTAACTGCTGTTTTAATTAGAGGTTTATTGTATACTGCCCAGATAGATAGATACTATATATTTTATTGCAGACAGGATAGAAGGGGTTTTTTTTTTGTCTGTTTACTGTTTAATGCAGAAATCAAGTCATGCTTGTGTGTGTGTGTGTGTGTGTTTCTGTGTGTGCATGTATACATGTGCATTACACTTCAGGTCTACATTTTTTTCGGTGTTTTTGGGGTCAACAGAACTTTAACTAACATATATGGAAATGTTCCCTTCTCACCCTTATGGGTGTCTGTGTCTTCCTCAATCTCAGGTCCTCTACCAGTTTGAGGATTCTGTGCAGGATCTTAGCTGTTCTTAGCCCTGCACTCTTATGGATGTAGAGCTCTGATGTTGCTCTTGGGATCTGTTGGGGCCATTTTCCCGGCTTAGGAGTAATAGCCCTGAGTGCTCCTACCACGATTGAAACCTTTTTGGCCTTTACTTTTCACATTCTCTCCAGTTCATTCTTCAGGTCCTGGTATGCACATATATACATACATACTGTGTCATTGTTCTCTCCACTGTATTTTCTCCTTGAAGTCTGTTCAAGGGGGCTGTTTTTTAAATGATTGGTTTTGAATGCCTTGGATGAAAAGTGTCAGTCCATCAGATAATTTCAAATGCTGAATCTGGATGAACCAATTGTGTAGGGCCCAGGAGAATTATCCTTCCATTGTCCCTTCCTCCAAAGTCCTCATTCATAATAGTCTAGAGATGAATGGCTGTAGTCTCTACTGCTAAGAGAGCTGAAGCTGAAAAAACAAGACACCAGACCTTAATATAAATGCAGTGCAGGTATAATTAGGAGGCCAGGATGAGAAATTGGTTGCTAGCAGTCTGCTTGGATGAAACAGCATGAGAAAGAAATTCAGGATATAAATGTTGGGAGACGCGTACAGAGAAAGTAGATTCCTAGACTTTGCAAAAGGTAACCTTATCATTACTTTGTCTTTGAAGTGTAAGTAAGTATGTTCTTTTGAATGCAATGTGAGTTCCTAGAGAAAAATAATTATGCTAGTAGCCTAGCTATATCGCCAGGAGCTGCTAATTACTGACTCAGTATTATTAAAGTGATTACTTTAAAACACAACACATATTGAATTAGCCTATTCTCCAGGCATCTAACTATTCAGTGGCTGATTTCATTTGATTAACCTGAATACTGATCTAACTAATTTCTGAATTTCTGCAAAAGTCTGGATCCCAAATTGGTCCAATAGATTCCCAAAATATAAGGAGTCACATTAAGGATGGGATTAAACAAGTATAATGAGTTGAATAAATTATAACTGATCTGGTTCAGGTTGTTAACCATTTGAGTTTCTTCAGGCCTGAGATTTTACTTATAGCTGTGCGGAATGACATCTGTACAGAAATATTCAAAAAAATATTCTCTTTAATTGTTCGTGTTATATGTATAAGTGCTTAAGGGAAGGGCATATATCGTTCATGCCATACTGAGGATGGACTATGCCATGTTAACACCCCTTCCCTTCTATCTCATATTCAATAACTTGAATGATCCCTTTGATAGGACTTTGACAGTTTTTGTTCAGGAACCAGAGCAGTGATAGATTTTGTCTGACTTGTCTTTCTTAATCACCAGACTCAGAAGGAATCTGTCTAGATCAGGGGTGTCAAACTGCCGGCCCGTGGGCTGGACGCGTCATCCGGAAGCTGCGCCGACCCTATTGCTGGCAATGGAGAAACCGTCCCGATACGTTGTGCGACGTCACATGACGTCGTGAGTTTGACATGTCTGGTCTAGATCCATATCAAGGTCCTTGGTCTGCTTTCATCTCACTCTGATAATAAACAACAGCTCAGGGAAATAATGACAGTTGAATCATCACAAAAGCAGCTGAGTTGTGAGAAAGATGCATGAAGCTCCAAGTTGGAGAATAGACCTATTCAGAAAAGCAACAGGGAAAATGTTATAGTTCTCATTTGAAGTGGAATAAAGCCTTACAAAGCTGGTTATTCATGGTCTCAGCTTCTCTAGCACTTCCAAATTCAAGAGAGAAGAGAGAGAACAACTAGGGAAAGGGTATTTTTATGGCAGTATTCCCATTATGATGGATCTTTCCCAGAAAGACCTGTCAGAGGCAATTTTTCAGTTGCAATGATGACAGTTATGGGTCAGCTCTGATGAGCCCAGGCAGAAGAAGATATTGCAAGACATAACTTCAAATGTTGTGGAGGCCTAGGAGAAAGTGCTACATCATTATCTTTTAGTCCTCTGGCCTTCAAGCCTCTCCTGTCATGGTTCCAATAGATGAAACCCATCAAAAGAACTTCAAGGCAAAATTCTTCCTTAAAGAACATTTTATTCGGGGAAACAAAGGTATCAGCACTACATAGTTGAACCCAAAAACTAAATTCCCTTCCCCCAGATACAAAATAACAAAGTACAATTCCCACCCCCAATAAGCTGTCATAAATCACATTCTCCAATTAGCCTAAAATGCGGGCTTTTCCCCAGCTCCTCAGCCCGCCAAGATGTTATCAGCTTGTCCTTGAGTTCCCACAAAGCAAAGTTATTAGTACGGCTAGCTGAACTCGAGTTCTCATCCCAACCCCCCTTAGTGCACCTAATTTCTAAATACCAAAAAAAGCATGTTAAATTAAAATAGAAAATGGCTGCATTTTCATCAGTTGTCAGAGCGGGAACATCCAATGTTAGCAGCGTTGACATCCGCCCCCCCTTACAAAAAGGATAGATCCTGTAATTCAAACAAAATTATAGGTTAGGGGTTGGTCCTCAGCTTATTTGGTTATTTCTTATAAAATTTACTAATAAGTCTGTCAGCTTTACATCACTAAATTTTACCCATGTGGCCTCAGACAATGGATACCCCTTCCACTGCACTAAGTACTGTAACTTTCCCTTAAAAAGTCTAGAAATCAAGAATATGTTTCACTTCATAATGAGTTTGTCCAGCTATCATGAGAGGGCCAGGTACCTTTTTAAGGGGAGGTCATAAGGTGGAACCCCGGAAAGGTTTCAGTAGGCTACAATGGAACACAGGGTGGACTTTCCCTAAAAGTCTGGGAAGCTTAACTCCATCGTGACCAGGTTAATGATCCTTATGATGGGGAAGGGACCTAGGTACTTTGGTCCTAATTTCTTACTAGGCAACTTTAGTCGTAAATATTTTGTGGATAAGTAAACTTTTCCCTCAACCTGGAAGGATCTTTGGGGAGCCCTCTTTTTGTCTGCTTGCTTTTTATATGTCTCACAAGCCTTTTTAAGAGCGATTTTTGTTTTGTCCCAAACCTCCTCCCATCTCCTCACCCACTGGTCAAGCGTTTGGGAAGCAGAAGGTCCCTGAGGATATTCGGGCATTGGGTTAACTCTTTCCCTGTGGCAACTTTAAAAGACATAAAACTGGTGCTGCTGTGAACAGAGTTATTGTAAGCCACCTCTGCGAATGGGAGGAGGTCAATTCAGTTCGTTTGCTGATAATCCACATAGCATCTGAGACACTGATCCACCATTGAGCTTTTTCAGCTGCCCCATTCGTAGACAAGTGAAAAGCCGATGACAGATCTTGCGATGAGCCAATTCACTTGAGGAAACTCCTCCAGAACTTGGCTGTAAACTGTACCCCTCGGTCTGAGATTATCCACTTTGGCGCACCATGCAACCTGTAAATGTGCTTTAAAAACATCTTGGTTAGCCTCTGGGCTGACGGGAGTCCTTTGCAGGCAATGAAGTGAGCCTGCTTTGAAAATAGATCTATCACAGTCCAAATTACTGTATTTCCTCTACTTTCAGGTAATTCTACTATAAAATCCATTTCAATTTCTTCCCATGGCTGGGAAGGGTCCGCGACCAGTTGTAATAGTCCAGGGGTTTTTCCCGGAATTCTTTTCATGGTGGCACATACAGCACAGCTCTTGATGTAGTTCTCTATGTCCCGCTTCAAGCCTGGCCACCAAAATTGTCGATGAACCAGATGTAGCATTTTCAAATAACCAAAGTGTCCAGCTTGCTTTACATCATGACTGTGCTTGAGTGCGTTGAGGCAGAGGGTTTCAGGCAAATATAACTTCCCCCCTTTGTAAGCTAATCCAGCCCTGCATGTCAAGGAGGTTGATTGTCTTTGAACCATTGGTCGTTGAGGAGTTCCTGTTTTAATTTCTTCGTCCCACAGTCATCGGGGTTTGGAACTCTCGAAGATGGGGCTCTTTGTGGTATTAGTTGAGTAACAGTTTGCGGTGTCGATATGATTGCTTCATTAACCTCTTCACGTTGGCTCTTGTATTGAGACAATCTAGATAAAGCGTCAGCTAAATTTTTTTCCCCTCCCAGTATGGACTTCAAGATAAAGTTAAATCAGTTAAAATATTATGCCCACCGTACTTGCTTCAGGGACAGCTTGTGGGGAGTTTTCAGTGCCTCTAAATGTTTGTGATCAGTCCATACTTCAAAAGGCACCTTACTCCCTTCCAGGTAATGCCGCCAGTTTAATAGAGCCCAACGAATTGCAAAGGCTTGTTTCTCCCACACTGCCCACCTTCTCTCGCAGTCGGTGAACTTTTTCAAGGTGTAGGCACAGGGCTGTAGACCCCCTCATGGTTATTTTGCAATAGGACGGCTCCGCACTAATTTCACATGGTCAGCCATATTCATGCTGTAAATTAGGATATCATCGAGATACACCAGAACCCCCTTGTACAAGTGATCATGTAGCACCTGGTTGATCCGCTGCATGAAGACAGCTGGAGCCCCCTATAGTCCAAATGGCATAACTTTGAATTGATAGCTCCCCATGGGACAGTTGAAAGCGGTTTTCTATTCATCTCCTTTTCTTATACTTACTCGGTAATATGCCTCTCTTAGGTCCAATTTAGTGAAGACACTCCCCTTTGCTAGGTGGGTTAGCAGGTCCTTCAGGAAGGGGAGGGAGTATTTGTTCTCTATGCTCACAGCATTTAACCCTTTATAGTCTATGCAGAGACGAAGCGACCCGTCTTTTTTCTCTTTAAATAACACCGGGCCCCCCACCTGAGATTTGGCCAGCTCAATGAATCCTCTAGCTAGGTTTTTGTTCACATATAGCTGCAGCTCATCCATTTCATGGAGGGTCATGGCGTATATTCTCGGCTTTGGGAGTTTAGCGCCCAGTAATAGTTCTATGGCACAGTCATTGGGTCGATGGGGTGGTAGGACGTCGCACTCTTTTTTGCTAAATACCTCTGCTAGATCCCGGTACTCGCTGGGGATGAGTGGCTTGCCTGGCTGGGATATGGTAGCTATCTTTGCTAGCTCGGTGGATGGCCTAGACCAGGGCTTTCCAACCGGTGGTATGTGTACCACTTGTGGTACATTAATGAGTGGCAGGTGGTACGCAGCCCTGCCTAGCCAAGTGTAGTGGGGAAGGGAAAGAGCCAGCACAGATAAAGACTTACAGTGAGAGAGTCCTCTGGAGCTGCAAAGGGCCCAGGCTCACTTCTGGCTCACCCTCCCCCATGAGAAAGGAGGAGGGAGGCGGAGACAAGAGAGGCTATAAAAGGAGGCAGTTTGGGAGGGAGAGGGAGAGAGAGAAAAAGCAGCAGCCTTGGGAGGAGGCAGGGTCAGCTCTAGCTGCACCAAAGGGAAAGAAGAAGGAGGAGGAGGGTGAGGGGAGAGGAGATCAAGCAGGCCAGCCATGAGCCAATCTACAACTGCTGTGGCAGCCACCTGTGCTGGCAGCAGCAAACAGGCAAGAAATGCAGTGGGGGAGGGGTCGCCCTCCATGAGGAATGAAAAAAGGCAGCAATGGCTGGAGGTGAGGCACGGAGGAGGAAGGGAGAGAGGGAGATGGAGAGTGGAAGGATTCTTATGTGCTTTTGTGACTTTGAAGTTCTGGGATTTGTGCAATGTGGGCTTTGTGTTCTTAAGGAGTGTTTGGCAATTTCTATTTGGCTGATGTCTCGTGTTAGCTTCTATTGCTCTGCTGTTGTTAGCTGTAAGTTTTGCTGCAAGGGATTTTGAAGTATTTTTCTCCTGAATGGATTTTGCCTATAGCATTCCTTTACTTATGAATGGAGCCATTTGGGGAGGCTGCCTTAGCCGGCAGCCAGTACTTACATTTTTTTTTCTTCCTTAAGTGCCGGCTGCACTCCTTAACTTTCTTTTCTAGCCAGTAGCTAATTCTTAAAGGGGAATGTGCCCTTTTAAGCTAGTTCACTCAGCAGCTTGTCTTTTCTGTCTCTGGAGGCCTTTCCTTGTTTGATCAATATATGGAAGAGGGAAAATATGGGGGGTGGGTGGGGTTCAAATTCTTCCTTCATAAGGAGATGGGAATGAGAAAAAGGAAGGCAGGGAAGGGAGGCAGGGAAGGAAGTCCCACCTTAGCACTTGGCCACCAGCAACTCTGCCATTGACTTTGCTTGTCAAAAGGTTGCAGAAGGGGATCACATGACCCTGGGACACTGTGACCATCATAAATATGAATCAGTTGCCAAGCATCCAAATATAAATCACATGACCCTGGGCATGCTGCAATGGTCATAAGTGTGAAAAATGGTCATAAGTTATTTCAGTGCAATTGCAACTTTGAACATGTTTTTTTTTTGGTCATCAAGTTTTTGACACCTTGCTAGGTGGTACTCAAATATTGCCATATCCTAAAAGTGGTACAATTGGTAAAAAGGTTAAAAAGCCCTGGCCTAGACCCTCCAGTAACGTTGGCTGAATCAAGAGGAGGTTTGGGCCCTATGTGCAATCTCATAGTCCTCATCCCCTTTTCCCACCAAATAACCAGGCTAGACCTAAAATCTAACCAGGCTAGACCTAAAATCACTGCCTCAGTCATCTTTGGAGCCACCATGAAATGGATGAACTTCCAATGATCACCTATTTCTAAGCGTATAGGCTCCGTCAGTTGTGTGACTAAAGTTCCTCCCATTAAGGAGCCATCTGCTTGTTCAAATCTCATGGGCTTGGAAAGCAGTCTTGCCCGTATACCCATTTTAATGGCAAGTGGCAAACTGATAACGCACTGGGAACATCCTGAATCTACTAGCACCCTTAAATCCACTTGTACACCCGTCTTGGGGACTATGAGTTTGGCAGCAAGAGAAAAAGGTGGAATGGGTCAACTCACCATCGGGTCGTTCTCCCCTTCATTGTCGCTGTCGTAGGAGGATAGAGCGGTAGCATATCCAGCTTGGGTCTTGGCGCTCTCCTGCGTAGGCAACGTGACTTGGGCAATGGGTTCCTGTGTGATCCAGTTTGACTTTTCTTTCGTCGGCTGCTGGGCTGGTTTCTTCCTCACCGGTGGTCCCAATCTGCTCTGCTGTTGGGGATATGGGCAGCTCGCCGCTCGGTGTCCCCTGTTGCCCACATCTGAAACACTTGATTGATTGACCAGCAGGTGGTTTGGGGGATTCTATGGCTGCAATGGCTGGGATTCTTCAGGGAGGCGGACGCCTGGTCTGCTCTGGTTTCGGCCCGGCTTCCTGCGGTGGTGGCTTCTTATAATGAGCAAGTTCAACGTCCAACCTTATTGCTGCCTGATACCACTCCTGCAGTAGGTTAGGGATAGCTCAATAGACACAGGCCTGGGAAAGGTGATCATTAGCCCTTCCTTAAAGTGATGAACTAGGGATTGTTCAGGCCACCTTTCTATTTGACCTGCTACCTTGCAAAATTCTGGTACGTATTCCAAAGCAGGTCTGCCGGCGGCGGCACCTGCGGCATCCCCAGTTGCTGCAGGCCCCCCAGCGGTTGTTGTACAATCAGGGGCTGTTGCTAATCCCACTACTGCTACGCTCCCACTGTGGCTGGTCTCCCAGCAGTGGCTGCGGCATCCCCAGTTGCCGCAGGCCTCCCAGTGGTTGTTGCACATTCAGGGGTTGGGGCCAGCCCCACTGCTGCTGCGCTCCCACCTGTGGCTGACCACCCAGCAGTGGTGGCTGCAGCATCCCCAATTGCTGCAGGGGCCCCAATGGTTGCGGCGTTCCGACCTGTTGCTGCCTGGCCAGATCCAACAATGGGCTAAGAAGCAGGTGTGGTTCCAGAGTTGATGTTGCTTATCTTTTCCTATGGAGATTGGCAAGTGCCTAATTATGTCAACCCTTGGCTATTTCCTTTCTGGGCTAACCAGTTGAGCTGGGCTAAACTCAGTTCTTTCCCATTTTGAAACCCAGTTGACTGATGACTGAGAGAAAATCAGAAAATTTTGGTTATAATTGGAAATACTTAATACTCAATTTAGTAAAGCTGCATTATGCAAATCTCACATAAGTCTCCTGTGTGTTTATTTATTTGCATGTGTGTGTATGCGAATAATATATGAGTAGGTATGAAGAAAGGGAAGTCTTGGTCAATTTTCTCATACTCTCTTTCTCCCTCTCTACAACACACACACACACACCATATGGAACAAATACAATATCCTAAATTCCAGGAAACTGAATAATGAGTAAAGAAGTGAAGCACAGATTTGCAAGAAATGGACTAAAACCAACTACTTGAAATAAGATTTAATTGTAAGCCTTTTTCTAGTTTATTTTTTAGCCTTCTTAGGTGGTGTGGCACTTTAATTATAGAAAATCCAGCCAGACTTTTATAAAATAATCTAAAAAGCACCTTTTCACCTTCTGTTCTCAAATTTGGCAGTGAAAAATTATTCTGATTGTGTTTTATTTGGAGGGCTATTATTTTGTCAAATGGAATATAATTAGAGCAGATATTTAAAATGCTGTGTAATTGTACTGAAACCCTTTGATAATGCAATCACGTCTTCTGTGATTTGTTCATTGACTTTTGGTTAACAATACCAACATTAGAAAATGATGTAGCAATGTTTATAAAAAACCATGTTTTGCTTCAGTTTTTCATAATTCAGAAGGACAGATTGTCCTCAGGCAAATTTGTAAAAAATAGTAATCTTTGAATTCATGCCTTCTTGGAAAATTGTACAAAGTAGAATTCTTTGTTTACCTTTAATCTCAAATATTAAGGGACCATTCTTTGGCTGCAATAAAGCACTTTGCACATGGCCAAAAGAAATGCAATTAAAAACATGAATTTGCATTTATTAATTGCTTCTTAGTCAGGAACAATAAGTTACATTTTAAAATAACAATTTGTTCTGTGATGTCAAGCTTGAAACCTGGCATCAGAATCAGAAATCCAGTTTATGTTGTATTCAAATCAAACTCTGGTGGACATTCTTCCTGCTTCCTTACTGTTAAGGATATAAACATTCTCGGAATCAATTTTAGACTGTTAGGATAAACAGGAGGAAGAATACTGGGGAGTTCAGTGACCTGGCTGAAGAATGCCTTGACTCCTTTCCTGAAAGCAGAAAAAATGGAAAGACTTTTCATAGCTTGGACATAACATAATAAAAGACACTCTCAATAGAAAGAATATCTGTAGCTTAGGGTTGAACTCTGGAGTCCTTGGTGCTCTCTGAACTTAATTGTTTACTTGCAGATGTTTCATTACCTCAGTAGATAGAATCATCAGTACCAGTTCTCTGGTGCCTAGGAACATGTAAAAAGGCTCAGTTATACATTTCATTTTTTGCACTGCCAATTTTCATCATCATAGTTGGATAGATCTTTAGATATTGCAAAAAAAGGGAAGGGGATGAATTTTTTTGGGAGGAGTGCATGTTGCCCAACTCCAGCTTTAGATGGAGAACAACCTCCACTAATTTCTATTAAGTGGTCTTTTTAAGGGATAGCAACATACTCTCCCCATAGTTTGGTTTGTGTGCTTTGTTTATGCATTTATTTATTAAATATATTTGTGTGCTTAATACTGTTCATATTTAACACTGTATTAACAATGAATTGGAATGAAGAAACTGGCCCTTTGGCAAAGAAGGGATCTGATTTTGGGTAATCTCTAGGAGCAATTAAAGCTCAAATTGGCAATTCCAAATCCTTTTTCTACAGCTTATGCGCTGGCTAGCTTCCAGATGTTCACTCTGTAGCTGATAAGACTTGGAAAAATGAAAGTGCAACGGTCATATTATGTGTGCAATTTTGGTGCGCTGATAATCCAGTTGTCCTTTTCTTGCAGAGGTTACAGGGAGAACTATCTATAACTAGATCAACTATTTTCCTCTTGGTATTACAGAGTTTTGCTGCTGGAATATGTTGTAAAATGTTGTTTTGTGCACTTTGAGAAAGCAACCTGTTATGCAGCGGAAATCTCAGGGGCATCCAGTCCTTCATTTATCGTCCATTTCAGCAAAATGTAACAACTTTGCTCACATCAGAAATTTCAATTTAGTCTAGTTTCAAAACCACATTGTGTTATAGATGCTGTGGATGAAGGTGATTTCAAGAGGAAGGTGGGGGCGCAAAAGAGATGGATTTCTCTGTTTCTAATCAGAACAGCTGCAATAGTATGAATTCTCAAATATACAGCACATCCAGGTCTGTGTATATGTAATAGTCAGATGCATATCTCAGTGAATGATAAACCACATCCACCCAGCATTCTTTGCCAGTTGTAGATTGGCTGAACAACATTTGAAACATAATATTGTAAGAGGATTTGAAGAAATGTTAGTGGTTAGTGAAGTGAAAGTGGTTTAAAAAGAGAGATAACAGACCTATAAAAATATTGTTTTGTATAGACGAGGGGTGGCAATTAATTTTCCAAAGGGGCCATATGAGCAACTGGACTGTTGTGGAGGGCCAAACTAATGTAATCTGATTTGATGTCCTCAAACTGGCTCACCTCAACTCCTCAGGTTGTTTCGGGCGAAAGGCAAGAGCTGCACAGGAGCAGACAAGCGCTTTCTCTCCTCACCCTTCCCCAGCCGTCGGCTGATTGAAGGAGTGCATAGCGACTGGGCAGAGCCAGACTCAATTTGGCTGGACAGGAACATCCAAAGGGCTAGATGTAGCCTGGGGGCTCTAAATTGCCCAAGTTTGGTATAGATAATGTATGTGAATGTGTTTGTGTGTGAGAGAGAATAACAGGTATTTGATGTCATCAGCTGTGATGGCTACCAATTTAGATGATCTTAAAAGGGGACTGGACATATTCAGTGAGGATCTGGCCATGCTATCAATAGTTACAAATCTTGATGGATGTGTAGTGCTTTCTGTATCACAGGCAGAATATCTAAGTACAGGTAGTCCTCAACTTAACATCACAATGGAGCTCAAAATTTCCATTGTTAAGCAAGGCAATTGTTGAATTAGTGGCACCCCGTTTTATGATCTTTTTTTGCCATGGTTGTTAAGCAAAAGTTAAGTGAATTATGTGGTTGTTACGTGAATATGGATAGCCCATTGACTTTGCTTTTCAGAAGCCAGTCGGGAGTTTGCCAATGGTGATTGCGTCACCCCGGTTGCACATGACAGTGTAACCATCATAAATACATGCCAGTTGCAAGCGCATTGATCATGTGACCATGGGATGCTGCAATGTTTATGATAACCAGCCATAAATCACATTTTTTCAGTGTGGTTATAACTTCAAATGGTTACTAAATGAATGGTTGCAAGTCAATGGCTATCTGTAGCAGCTAATTGACAACAACAATAGAAGGCTACTATTTTTCCATTACATGGACTTAGAGGTTGTATCTAGTTGGCTTTGTATGAGATGGAATGCTGGACTAAGTGGTCCTTTAGTCTGACCCACAAAACTTTTCTGATGCTCAAGTGCTAATTCAACAAACCCCAAGGAAATCTGTGAACATCACTTTTGAATAACATTTATCTTCTTTGCATGTTCCCTACATTTCCCTCCTCATTTACACAACTGCAACAACAAAGGTATCTGAGGTGGCCACATTTTATATCAGAATCATTAAAAAGGAGTTCTTGGGATATTCTCTCTTTGGCATTAATTTTGATCACAGAGCCGTGTCTATTTGTGAAAAGACATATTGCCTACTTTAACTCTAGTCTGTCTTAATCCTACCAAAACTCAACATGGGTTATGACATTCCAGCAACATTTTAGCCCATTGAGAATCAAAAGATGACACCACCTATCGTAATGGGAACCCTTTATACAGTGAAAACTATAGATTTTCAAAATGTGACTCCCAGCTTCTCAAGGATGCATTATGGCTAGTTAAGAGAGTGAATATAACTGTCATAGAACAGGATTCCTTTTTTTAATTTTTCTGTTAAGTCCTTGACATATAAATAACCATTCTGGGCAGGGAAACATGACAAGATATTGTAACATCCCAAGTTTCACATAACTGACGCCAATCTAGAAATGATTTCCTGTTTTGAAATTGTTCTTATGCACAACATTGAATCCACCCACCTTTCCTTCCCTAAAATGTCTGTAGCAGATATCCACTTTCCCATTAATGAGACTAAGTTAATTTATCAGTTATACCCTACAGGCAGTTTGAGAATGTATCTTTTAATTGCACCAGACAATTTAGGTCTTTATGTTTGCATGTAATGCAACAAAAAGTTATTTTATACAAAGTGGAAGCAGGCAAGATTCTCACAATTCTGATGGTATAGATAAAGATATAGATTATAGATAACAATGATATAAATATAGGTGCTATAGATTTACATTAAATATAAATGCTATTGTACATCTTGGCACTAACGACCTATCCCAAAGAGACATACTCTCTGTGCAGAATGATTTCCAGAGCTTGGGGCAGGAACTTAGCACGATAGGCTGTAGGCTTACTTTTTCAGAGGTTTTACCAGTGTATAAGGAACAAAATGGAAAAGGCCAGCGTATAGCAGAATTCAATATGTGGCTAAAGGAGTGGTGTAAAGGGGAAGGCTTGGGTTATATTAGTCATGAAGTCTGCAGCTGGTCCAATGAACAAGTGTACGAAAGAGATGGCTTGCATCTATCAAAGAAAAGGACTGAGTTACTTGGCAATAAATTCACAGATTTTCTGGAGAAATATTTAAACTAAACAACAGGGACAGTGAATTAATTGATACAGAACATTCCTGTCCCTGGCAATCAAAAATTATAGAGTTATCAGTGCATGTGACATAGAGGTGTGTGCAGACAAGAATATCAACCTAGCTTTCAAGCAAAATCAAGCTTTTAATAGTGCCACACCAAGTGCACGAATCAAACAGGTGGTAAGAAAATAGGGGAACTCAGGCACCATACAGGTTATGTAGAAAGTAAACACAGGGTCAGTCATAAAGTGCTCAAATGATACACCAATGCACAGAGTAAACAGGGTGAACTAAAAATTCAGGTAAATGAGGGCAGATATGATATTGTTGCCATTACAGAAACTTGGTGGGATAAAACCCACAAATGGAAAACACAGCTAGAGGGATTTAAATTATTTAAAAGAAAACAGACCAAATAAAAGAGGAGGTAGAGTTGCTTTCTGTATAAGAAATAACTACATCTCTACAGAAATAGAGCACAACAATGATGAAAACTGTTTCGAATGCATTTGGGTCAATATAAAAGGGGGAAAAATGACATTGCCATAGGTGTATACTATAGGCCACCCAACCAAACAGAGGAAATAGATGAACTATTTGCTAGTCAGTAACTAAGGTATGTAGGAAGCAAATCACAATAGTAATGGGGGACTTTAATTACCCTGACATCAACTGGGAGACAAACTATGCACCAAGTGGAAGATCAAACAGATTCCTGACAAACTTAGCAGACAACTTTGTCTCCCAAAAAGTAGAGAAGGGAACTAGGGGATTAGCCATATTGGACCTAATTCTCACTAACAGAGATGAAATGATAGAAAGTGTTGAAGCCACAGTAACCTTGGTGGGGGGAGTGATCATGCAATGTTGGAATTCAACATTATGCAAGCACAAACAATAGAACACAGTCAAACTAGAGTCTTGGACTTTAAGAGAGCTAATTTCAATAAACTTAGAGAGAGCTTGAGAAGGATTCCATAGATGAGAATCCTCAAGGGGAAAACAACTCAGCTTGGGAAATTTTGAAAAGTGAGATTATAAAAGCCCAGTCTAGCACAATACCAGTGAAGAAAAAAAATAACAGCTCTCAAAAGAAACCACCATGGCTGCATAAAGAACTGTCTGATAAATTGAAAGACAAAAAAGACAAGTATAAAAAGTGGAAAGAGGGACACATAATATAAGCAGAATATAAGCAAACAGCCTGAGCCTGAAAAGATGAAGTGAGGAAAGCTAAGGCTCAAAATGTACTAAGGCTTCTGACAAAAGTAAAAAATAACCAAAAAAAGCTTCTTTCAACATGTAAAAAACAAGAAAAAAGTTAAGGAAATGATTGGTCCATTAGTGGGAGAAAGTGGCAAGAGGGTGACAAGCAACAGGGAGAAAGCAGAACTACTCAACTTGTTTTTTGCATCCATATTTACACAAAGGGAAAAAACAGTCCAACCTATCAAAAACAGTACCATAAAAAACAGATTAGAAACACAAGTTAAGATAGGCAAGAAAATGGTAAGTGAGCATCTGTCCACCCTAGATGAGTTCAAATCACCAGGACCAGATGGACTACACCCCAAGGTTCTGAAGGAACTGGCAGATATGATCTCAGAACCACTGAACTATATCTTTCAAAGATCCTGGAGCACTGGGGAACTATCAGAGGACTGGAAAAGAGCTGATGTAGTTCCTTTCTTCAAAAAAGGAAAAAAATGGATCCAGGAAACTACAGACCTATCAGCCTGACATCAATACCTGGGAAGATTCTGGAAAAGATAATCAAGCAACGAATCAGCGAACACTTAGAGGCAAAGAAGGTCATTACCAAAAGCCAACATGGGTTTGTCAAAAACAGATCATGCCAGACAAATCTTATTGCAATCTTTCACCAAGTGACAAAATTAGTGGACCAAAGCAATGCTGTGGATATAATTTACTTGGACTTCAGTAAGGCATTTGATAAAGTAGATCACAACCTACTACTTGATAAGATAGAAAAATGTGGGTTAGACAGCATCACCACCAGATGGATTCATAGCTGGCTGACCGGCTGTACTCAGCATGTGGTCCTCAATGGAACTGCATCTACATGGAGGGAAGTGTGTAGTGGGGTGCCCCAGGGTTCAGTTCTGGGCCCAGTGCTCTTCAACATCTTCATCAATGATTTGGATGAAGGGATCGATGGGGAACTCATCAAATTTGCAGATGACACCAAGCTGGCAGGAATAGCCAACACTCCAGAAAATAGGCTTAAGATACAGAAGGATTGTGATAGACTTGAACATTGGGTGCTATCTAACAAAATGAAATTCAATGGTGAAAAAAGTAAGGTTCTACATTTAGGCAAGAAAAACTAAATGCACAGGTACAGTATAGGTGGCACCTCGCTCAATAGTAGTAACTGTGAGAGGGATCTCGGAGTTCTAGTGGACAATCACTTAAATATGAGTCAGCAGTGTGCTGCAACTGCCAAAAAAGCCAACACAGTTCTAGGCTGCATTAACAGAGGGATAGAATCAAGATCATGTGAAGTGTTAATACCACTTTACAATGCTTGGTAAGGCCACACTTGGAATCCTGCATTCAGTTTTGGTCACCACAATGTAAAAAAGATGTTGAGAATCTAGAAAGAGTACAGAGAAGAGCAACAAACATGATTAGGAGACTGGAGGCTAAAACATAAAAAGAAAGGTTGCTGGAATTGGGTATGTCTAGTTTAATGAAGAGAAGGACAAAAGCTGACATGATAGCAGTGTTCCAATATTTGAGGGGTTGCCACAAAGAAGAGAGAGTCAAGCTATTCTCCAAAGCACCTGAAGACAACACTAGAAGCAACGAATGGAAACTGTTCTGTTTTCGATTGGGTAGACATCGAAGAGACTGGTTTAACAATAACAAAGGTTTATTCATTAATATATACACTGAACAGAACAGAAAACGAAACTAGCTCCCTCCTTTTTATACATGGAGCTCTGGTTAATGCTAACCAATGAATGCAGAGGTTTCTCCCGCGCTAAAATAACAAGTCTGCCCGGGCCCCAGACATTCTGTCTCTTCAGTGACCACGTGGCCACCTTGCAGCTGCTGCCTCATACAACTGAATACATTACATCCCTCCCCCCTTAGTGAAGAGCATACTGTACCCCCTTTTATTTGGTTACTTAATAAGCCGCCCCCGGATGGAGGCTACCCATTCACCTTATTTGTAAGCCGTTCCCGGAAGGAGGCTACCTGTTTCTTTCCCTAACCTTAGCCCAGCCTGCGACCTTTTAGGATGAGGCGCTCTTCCTTTGTTCATTACAGCTTTAACAAGCAGCTAATGGAAGCTTTAGAAAACACTACTGGCAATGCCAGCTTGTGTAAAAGTATTTTTTGTATCACTTGAGCACGCTTCAATACTACCAAGAATTCCGATGCTAAGCTAGCGCAGACAGAGCCCTCACGTACTCCTTGAGGAATTTGGGAGGTCCTCGGATTTGCTCCGATCTCCGCGGAAGTGCCGCGGTTGCCTGATCTGCAAGCTTGCCCACCGGGCTCGGCAGACCAGGACTTGAGGACCCGTTTGAAATGGTCGGAGTTGGGGCCGGGTTGGGATAGAGTTCCCCTGAAGAGGGGTGGTGTTCCCCTGATCTGTCGAAACAGATGGTTGGGGGTTGTGTCCTGGATGGGCAACTCCCTCCCTGTAGAGAGGCGTGAATGGTTGGGGGTTGTGTCCCGGATGGGCAACCTCTCCCGTGGAGAGGCTGGAAAAATCCAATTCACGCAATGTCCCCTGTGCGTGGTGCCTGAGTCAGGAGCCGCCTTGAAGGCAAACCCCTCAATCACTGTTTGCGATGAGCCAGATTCTGGGTCTTGTTGACCGTCCCAATCACTCTTGGGAGATTCCTCCCCCCCCAGAGCAGAGCCAGGAGCGGAAGAGTGGTTTGGCAACCTCCAGCGAAGCTGGTCGATATGGCGCCGCAGCACCCGACCGTCTTCCAACTCCACTTCATAGGAGAGAGGGCCGTTGACCCTACAAACGACAGCCACCACCCAGAAGTTACCAGGCCCATAGTTTCGAGCCCAAACCGGATCGCCCAAGTTCATCCGCCGCGGTGCCCATGGTTGGGACACCTGCGCTGCAACGCAATCCGGATGTAACCTATCCAGCTTAGTGATAAGCCAGTGACCCCATCAGAGCTCAGCGGGGCTTTTGCCAGTAGCAGTACATGGAGTGGTGCGGTGGCACAAGAGAAAGTCAGCCAACCGGTGATGCCAGTTGCCATGCGTTAGTCGTTTCAAAGAGTCGTTTCAAAGAGTAGTTCGCACCATGCGTTCTGCTTGACCATTTGATGCCAGGTGAAAGGGCGCCGACGTAGCGTGGCATATTAGATTTGCCCGCAGAAAGGACTGGAACTCCGAGGAAGTAAATTGAGTTCCATTGTCGGAGACAATTATGTCCGGCAGTCTGTGAGTGGCAAAAATGCCACGCAGAACCCTGATGGTGATAGTGGAAGTGGCAGCGGACACTGGAACCACCTCCAGCCACTTAGAGTGACTGTCTACCACAATAAGAAAGAGTTGCCCCTGAAAGGGGCCAGCGTAGTCGATATGGATCCTCGACCAAAGATCCTGTGTTGTTTCCCACCTATGGATGGGAGCTTGGGGCATTTCTGGCCTGGACTGTTGGCAAATGTGACACCCTTGTACCTGGGCTTCGATCTCCTTATCGAGCCCTGGCCACCACAGGTGACTGCGCGCAAGCGCCTTCATTCGGACTATTCCCGGATATCCCTCATGCAGAGATACCAGGACTCTAGTCCTCAGTGAGGTCAGGATGACTACCCGACTGCCCCACAGTAGACACCCTTTGAAAATGGAGAGTTCCGATTTTCTCCTCCAAAACCCCTGAAATTCTGTGCTCGGACACGTGTCCGGCCATCCTGATAACACCCAGTTTAACATGCGTATTAACGTGTTGTCAGCAGCTGTCTCCGCTGCTACATCCCTGCATGGAGAGGGGATTCAGGCAAATCCTGAATAGAAAGGATATGGGTTGCTGGGGCAGGGTCAGGCTCTATGTCCCTTAAAGGCAACCTACGGAGGCCGTCTGCATGGCCTATCTCTTTGCCCAGCTTGTGAATCATGCAAAAATCATATTCAGAGAGGAATATGGACCATCTCAACATCCTAGGAGATATTATGTGGGGTGTCTGCTTGTCAGTTGTAAACAGCTCCAACAGTGGCTTGTGGTCCGTGAAGACCGTGAAATGGTGACCATACAAGAAGTCATGGAACTTCTTGATGCCCGCTACGATTGCCAATGCTTCTCGATCTATCTGCGCATAGTTACGCTCTGCGGCAGACAGGGTTCTGGAGTAATAGGCTGAGTCCCATCTGTTTTAAGATGACTTAAAACAGCTCCGATCCCGTACAGGGAAGCGTCGCACGCTATGCAAACAGGGAGCCGCTCATTAAAATGAGCTAATACTGCGTTTGAGGAAAGCAATGCTTTAACTGCAGCAAAGCTTTTCTCGTGGATACTCGTCCATGCCCAAGTAGCCTGCTTGTCTAGGAGCCGGTGTAATGGCTCCACCACGGCTGCCTTGTGGGGAAAGAATGCGTGATAGAAATTCAACAGTCCCAAGAATGCTTGGAGTTCTGTTTTTGTTTTGGGACTGGGTGCTTGCTGGATCGCCTCCAGCTTAGACTGAGCAGGGTGTATGCCTTCTGTGTCTATGCGAAACCCCAAAAACTCAGTGGATGTGACTCCAATCTTGCACTTATCTTTCCTGAGTTTCAGGCCCACTTTTCGAAACCGCAACAACACGGCCTTAAGTCTCTCAGCTAGATTCTCTACTGATTCCCCTGCGATGAGGACATCATCGAAGTACGGGCATATGCCCGGGTGGTCTCTGAGTGTTCACTCCATGACATTCTGAAAGATACCTGGTGCTACGTTAATGCCGAATTGTAGCCTGCGCACCTTGAAAGCCCCCCGATGGGTTACAATGGTCTGTGCCTCTGCCGTGGCTTCATCCACCGGTAGCTGTTGGTAGGCTTGGGCCAAATCAAGTTTAGCGAAAATGCAACCCCCTTGTAAAGATGCCAGAATATGGCTGACTGGCACGGGATAGGAGTGTTGCTGCAGTGCTTTATTCAGCATGCACTTATAGTCAGCGCAGATTCTGATCTCTCCGTTGGCCTTAAATGGCATCACTATGGGGGTTTCCCATGGACTGCTGTCCATAGGCTCTAAGATGCCCTGCTGCAAAAGTTTGTCCAATTCAGCATTAATTTTGTGCTTTAGAGCGAACGGCACCCGACAAGGCTTGATCCTAATCGGTGCGACAGAAGGATCTAACCTCAATGCAATTGGTGGCCCCTTATACTCTCCCAGTTCGGTAGTGAACACGTCCACGAAGTCTTTGCAGACTTGTTCCAAACTGGCCGTTTTTACGCTGTTCAACCCCATTACCTGGATTCCCAGAGCCTCGAACCAATCAAGCCCGATTAGGCTTGTCCTGTCCCCATTTACCACAACTACAGTCAGCAATCCCTTGAATTTCCAAAATTCCACCCTTATAGTGACCTCCCCTTTTACTCTGACTGGGGAATTCTGGAAATCAGTCAGAATTAGATTTGATGGCCTCATTTTCAGCTGTTGACCACTCCGGCCACAAATTCTATTAAGAGTGCTCTGGGATATGATGGACACAGCAGACCCCGTGTCCAGTTCCATCCGCAATGGGACCCCCTGCAACCTTACTTCGAGTTGCAGCTTTTTCTTTAATGGCCGCTGTCCCCCGGTTCTATGGACGCTGCGCCTGCTGGCACAGAACCCTCGGTACCTTTCCGAGGCAACTCTTTCGTGGCACTCTCTTTTCCGCGCCCTAAACACACAACAGCGATATGGCCTTGCTTGCCACATACTCGGCAATGAGCAGTCCGGAACCGGCAGTCGGCTTGCTTGTGGCGACCCCCGCACCCCATACACCTAGGGAAGGGATCTGCCTTGTCAAGGGGTCTCGACAGTCCTTTTTCCGGTAGTTGTCGCACCAGGTCAACTTCCTGGTCCAACTCGGCCTCTTCGTCCATTTCGACGTCCTCGTGGTGGATGGTCTGCGATGGGGAAGTGTTCTTTGAGAGCTGCAAGGCCCTTACAGCTCCGCCAGCTGCTTCCTCTGTGGTGACCTCTCGCAATGCCTCTTGGAACGATACCGTCTCCTTTGCAAAGATCTTTTGCTGGAGCTCTCGGCTCCGTAGTCCGCAAACCAAACGGTCCCATAACCGTTCCTCTAAGTCCTTGAACTCACACGGCCTCGCTGCCTGTCAGAGGGCTGCAATAAATTCAGTTACGGACTCTCCTGGACACTGGTCCCTCTGTTCGAAGGCATGCCGCCATGTGATGACCAACAGCTTCAGCTCGAAGTGCTCCTTGAGCATCTTTTTTAGCTCTCCGTAGGGCACTGTCTCCAATGGCACTGGGGACACGAGGTTTTCCGTGATGTCGAAGATGGCTTGGCCGCAGACGCAGAGGAGTGTGGTGGCCTTCAGCTCGTCTTCTGCGACTCGGTTAACGCGGAAGTAGTTCTCGGCCCGGGCGACGTACGAACTCCACCGCTCCGGGTGAGCTACGTTGAATTCCGCTAGTCGACCCAGCTTGGCCATGCCAAGTCTCTTCTCTACCCATGCTGCCACAAGTTAGAGGGTTTTCCAGGCAGTTCCTCGCAGCACTCTCCCCCAGCATTTGCGTACTGGCGGGTGAGTGAGCCTCAAATAGGAATGCAGTTCCTCTGCGTGTCTGGCCCTCCTTAGGTTGATTCAGGGCCTTCTTTAAGGTGGCAGCAGTATCCCACCTTTGTCGCCAATTGTTCTGTTTTCAATTGGGTAGACATCGAAGAGACTGGTTTAACAATAACAAAGGTTTATTCATTAATACATACACTGAACAGAACAGAAAATGAAACTAGCTCCCTCCTTTTTATACATGGAGCTCTAGTTAATGCTAACCAATGAATGCAGAGGTTTCTCCCGCGCTAAAATAACAAGTCTGCCCGGGCCCCAGACATTCTGTCTCTTCAGTGACCACATGGCCACCTTGCACCTGCTGTCTCATACAACTGAATACATTACAGAAACTAACTAAAAAGAGAAGCAACCTAGAACTAAGGAGAAATTTCCTGACAGTTAGAACAATTAACCAGTGGAACAACTTGCCTCCAGAAGCTGTGAATGCTCCAACACTGGAAGTTTTTAAGAAGAGACTGGACAGCCATTTGTCTGAAATGGTATAGGGTTTCCTGCCTGAGCAGGGGGTTGGACTAGATGATCTCCAAGGTCCCTTCCAACATTATTATTCTTATTAGTATTATTATTATATTATTATTATTATTATTATATTTATTATTATTATTATTATTATTATTATTATTATTATTATTATTATTATTATTATTATTATTATTATTATAGACTCAACACATTCAAGATGTAAAGATAGAGATAAAGATGATAGAGATAGAGATATGTGTGTGTATACATACATACATACATGTGTGTGTGTGTGTGTGTGTGTGTGTGTAAACAAGTAACAGCTAAGTGACAATTAAGGCAGTCTTGAGTTTTTTAAAGCTCCCTGTGGACACAACTGCTTAACAAATATCTACAGATTTTGCCTTGCATATTTTTGCATTGCTATGAACAAGGAATGAGCTACTTTTGACCCTAATTCTAAGATCATGTACTGAAACAAAAGTTCAGGACTGTTGTCTCTTCATTTAGCTTGCTACTTGGAAAAGCAGAAGAAGGATGAAAAAATGAAAAGAGAGTTCATATAGGAATAGATGCTCAACCTCTTTGGGCTTCAGGATCACCTATTATGTACTTCAGTTTTAACTGCTAAATGAGTCCCAGAACATTTTTATGAAAGAATAAAGGTCAGTGGGAGGGGGAGAGGGGAAAAAAATCCTGTCTGTGAAACAATGACATGAAAAGGGTCGAACAGACTTCTTCAGCACTGCAAAGAAGGGAACACATGTATCTATTGTTCTGGAATGGTTGCATAGGTGTTCCATTTAATGTTCTGGCTAAAGGGCGTTCAATCAGCAAAGCACAAACAGGAAGTTGGATCAACTAATCAGCATGCAGGGTGCTCACCTTTGCACAATGCACAGTTGGGGTTTAAGAGGTGTTTGGGTCGATCCATCTGCTCCGATTTGCAACCTAGGTTTAGCTATCAATCCCTTTGCAATGTAGGTATGCGATTATGGTTATGGGCCATTGCAGGCAACTCTAAATCAGCCTTAAGGAGTAAGGCCCTCAGTCCATTTCTCCCTCATGAATGAATTTACAATATGCAGACTTTACTTCATGTGACAAAATCCAGCAGCCTGACAGCACCAGATCTTCAGTAAGTTCAGAGAATGCTTCAGCCAAGGGATAAATAATAGAGTAACAAGAGCTCCTATCTTCCCTGTATGCCAACTTCAGCAACAAACTTTATTCCGCAGGCTGGATTATTAATAAAGGAGATGTCTAAAAAAATGCAAAACCATCGCTGCGTTTCCATTCTTGATTTAAATCAACTAACTTAAGCCACTGAAAGAACATTCACATACAACAATATTTGAAAGTTACTTACTTATTCTTCCTAAAATTAAGAGACATAAGTAACTCTTTTCATATTTCACATGCTATTGATGAACAGGAAGAGGTAAAGAAAGAGCAAGAGCTCCCAAATACAGAATAATATTGTGTTCTTCCAATGTATACTTTCTTTCTAATTTTTAGGTTCTAAGAAGTATAACTAGACTTGAAAGGGATCATTTAGAGCAGAGATCCCCAACCTTGGCCATTTTATGACTTGTGGACTTCAATTCCCAGAATTCCTCAGCCAGCTATGCTGGCTGAGGAATTCTGGGAGTTGAAGTCCACAAGTCATAAAATGGCCAAGGTTGGGGACCCCTGATTTAGAGCATGGGTGTCAAACTCGGCGCATCACGTGATGTGTCGCGACGTATCACAACTTTTTTTGCATTGCTGGAGCTGGGGTGGGCACAGTCTCCACATGATGCAACTAGCCCATGGACCGGCAGTTTGACACCCCTGATTTAGAGGGACCTCAGTACAAGGGTGCTACAATGTGCAAGGAGATGGATGCAGTAACATCCCTTACATTGTTATATGAATTATGATCCTATAGAACCAGGAGATAACCCTATTTCTAAGTAGGGCTGTTTTCATAAATCAGGTATAGTCACAAAAAACAACAATGTTCCTTTCTGTTTCAACAGAGGAAAACAGCAAACAGTAGTATGTTCCAACTTCATATAAATAACTTTATGGGAGCAGATTCCCTCCCAGTCCATACATATACAAACATGAATTATTAATATATAGATTTTTAGAAATACGTATTTTAAATTATTATTAACTAATTGGTTTAATACAAGAGATAAAGGGATGGAAAGGGACAGGAAAAGAAAAAAAAGAAGCAAATTCATATCATTAAAATGTATTATTTTTTTTAATCTATGACATACAATGTCAGAGAAATCTACACATGCTAAACACACAATACAATCCTGACAGCCTGGATGCTTAAAGTTATATATCACTATATACTATTGTTGAAGGAAAAGTCTTCATCATGGTTCAGTCCAAGCCGGGAATAAACAACATGGCAACTGCTTTAGAAAGAGTTGCAGTTTATTGAAGAGGAGAGTGAGACAGAAAGATGGCTCTGGAAGAAAAGAGAGAGAGCACATGTAGGGAGTGGGTTTTTATACCCTCTGGGGCTCTTGAGGTTGTTCCCTGTTCCTGTTTGAGGCTTTGTATTTCCTGTGTCATGTATTTTGACCTGAGTCTGAATGTGCCCCTTTGGCATCTGTGGGTTAGTCCTATTATATCCTGTCTTAGAGTTTGGGCGGGGTATGTAGATTTTAGGTGTCTTTCTCTTCCTAAACTTCTAGCTGGGGGTCTCCAACCTTCCTGGATTATTTACATCTGCATTTCTACAGAGCTGGTTTCTGCTTGGGGGAGGGAGACTTGGGGCTATTAAGAAAACTGGGCATGCTTTTCTGCCTCTTTAAGATTCTTTGAAGAAACATAATATTCTCCCTTTTAATATTTCTTTCTCTATTATATGAGTATCACTATATACTATGGCTATCGAGTACAATGTATGCTGTATTTTCATTTGACTATGTGTTTTAAAAGTTCTTCTTTTTGGCATTTTAACTTGTTTAAAAAGGTTTTTTTTGTATTTTGGCAAAAAATTGCTCTTCCTTCTTTTTCAGTGGTCTTATTTTGCCTATAATTTAGTCATTACTTGCACGTATTAAGAGAATACTGACCATCTGGAATGTCCACTAAGCTTGAAGTTCTGGAAGAAAAGTTGTCCAAATAGCTGTTGGCTCCAGATGTACATAAAAAATGGATTTTGCTGTCTGCCCTGCCTTGAAGTCACAGCCAGAGAAAAAGGATGCCAATAGATTCTCTTTTCGTTCATAAGTCAGTTTCCAACCAATTCCTTTAATGAAGCAGTTGCACAATTTTGTAAGTTTTGGGATCAATCTCTAAAATAAGCAGTAATCTGAAATTCATATCTAAAAATATTTTAAAACTTGTCCCATTCTTCTGAGAATTATAGAGATCATTTTTTAGTATCAAATAGTAGACATGGAAAATCCTTGGAACAGATAATCAAATTACAGACCAAATCTGTGCAAATAAACTCTCAAGTATCTCCATCCTTTCCAAGCTTTCTTAGTTTTCTGTTCTTTTTTTATTTAATAAAATGTGTGGCATTTTATCTATGTGCCAATAATGTTTCATGGCAAGGGAAATCTCTTAGAAAAATAATTGTAAGAACCATCTGTAAATTAGATCCTTGATACTTCCTACAGAGAAGAATGAAAATCTAGCCACTGTAAATAATCAAATGTTAACTAGCAAATATAATCAAGACATTTGGTACAGAATTTGGTCTGTTAATTTCCAATAATTTCACATGGATTTTTAAAAATGTGGATAATGCATGAAAGTCTTTTAGGTTTGTTTCAAGAAATAATATTAGTACTCATGTCCTGGAAGAAAAAAAACCCCTGATCATCCTAGAGAATTTTGTAAAATTAAAATGAATTAGAATTTAAAGGCCAAATTTAGTGGTACATGGATCACCCAAAATTCACAGGGATGATTTTTGAAGTCTCTATGTATCATTTCTAATTAGGAATATTATTCCTAATGTTATGACATCTACCACTTTCTTTCAAGAAGTAAAGATGCGGCATTTTGTTAAATCTGTAAACTGTAACATCTATTTCTTTGACACAAAGAATTAAGTGGTCAAGAATGAGATGGGGAGATCTAACTTCTGCATTTTTATTTATGTATCTATTTTATTTTTTGAAAACAATTGTATGGCTATCTTATAACCAGCTCTGAGTGGCTCCCAATTTTTTCTACTAGTGCTCAATCAACTTAATGAAAGAACATTTGCTTTTGAAATTTGTCTAAAAAAAAAAAAAGATCTTTGGGCAATTTTTCATGTGTAAAATGTAGAATCCCTGCAATTATTTAATTACAATGAAACCAAGATATGTGCATATGTGTGTGTGCAAATGTTCTTTCCTTCATTATATAACCATATATTTGGGGATCTGCACAGTCCCATGATACCCATAGCTCAATTAATACCCAAAAGAACAAGTCCCTAAAATACTTCTTTTAGTGCTTCCCTCCCCCCCAAATTGGGAAGTATGGGGAACCAGGCATGCTTCAGAATAATGGAAATAGGTGTAATAAAGACAGAAATGTCACTAGTGACTCTGTCGTGACCAGTAACAAAGTAAGCTCAAATTCTAAAAAATTCTGAGTCATTTTTCAAACAGCCTGAGAATATGATAAAAATACAGAAGCGACTGTTTGCTGGAGAAGTTAACTATTGAGAAATGGCACAGCAAATCCAATGCATTACTTAAAATATGTTACAAAGTATGTATCTTGTTTAGTGCCAGTATTAATCCCTATACCTGCCAGCATTGGCTGGCTTTGGGAATTGGCTGTACTATCAAATTCCCATAGCATCCTGGCAAATCTGAGGCATGTTAAGAAATTTAATATGGAAGATGTTTCCCAGATCAACTCAGAAAATAAATATGTATCTGGAGAAATAGCTGGCTTCACTGCAACATGACAGCTGCAAAAAGTGGTGGCTGCAACTTCTGAGTCAGGATTATTGTCAACAACAGCCTTCCCCAACCTGGCATCTTCCAGATGTATAGGGACTATAGTAACTCTCAGAATTCATAGCTGTCAGGATCAAAGGTTATGCTACTTAAGAACAGTGGAAAATGTATCCCTAGGACATCGGGCTGAGAATACTGTCATAGAAACTTGTGGCTTGCTGGTTTGAATTAACATGCCATGTGGCTTTTAGGCTTACACTCTGTTTTGCCTTCTGGTCCTTTCTCATTGATTCAGGCCGAGGAGTGATCCTTACTTGAAATCACCACAAAATGCTTTTTTTTTTTTTGCAGGATTACAGTGATAACATTTTTGTAAGAGAAGAAACAAGACTTTCTGAAGGGCCTCAAGTGAACCAAAGTTCAGAATTAATAGACATCTCATCCTTTGCATTTAAAAGCAGTAAGAGTTCATAGCAGAAAATCTTCTCATTCTCCTTTTCCTTCTCTTCCTTCAGCAGATCTGAAAAGAATAAAAGGTCCAGCAAAGTCAAATTATTATGATTTTGGACAATAGCACAAGTGATTATTGATGCTGAAAACTTTCTGTCAAGAGAAGAATAACAGTTTCCCCCCCTTTTATTTCTTTCATTGTTAGGATAGTGCTAATGCTGTTCAGGATAAGCATAGCTGTTTTAGAGCCATGTTGTCTGCAAAAAAGCTATGCTCTGTTTTTAACAGGATCTCCTTAAGTCAATTTGAATTGTCCTGTCCATCATTTCAGAACAATGCATGGTTTGCATAGAGTACGTGGCCCACTGTGGGATTCTTGTTAAACTTTTCTGCTCTTGGGGCCCCAATGTGGTCCACAATCTTTCTGTTACAACAGACTTTTAGAGACATTTTCTTTTAAGATACTTTTACCTACACAAAAAACTATTATAATCAAGAACCTGACAAGCAAATGCTGACTTTGGAATTACAAACCTGGTAAATTGATCTTGAAATGCAGCAAATGAAATCAGTGTCTTCTTGTCCCTAACCACTAGGCAGGATTAAATCTGTGGGGGGTAATGTATGTGGAAGCTGATAGAAGAAGATGCGTTTTAACTCCTCAGCTAATGTATTGCTAAGTTATCCAGGCCAGGTGCATTGAAGTGAATATCCATTGGATTCCGGAGGCAGTAAAAATGTATTTTCTTATTTGGCCTTGTTCATTGACTCAAAATAACCCTGAGTAATGCAAGATGTGTGCACTGTTAAGTAGAGCAAAAAAAAAATAAATGACAAAAAGATACAGAGATGCTGAAACAAAGATTTTAATCACTCGCACTTAGAACAAGATAGCAAATGACCGAGGGTCATTTTATAAAAGAATATCAGGTGGGTTTTCCCCAGTGATGATTTACAAATTGAAATCATCATCATCTGATATTTTTATAAAGACAACAAAAATATTTTATTGCTATATGTTAAAAGAGCTGTTTTCAAAAAAGATACTTTGAAATGCAGTTGAGGTGAATGAAGGTGGTGCATGCAGTCAGCCCAACACGAGAGCGAGATTGTGGTGATCCAGGTACAAAAGTCCTCGAAGAGTTTCTTTCCTTGCCCTTGGCAAGAGGAGAAAAAGAGATCCTAAAGGCACTTCCACGCAACTGTTTTGCTCTGTCTTCATCCCCTTCGTCAATCCAGTTTGAAGGGGTTCACTAATTGTCTTCACTTCACGGAGAGCCAATCTCGTCTCCCTCAATCTGATGGACAGGAAAGCAAAAACCTTTAGGAAAGTAGGCAGAGCATAGTTTTTGGAAAACTTCCCAGGCCCTTTAATTATAGCAATGCTCTGGGGGTACATGGACAGGAGTAAAAGAGGGTGCTTAGAATGAAGGAGAATGCCAACCCTGTGAGCTGCTGCCCAACCCCTTCCACCACTGATGTGCTTTGGGGAAGGTTTTCAGAATCATGTTTCTCCACAGCCCCTGGACTGATCTGACCCATTTTAAAACTGGATCCTCTCTTTACATCGGCTTAAGTTTTGGGGAAAAAAAAAAGCTCCTACTGACAGGCATATGGACAGAGAGACTCTGGAGCCTCATTATACAACTTCTTTCCAACATTCAATTCTAAATGCAGGTAAGGATTCTAAGCCTGGCTCTATTAACAATTGCCTGTGCCTCTATTTTTTTCTGTAATAAAGTTAGATGATATATGTGTCTTTGTGTGTGCTGTTTGTATATACAGTATGTGAGCACTGGGAAGGGCAAGACGGCATGCATATATTATACTATGGATCACATGACAAAGAGAAGGGAGAGGGCAAATGCCAATCATATGCCCAGTTACCTCTCCAATAGGCATGGTTGGAAGAATTTCCTGGCCATTTCCAAACCTGATCTTTCTTTGGCTGACAAGTTCTGTTATACCAAATTTGGTCCCACTCTGCTTAGCTTTAGGTGTGCTATTCTGCTGACGAGCAGACAACACTGAGTCCCTTCACACAAAGTCTTTCCATCATTCCTCTGGGTTGCAAAGGGCAAAGAAGCAGGACGCAAACAGTTTTGCATCCATGAACTTCCATAGCTTCTGAAGAAAGGGAAAAAAAACAATTTCTTGTTGTCACTTCACATAAAAGACTAATGCTATTAGCCTCGTTCTCCATGTTTCAGGACAGGTTTGCTATTTTCGACGTGAAAAAAACAAAAAACAAAAAGTGGTCTTATAAAGAGGAGCTATTCTGCTGTGTAGATGCCATTTCTTAAATTCTATTAAAAAGCTTCTGCTAATTTTGGTTCTCTGCTAGTTAATTGCTAACAGTTTGCACACAGGCATTCTTTAAATTGCTCCCACCAATTGCAGAAGAAAGTAATGGCATACTTGTGCCCAAAGGCTGAGGACTAGGAGGGGACAATAGAACCTGTTTCTATAAGCAGGGAAAATTAGGATGGAGAAATTATTACAGGGGTTGTGAAACTAACTAGAAAGTCACTAAAAAAAAAATGATAAAATTTGTATAGAGAGCAGAGGGAATGGCCTTGAATTGCGGGAGGAAGAGCTAGCAGTCAGATAAAAGGGGCCTGAGCCCAGATCAAGGCAGTAATATGAGTAGACATCTCAAATAAGCCCTTGTCTGTTAACAGAAAGAAAAAGGGAGGGATGGGGAGAAGCACATTCAGACTTGCAAAATTCTATTACTGTAGCTTCACAAAAAAAAGGTAATATTGACCTTCATGGCATTGGTTTCCAAGTTTGAAGAGCTGACATCTTGAGTTTGCTGTTAATGTTATTAGTTCATCTCTAACATAACTGGGTTGCAATATAAGTAGTCCTTGAGTTACAAGATTTATTTAGCAACTGTTCTAAGTTATAACCTCACTGAAAAAACTGATTTGTGACTAGTCCTCACACTTACAATCATTGCAGCCTCCTCACAGTCACGTGATCCAAAATTTTGGCACTTGGCAACCACTATGTGTTTACAATGTTGTACCATCCCAAGGCTGTGGGACTGCCATTTGTGACCTTCTAAGCTAACTTTCAACAAGCAAAGTCAATGGGGGAAGCTGGATTTGCTTAACAACTGCAGTGATTTGCTTAACAACCAGGGCAAAAACAGTCAAAAATTGAGTGTGACGCAATTAACAAACACCTTATTTAACAATGGAAATTTGGATTCCAATTTTGGTTGTGCATTGAAGATTACCTGTGGCCTCTGAGCAAAGGCTTCTGCTCCAGCCACAAGTTAGAAGAACTGAGCAAGCATGATCACCACAAATTCAAATATTGGGGGGGGGGACCACAAAACCTCCAACTTCACATTGATTATGGATGGAGCCAGAGGAATGTTGATCTGGTTTACAAAGAAAAAAGCATAGTGTCAATCTAAAAGCACTACTAAGAGTGTGTGGAGGAGGCCTGCCTGAAAAAGAATTGGTAGTTAACAGTAAGCAATTTTTCACGGAAAAAAATAATTTGAATAGCAAGCCTCTTGTGGACTTCAACTCCCTGGCTGAGGAATTCTGGGAGTTGAAGTCCACAGATCATAAAAGGGCCAAGTTTGAAGACCCCTGCTCTTGATGGTAAGTAGAAACATGTTGAAATATGCAATGTCTGGGTCATTGTTAGGGCAATATGTAGCTATGGTGATATCTTATGGTGGTTTCAGATTCTGATTTTCCTTTGAATGCTTTCAGTATGGTTGAAGATAAAGCTACTCATGGAAGAGACGTAGCAGTAGCAGGAATTACTCAGGAGTTTCCCCAAAGCAGAAAGTGAGGCCAGGTTCTGGAGATCTTTTAGGAGAGAAGGTTTCACACTTCCATCTTTGCCCCTTATGGATTCCATCATTTGCTACACCTTTCCTGTTCAGGAATCCTATTAATTATTTCAGGAATGGGGTGATTGGTTTGTTCCAGAGGACTAGTTGCATTATGGGGGACACTGGTTTTGCACACAACCAGGCATGAATATAGAAGTTGGTACAGGTTATAATGACATGTATATCAAGATATCATCATGTAACTTGTTTGATGTACATCACTTGTGTAATGCTGCCTTGACACATGTACAGGTAGTCTTAGAGTCACAACCCGAATGTTGTCTGCCATTACAGTTTTAAATTGTGACAGTTTAAAGTGGGTCATCCTATGACTGACAAGATTATATGACCTATTTTGTGGTCATTAAGTGAACCACCATGGTCATTAAGTGACTTCATGCTTGTTAAGCAAACCCATTGTTTGCTATGGGGCATTTTTGTTGAAAATCAGAAGTAAAACCCAGTTTTCAGCAAAAGCAATGTAAATCGCGATCACATGACCATGGGATGCTACAAATGGCAATAAATGTGAACTTGTTTCTGACCACCTGAAATGGGGTAGTGGGGGGCATTGGAATTTCAGAACTGTGTTATAAATATCTTTTGGGGGAGGGAGTCTGTCAAAACATGAAACATTCACTGTGACCTCTTGTAAATTGAGGACTACTTGTGTTGTAATATCATGTCAAGCGCCAAGGAAATCAGGAGATTCAGACAGTTCAAATGAGTATAAACATTTACTGTAAGCTTAACTCTGTACGAGAATCTGGCCAAGTGACCATTAAGGGAATGCCAGAGTGTTAAGAAAGGAATTCAAGGTATACTGGACTTGGATCTCTTGCAGGCATGCAGGGACTCGTGATTTATGACTGACCCCCTCCCTCAGGCTCAGCCTGGTCATCTCCCAGACATCATTTGACAACTCCTTTACTTTTGCCTCTTGCAAATTCCCCTGCAAGAGGCAAAAGTTTTAAATTTGCTATTCATATGAGAAGTACATATTTTAAAATATTAACAAATGATAGGATAACTGAATTCTTAAGCTTTGAGTAACCCCCTGTAAATAGCTGATCTCCAGAGATGCCAAGTTTCCCCTTCCTGACTGCCTTCAAGTATATGGACTGAAGCAGCAATATTAAACTATTCATCCTCCCATGTGATGTATTTCGATATAGGCACCGTTGCCCTTCTGTTGTTTATATCAGAGAAGCAGAGAATAGATATGGATTTGTTCACAGCAATAGCAACATTTAAGCAGCCCAAAAGTGTTTCAATCTCTCATGAGACCTAGAAGTCATCATTGTTCAGTAAAAAGACTTCAAACTATAATGTCTAGCTGATATTATGCTTGAACCCTGGATTTCTTTTCAATGTCTGATGGGTTGCAGAGTTAAAAAGATACAATTGGTAACTGCTGTACAAAGTTTGTTCCATTCTTCTCTTACATATTATTTGAGCTCCAACAGAGACTTTTTAGTATTCAGTGTTATCATTTGCATTTCACGGTATCTTGGTTCCAAAATAATAGCATAAATCCTGGTCAGATAGAAGAAGTGACAGAGAGAAATAGTTCTTGCAAAGAAAACAGAAAAGAAGCATGTGGCCCCAAGAGTTATAAAATTATGTATTTGTCATTACTGAAATTTGTAATTTGAGCTAAATAATTTAACTTGCGGTTCTATGCATGCCTACTTAAAAATAAGGCCCATTGAGTTTTATAGCACTGAGGTTGTGGATATTTAGGCTTCCCCAGATTTCATTAACTGCAATCTATTCACTAAATATAATCCTAACCAAAAATTAAACTGTATCCAAAGATTCTTTGATGAGAACCTGTTCGTTGTAATGGATTGAATGACCAGGCTAGAACCTGGGCAAGCATGAGTTCTATTTCTACCTTTAGGCACAAAACCAGCTGGGTGGCCTTGAGCCAGTCACTCTTTCTCAGCTCTAGGAAGCAGACAATGGTAACTCACAGCTAAAATCATCCCAAGAAAACTACAGGGACATGTCCAGGCAGTTGCCAGGAGTCAACTTTGACTTGAAGGTATCAGAAAGAAAAAAGAAAAGAGATTATATTTTGTTGGCAAGATAAGGAAGGCTCCCCAAGACCTTTGGATGGTAAGGGTGTAGTAGTGCCCCATGGCAGCCTTTACTCACAGAATGTCTGCAGGGTATGATCAAAAACATCAAGATGGCCATTGTGGTGTGATCTAAGCTGTGCCTGATTTTTATGAATGGAGTTTTGATTGCAGCATAATTGCTGCCAATCTTGATTTTTTTTTACCATAACCTGCAGACAACCGTGATTTTGGCTGACTTCTGGGAAAGCAAGTTTTCTCTCTATCTTTGCTGCCATCTAATGGAATAGTTGGCTGCTGACTTCAGTTTATGAGTGTGTGTGGGTGTGTTCGTGTGTACACATACATATAATACAGCTTTTATATATTTTGTGTGCTTCTGTCCAAACCCAGTAATACTATATTATTCAAATCTATACCTTTGAAAATTGAAATACTGATATATCAAGCAAGCAGATAAATAATACAGACAGTTAATTAGTTCCAGACTGTATGTTGCTCTGGTGTGTATTCTGGTATGTACTTTTTAAAAAAAATAGCACTCAACATGTTAATTATTTGTTTACTGTGGCATCTTCAGCATGGTAATGATCCCTGGGTGACTTCAATTAAAATGAACATGTTAGGCATCGTAAGTCAAGATTTCCTGCTGTTTCTCTGCAGAGCCTTCTTGATTAAAGAATGAAGAGGTCTTTTCCCATTAGGTGGAAGGCAAACCAAGCAGTTCTTTTCATCTCTGTTACCATGGCAGTTTCAGATGTCTTCCAGCCCAGTGTTGAAGATTTTTCCTTTGACAACCTAAAAACGTTTGAATTGACCTGTGCAAATAACAGAACATCTGCCCTCTGCTGGAAAGAAAATTATTGTGGCAGGATGAGAGGGGCAATTCCAGGAAGCAGCATATAGGCATGAGCTTAAAATTGGACAATTAATATTGAAGTTTTCTAGGCTAACAAAGCTTCTGTCTGAATCCCTCTTTTTAAAAACAAATCCTAGCTCAGGATTCAGCATACTTCATCTTGTTCTCTGTCTTGTGGTGGGATTTCTGGGAAGGCTCAGGACAATGTAGGTAGAATATAAACTCTGTCCAGAGCTTCTCTGCCTATTATCACAATTTTCTATTTCTAGTGCAAAAATGGACTGGATAAAGCACCTGTATCTTGGTGGGAGGCAGAGTTAGAACTGAACATTTCTTTTTTCAACCATTTAAGTGAATGAGTGAGTTTTAGAATAAACTCAATAAAGTTCTTCAAAGCCATTCCGGGTCTTGCAATTGAGTTTCCAACCATGATGGCATAATTGCCAGCAGCACACAGTGTCATCTATAGCAGCAATGTGTGTGCTTTGGACAAGGGCCAGACATTAGTCATTTTCAGTCCTGCCAGGCATTTTTACAGACACAGCTGTTTTTGTTTAGTTTTCTAAGCATCCTTGGTTTTTTTAAATGTATGAGCTTCGTAACAATATTATTGGTGATGAACAGTCTATTTGAAGAATATTTTCTTGAAATACCCTCATTCCTCTCTAGACCTGGACATTTTACCTAAAATGACAAAATGAGCACTGTAACAATTGGCTCTACCTCACACCCTGACTGTGGCATAAGTCAACCAATGGAGAGAAAGACTCCAGGTCTCTGACATTCCCACCTGCTGCACTCAGAACTAATCATTGCCCTAAATACCTGCACCCATCCTAACAAGCATCTCTCTGAAAGAATCATTAGAACAACATATTCTGGAGTGAGTGTATTACCTACAAGTACAAGCAGTCAACATTATTACCTCAAAGTGCACCATCTATCCAAATCACACATACAGCTACAGCAAGAAGCAAGGTACTCCAGCCGTAGGAAATGTAGTTCCTTCACCCTAAGTCTTCAGTGATTACACCATAACCTCAACAGTTGCTATGATATGAACTGGATATATGTTTATGGAGAAAATAGCTTAGTAAGATTCTAGTTGAATTCCAGTTATAAATGTTTTCAGTTACTATATTTCTACTACAACTAGGAGGAGTACTGCTAATCTGATACCAAAGCAATGTCACTAAGCAAGCGAACTTACAATATAAATATTACAGAGTCTAAAGAACCTTTTCCTTTCTAGATCTATATAGAACTGTATTCTATGAAGGTTGTCCATTGATCTAAGAGAAGGAAGCTTTCATACAGATAAAATAATAGAAAAAAAAAGGAATTTTAATGTTAGGATAAATGGCTGAATGAGTTATTCAGTAAAGCAGTGGTCCCCAACCTTTCCGGCTCTATGAACTGGCAATGGCAATGGTAGGGGAGGAGAGGAGAGGGGATGGTTTCACATTTGAACTTGCTGCTTGTGCAAATGGAGCTTTGCAAGCTTGCACGCTCGCTCGCTGCTTGCACGGCCCAGTTCTCAAAGGACCACGGCCTAGTACCGGGCTGTGGACCAGGGGTTGGGGAGCCCTGCAGTAAAGGGATGAGGCAGCATATTGTGAAGGTACAATAGTATAGCTCTCACTTGTTTTTTATGGGAAATTTCTGGTACAACATTGAGACACAATGTTTGTGAAACACTGTATTTTGGTATCCATATAATATTATGCCTATAGCTATGGTTATAAGGGCAAACATTCAGAATCATTATAACTATATCTGTAACATTAGCAGTATAATATCATTTATTATCCAGTAACCATTTGTAACCCAGGTCAATCACAGATTCTAAAGATCTTTAGAGTTTGATTCAGGAGCATTGCGAACCACCAAATTAGGCCATACTTAGCCTCTACTGTTCTTGCAAGATGTGTAACTATATAGACTTATTACTGCTAATTAGTTGTTAACCTTCAGATGTGCTTCTGAAGACCAGCTATTATATGAACAGATACAACTAACACCAAATGCAACCCTTTATTCTTTCCTTTCAAAAGAATACTTCCTTTCAAAAATAAAAAAATACTGCATACATATTTTAATAAAAGAAAAAAGTTCTCTTTCCCAAAGATTATTGTATCAAAATAGTTCATAGTGACCCTCAACCTTTTATGCTGTAATTCAACAGCAGACTTGTTAACTAAATTCAGGGAGAAATATCACATATGGTGCACTCTGGAATTATTCTAAATTGCTAAAGTTTCAGAACGGCATTTCTAATATAATATTCAGGGCAGTTTGTAGATAATTTTTCTAATAGAGCTGAACATTATTATTTTTGTACTATAGCGTTGCAGGCACAAAATTGTGAAAACTGAGATGGTACAATGAGTGTAAAGGACTCATACATAGAGGTGTATGGACTTCTGCCAGAATATCTGATCTGTCATGAAATGTTAATTTATTGTCAGTTGTTTAGTTTAATGTGGTTACAGTGCACTGAAAGACCTCTCCATATAGAGACCAGCCATTGAGTCCAGCCAGTGAAGGGAAAGAAGCAGAGGAACATTATTAAATTAAAATATTAAAATTTGGTTTTGCTGATTGCCTTGGGGCCACAAGGGAGGTGCTCACCTCTGGATACGGTTGTTGGGGTAAAAAGATTTTCTTCCTGTGCCATCCATCTCCTTGGTTCTGGTTTTTTACATAGTTTTAATTTTTTTATGTGTGCAGTTTTAAAATTGCCTGCTTTTCTATTTGTCTTTTTATATTATATAAGCCAGCCTGAGTCACCCTATCAGGCAGATGGGAGGCATATAAATTTAATAAACAAACAGACAGGCAATCAGGCATGTACATGCAATCCCCTTCAAGAAGAGTTCGATAATTACACTATCATATCAGTCATCTTGACTTTTTTGACCATACCCTATAGATATCCTAATTTGGTGACAAGAAAACTAATTTTGTTGTGATGGATGGTCTGGTTTTGAGAAAAGAAATGGTACGTACATTAACAGCTTTTGGAAGCTATCAGTCTCTGATGACTCGCTAGAATTATTTGTCAATTAACTCTAAAATGTTTATTGCATCTTTTTCATTTCTTCTTGTTGTTACAGACACTTTCTCTGAAAGTATTGGTATGTCTCTCTCCAAATTATTTGCAATGAAGCTTTATCTAGAGAATAGTTTTCTTGTCACCTGATAAAATCTTTGTTAACGAATGGTATCCTTGATTTCTGGTTTTGTAGATGCCCTTGAATACTATTAATATTAATATTCTATTATTATTTTTTCCAAATTCTTTTTTTTTAAATCTTTTCTTTATATAATACACATTAATTTATAATTTATATTTTGTTTATTTATTATTGGGCTCTAAATTCAGTAACTGGAGGAATGCTGTAGCAGATACACAGGATTTATTATCTGAATTATCTGAATCCCGGTTCTAAAGAAAAAAAAAGAAAAACAATGTTGGTTGTTAAAAAAAAGTGTTTTTGCAGGACTCCTTTTAACTGCATGGTTTTAAAACAAAACTGATTTTAAAAAAAAGATTTAGTTTGATATGTCTAATTTTAGAGTAAGGCTGTCCCAGGGAGCCAGAAGATATTATGTTCTGATGGCAGTTTTATTCCCTCCAAAGTTCAATCTACTAAAGTTCACTTTAGATTTCATTAAGAAATCAATATTGCAGAGGTCATTATTTGAAGTTTTCTTCTTTCTTTAGTGAATACATCTATTTAAACCTTATGCTATCCAACATTTCTTGGAATTATTAAAAGACAGAATTATATGTACATCTCAGGAACTGACTTCTTATATCAAGAATAATACCTCTTGATAAGATAAAAACTAGATTATGGTGCATCCAGGATTGAAAGTGAATATAATTTAAGAATTCTGCTGGATGAGTTCAAAGGCATATCTAATCCAGAAGTCTGTGTTGTGTAGTGATTATTTAGATATACCAGTAAGCCCCAAGGCTGAATAATGATCTACAACACAGCTTGAAAAGTTATTTTGCTCACAATTGAGGACACAGCTATTAAACCATTACCCTAGATAGTTCTTCATCCAGTCCAGTTCTTCATGACTTTGGCAGTTCCACTCTAGAACCATTTTAATTCATGACCATCAGAGTATCCAGTGGCAGTAGAATATATAAATTAGCTATGTATTCTTTCTGTTTTTTCTAGAGATAATCCTTAATTTACAACCATTCGTTTAGTAATTGCTCAAAGTTACAGTAGCACCGAAATATATGACTTACAACTGATACTTGCACTTACGACCAATACAGCATCCCCACCATCATGCAATCGAAATTCAGGCAATTAACAACTGCCATGTATTACAACAATTACAGCATCCCAGAATCACATGGTCACCATTTATGACCTTCCCAGCTGCCTTCAATAAGCAAAGTCAATGGGGGAAGCTGGATTTACTTAAGGACCACATGATTCATTTAACAACTCTAGTGATTCACTTAACAATCATTGCAAGAAAAGTTGCAAACTCAGATGTGACTCACTTAACAACCAACTTGCTTAGCAACAAAAATTTTGGTCTCAATTGTGGTCAAAAGTTGACGACTACCTGTACTGATTCTTCTTGCATTTGATTCCACTGGATGGCTTGCTTCAACTGCATGATACTGTTATTCTAATTGGACTGTCATACATTTCTAGAGTCATATCCCTGCACTGTATTTTGCTTTCTTTCTAATAAGTCTCTCTGAACATGACAGAATTGTCTGCTGAAGATTACAAGCAAAGAACTTACCCCTTACCTGCTATCTGATCCTTTTAACTGCAAATGATAGGAAGCAAACTTGAAACCACCTCCATGCACACCTTGTGCTGCACCATAGGCCTACAACCCTATTACAAATTTTTGCACTCTAATAAACTGCAATGCTTTACATGTTTGGCAATTTGATTATACACTTGGGAAAAAATAACTTGCTTGTTAGTTACAACAATTGTGTTAGTTGGCATTCTGAAAGCCAGGGGAAGTGGGGAGAATATTTTAAGAAAAATTAATATAAGATGTTTTTGTTCAATCTTTATTCTGCAAGGCCCAGTTGATGTCATTTGACAGGATTGTTTGTCAGCAAGTATATCTTTGAGTTCTTGTAAATTATGCTTGGTCATAAATGACAGAATCAGCCACCTGAGAGCCTCTGATTTCAATTGTCCTTGATTTTCTGAAGTGTCAGCAACCATTTCATTTGACCTCTATCTTTGCTTTATTCATTATTCTTCATTATTATTGCTTCCAGTGAACACTCTGATTTCATTTCATTGAATATTTCTTTTTCTTCTTGCTGTCCAAGGTAATTTCAGCTATATTCTTCAGCACTGTGGGGAAAAGGAACACCTACTGGTATACAACAGTTTTGCAATGGCATAGTGCAGAGTTGGTTACGAATGGCTCAAGACCACATGAGGCTCCTACCAAAATTTTCACATTGAGAATACTGTGCTACTAATTTCATACATCCTTTTCATCTTTTATTTGCAAGTGTCATCTTGAGTTCATGCTTTTTACATCATATTTCCAATAATTGTGGTGCATGTCTACTGAACTGAAAGATCAAATTACTTGGCAGTATGTGTATATGTGTGCAAAGTTGTAAAAGAAGAAAAGAGACAATAAGATTCTTTGCATTGCATTCTAAATAATGGGCTGATTATATTAGTAATTAATATCTTCAATAATTGTTTGGAGATTTGTGAAGTCTTGCTTGTTTCAAATTTTAAAAATCTTTTTGTTTTGCAAACTCTTTGAAGAATGTTTATAGGTCTATTATTCACAACGCATCTGACACATATGTGTATTTGAATCCTTAAGTTGTTTTATTCATAATTGCAAACATGACTAGAATGATTAATATTTTAACTGCACTGATACAAAAAAATAAAAACATAGAAAATTTATTTTGGTTATAATCCTCTTCCTATTTATTGTATCAACAATACAATTTGCATTGTATCCCTTCCCTTCCCTTTCTTTCCTTGTTCAGCTACATAGTTTTTAGCTAAATGACTTTTCAGAATTGCTTTATGATCTGAACTTCTGTTGCTTTCCCATAGTTTCTGCTTTAGGGAACTCTTTCTTTAGGCTTGTGGTGACACTGACATGAAACGGGTAGGGGGGAGAAAGAGATTCTGTATGCTTTTAAAAAGTACTATTGGAAATTAAGATTGTAATGCTAATGTAAGATTTATATTGCAAATGAATACCTGCTATACACTGAATGGGACAAAAATTCTTCTTAAAATGTGTTTTGTTTTAAAGATGTCAATAGGTATTGGAATGGAAGAAGGAAGCTTCTTCAAAGCTAAATTGGGTAAGCTGATAGTAGAAGCTGAGTTACCTTATGAAAGAAGCCAGGATGTAAGGGCAATGTTTAGATGCCAGAAAGTATAAGAATAAACAAGAAATTAATTATTGGTCCCTTCATATGTGTAAATCAAAATGAATAGGTCATAAATGGCAGCATTGTTCTTTGCTGTTATTTCAATTGTCCCAACCATTGGAATTTGTCGGAAGGATTGCAAAGATATTTTAAAAGATTAAAACTTGGAAAAGAACATGTTTGATGTCACCAGAGACCCCAAGAACACAGGAAACTGCCATTAAAATTTTTTATTGTTGTCTAAGACAACTGACCTAACTTTTACAGGCTGCTGTCTTCAAGATTGTTGGTACTTTGACTCCAAATACTTTAGCTAGTATAAATACTAACACATCTGCAAAACTGTAAACAAAAACAAGATAGCTTGGAATTTCCTCTTAGAATACTGTGTTTTCCTACATATTAGGAAAACATTTCCTAATATGTAGGAAAACACAGTCTTCTAAGAGGAATTTCCTACATGAAGCAATTCCTGTATAGAATATAGTTTCTTTGGAGCAAAATGCACTATATGTCTATTGTGACAGTTTAATAGTTTAATCCTTTCCAAGATTCTGTTAACTTAGTCATTTTCATGAGCTCAAAATTTCATCTAAATCATTACAAAATCAACACATTTTTAATCCTGCTGGCTGATTATGCCATTGCATACTTTTGCCATAATGTTGGCCTTAGTTTTACCAATTACTCAAATAGTGTATATCAGCTGTTATGTGGAAGCTGAACAATCCTGAGCTAATAATTGTCAAATCTTTCTCTCTTCCTCTCAGTCACAAATATAAACACACACACAGCCAGAAAAATAGAGATTTGGCAGATAATTATTCAGTGGTTAGGAACAGAACATCTATTGAAATGATATAAGCAGGCTGTATTTAGATTGTGACATGATTTGAAATCCTTCAATAAATGGGTTTAATTTGCAGAATTAATTATGCTATTAATGAACAAAGAATCGGTGTCTTCTAAATGCAATGCTATCTTCGTTTTGACTTGAGATTTTTAACACACTCTTAAAGAATATTTTAGAAAAAGATTCTGAAAGTTAATGAAATAAAACTTGAATTATGAGATATATGAATTTATATCCTTTAATAATTCTGAGCTTTAAGACAGAAATCAAATGTATATATAGAGAATCATTGTAGAAACTAGATATAGTCGAAAGACTCTTTTTTTATCAGAACAGAGGATAAATAACTGTTACATAAAATCAAATTATGATACAGAATTAAAATTGAAACATCATCAAAATACACATAAAGAAATAACCTATTGCTAACTGAAATAAAATAATGGTAAATCACATCAATATTATGTGGAAGAGAAATCACTACTAGAAGAGATTATACTTTGTCATTCTGCCTAAAGACCATAATAAAGGTTTTGATCTGGTTACCATAATTATAAACAGTTACTTGACAATTACACAGTGATTTAAGACCCAATATACTATTATTAAGACTCTGAAAAGCATCCTTCTTGTCCCTACTAATTTATCTTCTAAATTAGTTTGCTTCTCCCCGGCTGTTTCATTTTTGAACAACTTTGTAAACTGGGTGTGTTTTTGAGAGGCTTCCGGTAAGCATCATGGCAAACTAAAATCCTTTGTCAACAGCTGAAATTGGCATCTGGACAACTGGAATATCTCTGGAGAAAGGAGAGATCTCAAGATTACCCACTGTATTCCAGATAGCTGCTTTTTGTGAGCAGACAGCAGGAACTGACACTTTTGCAGTTGGCTTGTGAATGACTTGGCTTATAACTGTTAATTTAGCCTACATAGCCTCAAGGTTGAAGGAGGTTCACCTCTTAATCACTTTGGATTTAATTTTTTTAAATGCCTCTTAAAGTTTGTAAACCTTGTTTTGTTGAATGTACTTGGTATGTTGTCATCTGTCCTTTAAGAAAATGCTACAAGAATTTGCAAAAAATATTTTAAAAATCAGAATATATAGCAAAAGGGCGATAATTTAATTTTAGAAAGTTTTAAATGAATTAACGGCTCAAAGGGAATTTAATTAGTACTTTGGAGTTAATTGAAAAAATCCGTTCTGTAGAAAACTGTTTATAGAATCCTAGGGCTGAAAAGGACCTTAGAGGTCTTCTAGTCTAACCCCCTGCCCAAGACAAGAATCCTTATACCATCCTGGACAAATAGGTGTTCAATCTTTTCTTGAAAACCTCCAGCAATGAAGCACTCATAACTTCGTGAGGAGGCAAGCTCTTCCGTTGATTAATCATTCTCACTGTTAGGATGATGATGTTTTACAGGTATTGTTTATCTTTAAGAGATGAGATATGGAAAAGAGATCATTTGTTGCATTATTAGTTTATTTGCTTTAAGACTAACATAGTGTTAAAATAATGCTGTTATTTCTTGTAATTTTTATTTGATTTTCAATGTTTAGATTTGAATGATAATGAAAAAAAATGGGATATAAACGTAAAAGGAAGGATTTTAAGTGGGTTTATCAGATATAGCCTTTAATAGATATGTTCATATTTCTGATAATCCTTAATGAACTTTTGCTGATTGGAACAGAATGATGAGACTTTAAAAATTTATATAGAGAGAATGGGGTAGAATAAGAGATTGTGTATTGTATTTTAAGAAATTATGATAATTTGATAAGTTGTAAACGTTATTTATGCTCATACTGATGAAGGATATATTCCTTCTTTATGTTTTTCTTTTTTCTGCACTTCTTTCTTTTTTAAATTTTAAATTTTGATTAGTTTTATCTCTATATCTGTATATTGTAACCTTTAATAAAATTATTTAAAAAAATAAAGTTAGGTAAATTTCTACCTGGAGAAATTCTTTTGATTCACAAATTCATTATTACTTACTTGTCCCAGAAAATAAGTAATAAACTCAACTAACATACATTTTTGAAAGTAATTAATTCTGGAATATATAAAAAGTAGGAAAACTATTTTTATTTCTCCAAAAGACAATTTAGCAAGATTATAGTTTTCTGTCTGCCAAAAAGAACTCTTTACACTTCATTGAATAAGTACAGTCCATATTGAATACCTTGCAAATCATGGCTTTAGTATTCCTAAATTCTCTAGGAAGATTGGAGTAATATTTAGAAATAAGGATCAAGTAATTGGGTTTTGATCCCCAGGTAGCCCTTAGCTGGGATCATAAAATGATAGAAGTTGATTTGGACGGTTTCTATTTGCCAAGTTCAACATGAATTAAGGTTTCTCCCAACACTGACTGACATGGATGAAATTCTTCAAGAGAAGGAATTAAAAGTTTCAGAAAGAAATTTCAGACAATTTAAAAGGTATGTAGAGAGTGATGGGCCTTCAATTCTATGATTACTGCTGCCTTCCAGATTTGGCAGCTGCTGTAGGTAGCACACATTTTCTATTATTTATCCTATCCCTAATTCTTACTTAAAAGAGATTAAAATGTGTCTAATATGCCACAATTTAGCTGCCTGTGATAACTTGCTTTGAAAGAAGAAAAGGAAGCTGTAAGAAGTGCAGATTCAAGAGGACTTCCCTCACATGGTCTTTGGACAAAGTCAACTGGAGGGTCCAACTTTTCTCATATAGTTATTTTTATATGCAAACCAACGCTGCCAGGAACATTGCGTGTTTATGTACTCGTGGGCTTATTTGTGGGCTGACCTTTTTTTAAACCAAGATCTGTATAAATGACTTCCAACTTACTGAGTGAATTATACCACTTATGATTTCTTGACACTTTTATTTTGGTCACTTTATTTTATTCCTGCAAAGCATCTTGTATAACAATGCCAACCTAATGTTATGTTAGATTACTGCAGAACTAATTTATTTCCTGTCATTTCTTGTCCATTTTCAAAGGTTTTAATGTCTCATTCTCATCATATTCAGTGCAAAAAGCCTATATCTGCCTATAACATAATTTTGGTTGCATTATCATTCCCTACAGTAAATGTCACTGGGAATCTTCTGTTACATGTACAATTTCATTTCTTCTTTAGCTGGCATTCTGCTGGGGCCTGTGTCAGAGATTTTATTTTTATTTTATTTGTGAAGGCCTGAGTGCATTTCTACTCTGTTCTTACTAAGGAAATTAAAATCCAACAAAGTTGTTAATGCCATTGTAATTAGACTGTAAGTTAATCTTAGTATCTGGGAAGGATGAACAGAAATTATTTTCTTTAATGACAGAATGTAACCTCCTTCTGTAACTTCCTTCTTGGTGCCTCAGACCTGGAAATTGCAAGCAGTTAATTATTGACTTACAACCACAACTGAAATGCAAAAATTTCCTTTGCAAAGCAAGAGAGATATTAAATGAGTTTTGCCCCATTTTACAATCTTATAGTTAAGTGAATCACTGCAGTTGTTAATTGTTTAATTTACTAACATGACTGCTAAGTGAATAGTGAATAATTAAGTGAATTGACTATCAGAAGGTTGCAGAAGGTGAACACATGACACCAGGACACTGCAACCATTATAAATACAGGCTGGGTGCCAAGGTTTGAATTTTGATCACATGACCTGGGGATGCTGCAATGGTCATAAGTGTGAAAAATGGTCATAAGTAATTTTTTTCAGTGCAGTTTTAACATCTGTCACACATCTGCCCAGTGTGAAACAACCAGAGGCAAGACCAAATTTGAATTTGTTGCATCTTTAGCTAACCAACAGCTGCTGCTGAAGGCTCTAATAAATAAAATAACATGAATTAATCATACCTTAAGGATATAAGAAACATATTTAACATTATAACACTTGAAATACCTAAATATCATTTTGTCTATCAGTGAAACATGAAGATTTTAAGAAATCCCAGAAGGATTTCTCACTCCGAGTCTCACTCTGAGAATGAGATGGATGATATCTAAATTTGATAAACAAACTAATAATGAAACATAAGAATAAGATAGGATAGGGTAGGACAGGACAGGACAGAACAGAAAAGAACAGAACAGAACAGAACAGAACAGAACAGAACAGAATAGAATAGAATATTTTATTTGGATAAGTGTAATTAGACACACAAAGAATTTGTTTCCAGTGCAGAAGCTCTCAATTGATAGAGTAAGAGATGAATGAATTTAGAGGAATTGGGGGAATCATAAGTAATTTAATGCTCAAAAAGACATTTAGTTTTAGCAAAAAAGAGTTCACTATTACAATGCAAAGTTAGCTTAAACAGCATAGATTAGATAAGCAACCAGTGATTAGACTTACATGGCTGCAAGGGTGCAGTTTGGGTGTGGTGGAACAGTACATGATTCTGCAAAACAGCAGCCATAGATAACAAGACAAGTCCTACACAGGTAGTTTCAGGATACAACAGCAACTGAGATCAGGATTGCCATCACTAAGAGATATAGTTGGGATGCATTGCTTAGCAACTGCAATCCTGACAATCCTGGCTGTTATAACCCCAAGATATGCAGGCTGTTAAAGTTGAAAAAGCAGGAGTCCCAGGTAAGGAGACCAGGAGGTAAGTGGGTACTAGTGTGTGTGTGTGAGTGTGTGTGTGTGTCTCAAATGGGCACTAGGGTCAGGCAGAAGCCACAGAGAAGTGGTGTGCTATGGGCAGGCATATATTGCAGAGTGCAGGAAGTATGATCCTGACCAGCTGGATTCCTCATTGACTTTGTCTGAGGAATCTTGGCAGGAACAGTTGCACATGGTGATTCTGTGATACGGCTCACTGCAATGTTATAATCATGAGCTGAGCACCTGAGCATCCAGATTACATAATGTGGCCGACCATAAGGACACTGCAATGGCTGGAATTTTGAGGACAGGTCATAAGTCCATTTTTTTCAATGCTGCTGTAACTTTGAATGGCTGCTGAATGAATGGTTGTAGGCAGAGGACTACCTATAGTAGCTGCAATAGGAATGGGAACCCTATGTTTGCACTGTTGCAGCTGATAACTAGAGAGTTGTTAGGTAGACAATATGCCTTTTTATTGTGAACAGTTTTATGTTAATAGAAGTTATGCTATCTGCAACATTGAACATAATTGTCTCACAACTAGTCTTTACAAAGCATCAATTTTCAACCAGGATTTCAATCCTGAAAGTCCATAAAGTATTGCCAAAACATTGTGAAAACAAAAGACAAAAAAAAAGAAAAGTTGCATTTTAACAATGATTAAGTAAACCAACTTTATATTCCTTCTGTCATGGTTCCGACAGACAAAGACAAATAAAGCAGAACTCCGAGGTTTGAAAATTCCTCAAAGAACATGTTTATTAGTTACAAAGTATCAGCACGATCAAAAGTGAAACTAAGTCTGAAATTCCCACTAAAAATTTCCCAGTTACAAAGTATAATGTCTCACCCACAAAACTATGCCATCATTACGTTCCCCAATACATTCATTTGGCTGGCTTTCTTATACAAGGCCCAGTCCCTGATTGTGGGAGCAGTAAATGACCTTGGTTCCCCTGGGACAGAAGATTATTATGACTAGTGAAGCACCTGGGCAAGCCCCCCTCCCTCCGTCCTATGTGGCAACCTAGAATGAAGAGAAAGATGGCTGCACCCAGGCTCATTGTAGAGTTGACACCTTCCCTTGACTTCTAATATCTTAATCTTTAATAACAGTCAAGTGCTGTTGTAGATTTCTTCAAGGCTTTAACAAGCTTCTTTTGTGGATCCAATATAAAAAGACTTTTAACTTTTATGACTTCTTCTTCTTCTTCTTCTTCTTCTTCTTCTTCTTCTTCTTCTTCTTCTTCTTCTTCTTCTTCTTCTTCTTCTTCTTCTTCTTCTTCTTCTTCTTCTTCTTCTTCTTCTTCTTCTTCTTCTTCCTCTTCTTCTCTTCTCTTCTTCTTCTTCTTCTCTTTCTTCATCTTCTTCTTCTTCTTCGTCCTTCCCCCTCTCCTCCCCCTCCCCTCCTCCTCTTCCTCCTCCCCCTCCTCCTCCTCCATAAAGTAGATCAATATGATTGATCTATTGTCTTTTTTTTTTTCTGAAGAACTTCCTTACCCAGCCTTGCCCTGTGGCATTCTGTGGAAGCAAAACTTTTAAGAACCACGATAGAAAGAGTGTTGATGATTTTAAACTTTATTGTTGAAGAAGATTTTGAGAATAGCATAGATAATTAAGAAAACCAACAAGAAAACCATCACATATAAATTAGATTTAAATTATCATATTTTGAATATATGATGTGAAGATATAGCTACTTTGAGAAATCCATCATACCTTGAAAGGCTGAAAGAAAGAGAAGAAGAAAACAACCAGCAGTAAGATGGATGGACTCAATACAGAGTGGTGATAGATAAACTGGAATGGTCATTCTGGAAAAATGTCTATTTATTTATTAAATACTTATTTAATATTTTTAGTTTTATTTCATTTTAATATTTGGCTTTTAAACCTGTCTTTCCATGGGAACTTAAGCCAAATATATGGCAGTCCACTCCTCATTTCCTTCACAACAATAATTCTGTGGTATATGAGAGCAGTGTCTGTCTCAAATCATCCAATTTCTATAGCTGATGAGTGACTTGAAACTAGTTTCCCTCACCTTATTCCAATACATTATCCTTTTTACCAAACTGGTTCTTGAATAAAGAGTTCATACTTGATAAAATCATACAGTAACACTCTCTTAAGAGCTCTTTTTGGCTCTGCCTTTTGGAAATTGTTATTCTTTCTTTCTCAACAGGAGAAATTAGGCAAGCTGGGAAGAAGAGGAGCTATTATTCTTGAGACTTTCACATGGAAACTGATCATGAAGGTCTTATGAGTGGGATGCTATTAGTTAACTGCTTGCTCTGTTCTTCTAAAGTAATTGTCAATACTTTAATAGTACTTAAGATAATGATTAAGTGCTTTTAGCAAAGTGAACAAATGTTATGAATATAGCCAAAGAAAATGATGAAAATTCACTCTCTTTTGCCTTGGTGCTTGCATTAATGAATTGAAACAACTGAGGTCAATGGAGGATTTGTGCAGTAATTTAGAATAATTAGCATTCAATAATTTCCACATTTAAATAGTTTCAGAGATTCAGAAAACTAGAAATATTATTCTTGCTAAATTATCTATCAAAATTCATAAAAAGGAGTTTGTTTTCCCAATATGAAATTATAACTGTATCATTAATTATTCAGCATTAAAAAAAATCAGGCAGTTGGTAAAATATAAAATTCATGGTGGGGTCTAATGGAGGATGAATACTTATAAGTAATTTTATCCTACATTTCTCTATAGTAAAATATTGCTTTTATGTTACAAGAACATAACCTGTGAGAGCAGGCCTCTTAAAGAATCTGTAAAAGCTGTTTCTGCTACTAATAAGCTTTGTGCCATGGACACAATCAATAGATTTCCCCCCAATTTTACTATGTAAATCCCTGGACAAAAGTAAGTTTGCTGTTTTAGAATTTGATTAATGTGTGTGTGTCTTTAGAACAATGCATATGAAAAACTGCCCATACAAGCATAGAAAACGTGCTTCTCAAGTAAATGCATATAACTTGTACTTGCTTGCAGAGAATTTCAGAGACCAATTACAACTTTTCAAAATAATTGATAGTTCTCTGTAATTCTTAGTATGAATTACCAGTGTTTGCATGTGTGAATCTTCTATACCCATTTCAGCAACAAAGGGATTTATCTGTTTCATCTTGCTGGAAGAATTGGGCATTCTTGCAGAGAGATTCATGATAAAATCCACTTTCTCCCTAATGCTGTATTTAGAAAAGTTTCTAACTTTTTACATGGTGGGGAAATTGTTACAAAGTAGAGCAAAGTGTGTTCCTTCCACCAAAATAACAGTCTTATAATCTGGGTGGATACCATATCAGTCTTACTATGCAATCTGCCTTAAAAATGACTAATAGGATTAGGGTCTTTCTGAATTTATGTCTGAAGCTAGTAAGTAAAGAATGTCTATGATAACTTTTGCCTAGAGCTTCTCATAGGCTTACACTCTGCATTCCTTGACATGAGAATAGCTGCAAATACACAAATATTTCATACTCTTCAATAGAAAATAACATACTACTAATGGAAATGATTTTTGCATTTTTGAAGACAGCATATTAATCCTGTCTCCCAATGGAGCTGTGGGTGGAGAGATCTTCATTTATACTTCATGGGGGAAAAAATCTAGCTAAAATGAAGCATCTACTGTGTTTGCCGCATTCATATGCTATTTTCTAATGTTATGTTTTCATTTTAATCTTATTTACTATTTAGATGTATATTTCAGTGTGCCATACTTTCCTATTATTTCTCCACTTTGTCTACTCACAAGTCTGTAAAATAGGTTGGACTGAGAGAGTCATTGACCCAAGGTTGGTTTGAGAATTTTCATAAATAGACATGGAGTCTCATTGGTCTTAGGTCAACCATTGCCTCACATTGTCTCTCTGGAATGCCTCTTTAAAATGGATTAATGTTGTAACTATTTAGAGAATGTCTTTAAGTTCCATTCCCTGGCAGGATAGAAATTGGATATATGGGCAAATAAATACTGGCAAATAATATACATCTATGGCAAATCCTTGGCAAATAAAATTTTCTATGTTTTGATATTTAATTAGAACTATTATTGATGTTTAGTCTGGCCATACTAGTATCAAGGATCCATGAATTCAGCAAATATTAAGGCCTGTTCCCATAAAACCAATAAACAGAAGAAACAACCTAGTAGAAATGGCTATATAGCTAGCAAATCACAATGATGCCAAAATAACAACAGACATACAATGCCTGATAAAAGTCCATAAATTGCAGCTTTTGTGTTATTATTCACATTTTATCATTCCAAGTCTCCTGCTCCCTGCCTTCCACCCTCTTTGAAGGTAGCCATAAATGGAAGGGAGGAGAGGATGGAAAGAATGGAAGAAAAACCAAAGCAAAGCAAACAAAGCACCAGTTTACTGGGTCATTAAAATCACAAGGAAGAAAGCCAAAAAATGGTGATCACACATGGGCCCAGACTTTGTTTATTTTGTAATTGGGCTGAGAAGTAGACACTAGGACTTAAAATACTTTTTTTTTTTTTTAAAGAACTATTCTTCATTCTTAGAATCAATGTTCTTTTGAGTGAAATGCTGGAGAAGTTAAAAAAAAAAGATCCTGGTGTACTAATGTCCTATAGTTGGGTTTTCTTGTCTTTCTTTTCTTTGACCATTGAAGTAGAGTGAGCTCCTCAGCTATCAATGTAGTATGCAGTATCAATACATTCATCTGTTATATAATTCATGTGGAGATGTTCCATATTCACATACGATTTTTAAAAGCCATCCAAGCATATTATTATTTTAACTCTAGTGTCACCTGGCAAATAATTATGCTATCCCACCTTTTTTAGCATTTAAAATGGGATGAATCATTGCAAATAAAATTAGTGTGATATGCAGCAGATGGAGACATCTTTCAGAATTATGAAATATGGGTAGAATGTTTTTGGTTAGTGATCCTTGATATATAACTAGAAATATTATAGTCATACTTGTCCTGTATTTTGTTTACAAATTATTGATAAATACATCATTTGAAATATGCTTCACCTTCTATTGAATACTATGATTCCAAGTATCGATTCATGTTCCATCATAAGCAGATCTATTCTTCTCTATAAGGAAATTGGGAAAGGATGTGTTTGTTTTCTCTGCATGAATTTATTTTGAAGGCTCAGATGTCTAAAACATCTGTATGCATACTGGAATCTAAATAGGTTTCCAAATCATTGAATTACATCTATTCCCCTGCTTTATTATTTTATTTTGTAAAAAATAAAAGTCTATTTCCAATTTTTTCTATCATAGTTGTTGATGTATAAAACCTTGTGAGAATCATTTATTCCCATGTTTGAGTGGTTTTTTTTTTTGAGTTTTAGCTTTTTAGTTAGAAAATGGGAAGAAACAATGTGAAATTCGGGGGTGGGTAGGTGGGATAATGAAGTTGCTTTAGCTTGTAACTTGACAGCCTCAGTGGAGCCAGATTTTAATTATTTTTTTCCTCTCCTGTTGATTATATAGATAGTCCTCAGGTTATGATAACTTTTTCAACAATTGTTCAAAGTTGCAACAACACTGAATGAAAGGAATTTATGACTAGTTTGTCAACCTGCAGACTCCAAAGTGCCCATGCAATGACACGTGATCATGATCAGGCATTTGGCAACCAACTCACAATTACAATGTCCTTGGTGACATTTGTGACTTTTCCTTCCAGCTTCCTAAAGAAAGTCAATGAGAATACAGGCAGGAGGTGGCAAGTTACTCTCATTCTTGCCATTTTTTTTGTCTGCCCATACTCCATAGTGCCCAGCTGTGGCACTTAATTGCTTTATAGTGTCCAGCTGTGCCATTTACCCATCCATTCACCCACTGACTAGTTTCCTTGCCTGGAATTCCCATTCCCATTCCCATTCCCATTCGTTCATATAAGGTGTTTGCTTACTAACAGATCTTAGCGATGGTTGATGAAGGCAACCAGGATTGCCAAGATTGCTGTTCCTAAGTGATGCAGTTACATTACATCACACTTTGCATTACTTAGCGACAGAACTTCTGGTCTCAGTTTTGTTTGTAAAAGATTCTATAAGTGATAAAAATAGATTACGTGTCTTTTAAAACAAATTTAGTGTCTTCAATGTCAGCTTTATCTCACTCTCCAAATATGTTATTTCAAGGTTTTATCACTACTTCTCATAATGGGAGAATTTGCGGAGGTAACTTTGCACTAATGGAATTACTCATAGGTAGGACCTTTCCTGTGTCAATGCTGTGCACTAGATGCCCTCCATTATAATATACTATTTCCCAGCACAATAAATCAATGCTCATTATAATTTATTTCATGCATTATGCCTTCTAATAAGCCCACATTGCAATCTAGAATCAAATTAGGTCTTGTAATCCAGGGTTTGAAGAGGACATAAGAAATTAGGAAGTCATGTATTACATGGGGACAATGAAAGGAAATAAAGGATTAGAAGCAGCATTGCAAAGCTAACTAATTGATCAAATAAACCGTTATTCATTGAACCCAAAATATAGCAACTTCTTTGGAATTTTTCTTTTTCCTCTGTGCAAACAAATCGGCTATCCTGGCTATCAACTCTAATGGTTTTTTTTTTAAAATATCCTAGATCTAAGGATTAACTTTAATGAACCATATTGATTTTTATTTCTTCATCATGCAAAATTGCATCATGTTACAATTACATAATTATGGAGCTGGAAGAAATTACAGGAATCATCTAGCTCAATCATCTGCAATGTATAGGAAAATGATATATGCCATCTTTAAGGTCAACCACATTTAGAATGGTTGGTTGAACATTGGCAAGGAGAAATATCTATCTAAAATAGCTGTGTTTAATAAGGTAAGGCTAGAAATTAAAGGTTCAGTTTGATGTCATGGTTAAGGCATCAGGCTAGAAACCAGGAAACTGTGGGTTCAAAAATTTTCCCAAGAAAATTGCAGAGATTTGTCCAGGCAGTCACCAGGAATCAACACTGACTCAAAAGCTCACACCTTCACTAGAGACAAAGCATAAGGAGAAATAGCAGAAAGAAATTTGTTTTGCTGACATTTATAGTTAAGTGATAGTAGCACTTTTACCATAAAAGCCAGTATTGTCTTTTATTATCAATCAATCAATCAATCAATCAATCAATCAATCAATCAATCAATCAATCAATCAATCAATCAATCAATCAATCAATCAATCAATCAATCAATCAATCAATCAAATTGAATTACTGGTCACAGACCCACACTGTATAAAATAAAATATTATATATAATACAAAATACAATATGTCATGCATGGTAAAAAACTGTAATTGTGCTTAGTCTACTTTCCAGGCCACAATACTCAAGTACACACAACAATACACAAATTCCACTAGCTACAAATAGAAATCAGAAGTCCTGTAACATTTTTTCTGACTGATAAATTTTATTGAAAGAATTGCCACTCTATACATCTGAGGAAGTGAGCTGCAGCTCCTGAAAGGTCATTTCTTTTAATAAAATTAAAAGGAGCTACCAGACTCTTTTTGATTTGTTGTCTTCATTAGACTAATACAGCACTCCTCCTCCAAGGTGAAACATGAGTTATCTTGGAATGGTTATCCACCAAAAGAAGATGTATACCTTTTATTTTGGCAACCTGGATTATTATTTATAATAAAAATAAAATTATTTATTGTTAGTTATTATTATTTAATTTCACTTTTCTTTGATCACTGAATTCAAGGCAACATCCCTGAGGTGTCTAGGCAATCTCCAATTCAAATATTGAGTCAGTGAGGACCTTCTTAGAGCCCTTAGGGCGATTTGTTCCTTTGTGTGTCTTCAGATCATGCAGGGCAACTCTGGATTAACTATTAAGCAAAATAACCACAAGCAAAGGAAGAGGAGCTCCATCGGCTTTTTCCCCCTATCCCTCTTTCACTGCCACACTAAAAATTTAGGTTTAAATAAATTTTTGCATTTTCATTTCCCCCATTTATTAAAATGCATTAAAAGATATAGAACATTTGCATTTTCTCCTATTACCCAAGGTGTAAGTAAATAATTTGCACATATACAATATTTGTGCTTGAGTTCAATTTGGTTTCTTTAGAATAAATTGAAAATTTAACATAGACACAAATGAAGGAAAGCAGTGATCAAAAAGTATTTGCATATTGGCCAAAATAAGTAGCAGAATAGCAATATTAAATGAAGTGAAATATTCATTATGATCTTGTCTGAAAATTAAAGATACATAATATTGTTGTTGTAGAAATTTGACTGAACAGCAGGATAGTCCTTCTACATGGGATGGATATCCTTTTCCACTTAGTTTTGGGAGTAGCACACATTGAGTGTTGAGTTAAAATGGAACACCCACCTAGTGAGTCTGATCAGCTGACTGAATCCTGATTATTAATGAAGTGACTAATGTTGCAGCCATATAACTTCAGGTAATTTAATCATTTAGCAATAGCGATAATTTGTTTTTCTGAGTTGATCATCATTGTCCTTTTATACTTATCGATCTCTGATTTGTTCATACGAATGATTGCAATTTTCTCAAAAATTTCCACTCAAGATAATTTTTATAGGATGCCAATATGTTGTGTCAGAAGAATAATTTGGGGCCCTAACTCAACTCAGGGTTGTGCAAGAATAAATAAAAATGAGATCCAGACAGCTGTGAGGAAAGAAAAAAATAGTTATTCCTTAAAGCAAAGAGTTTGCCTCTAGGGGAAGCTGCAGAGAAATGGGGGGCTTATCGTGGGTGTGGAAGTGTCTACGTGATGATTCTAGGGTGAAACTTGAGGTGTGTGTATGGGGGGGTATGTCATCTATGATGCTTATTCTTGTGAACATGCAGTTCCACTGGGAGGTCTAATTTAATAACTATTTGTGTTTACAGACCTTATCTTTTGCTATGTGGATTAGGTCTGGGCAACTTATTTGGGGGTTTGAGGAAGTTTGAGTAAAAGATTTCCCCCTGTTTGCTATTTGTACTTGATTAACTTAGTTTCAGCTTGAATGTCAATTATCTAGTGGAGATGCTGATTCACAGTCCATTGTGGATTCTGTTAATGTTTTAAGGGAAGATGGAAACAGTAAAACAGTATAAGAATAAAATATATTTTGATATAAAACTTCTGACAGCTGCTAATTTGTTATCACTGAAAACATTATATTCAGAGTCATATATATATATATATATGTATATATGTATATATATATATATGTATATATATATGTATATATATATATATATGTATATATGTATATATATATGTGTGTATATATATATATGTGTGTATATGTGTGTGTGTGTGTGTGTGTGTGTATATATATATATATATATATATATATATATATATATATATATATATGTATGTATGTATGTATGTATGTATGTATGTATGTATGTAGGTCTTTGGTAATTCGGGTTTTCTCCCGTGTAAAATTGGAAGTGTCTTGGCGACGTTTCGACGAAGTCCCATTCGTCATCTTCAGGCTGGTGTCTTCGGCTTCGTGCTTCTAGGAGCAATGTGTGATCGCAGCTGTTTCTTCCTTTTAACTGCCAGCGGAGGTATGAACTGATTGTATGGGAGCTTGGCTGTGTTCTGATTGGGTGGAGGTGTGTTCTGATTGGTTAGGGGCTTGGCTGTGCTCTGATTGGATGGGGGGTTGGCTGTGCTCTGATTGGATGGGGGGGTGTTCTGTTTGGGTGGGGGCACCCATGGGATCACCCCTCTCACCTGTCATTGCAAACCTCTACATGGAACACTTTGAAACCCAAGCTCTAGAAAAATCTGATTACAAACCCAAACTCTGGCTCAGATACGTAGATGACACCTTCATAATCTGGCCACATGGGGAAAAAAAACTAGACAACTTCCTCACACACCTCAACAGCCTACACCCCAAAATACAGTTCACCATGGAAACAGAAGCTAACAACCAACTTCCCTTCCTGGATGTCTTAGTCTACAAGAAATCCAATGGCTCCCTAGGACACACCATCTACCAGAAGAAAACACACACAAACCGCTATCTGCACGCACTCTCACACCACCACCCAGCACAGATCAACTCTGTAGCCAAGACACTCATCTCGAGAACAAAACGCTTAGCTGACGAACAACACCTAAAAACCGAACTACACACTCTCACTAATGTACTAACATCCAATGGATTCCAAAGAAATAAGATTACCAACTTAATCCAAAATGAAACCCCCACTAAAATCCAAGACATAGAACAAGAAAACGGCAAAGCCCTCCTCCCATACATAAAAGGCACCACAGACAAAATCAGCAAGATCCTCCACAAACACAACATCAAGACAGCATTCTGCACAAACCGAAAAATATCTACCATCCTAAGAAACCCCAAAGACAAAATTGAGTTAGAAAATCAAGGAGTATATGAAATCCCATATATTTGTTCTCTGAGGTTTTCACGGGTGTTTGTATGTAGGTCTTTGGTAATTCGGGTTTTCTCCCGTGTAAAATTGAAAGTGTCTTGGCAACGTTTCGACGAAGTCCCATTCGTCATCTTCAGGCTGGTGTCTTCGGCTTCGTGCTTCTAGGAGCAATGTGTGATCGCAGCTGTTTCTTCCTTTTAACTGCCAGTGGAGGTATGAACTGATTGGATGGGAGCTTGGCTGTGTTCTGATTGGGTGGAGGTGTGTTCTGATTGGTTAGGGGCTTGGCTGTGCTCTGATTGGATGGGGGGTTGGCTGTGCTCTGATTGGATGGGGGTGTGCTCTGCTTGGGTGGGGGCCCTGTTGGGTGGGGGCCCTAATCCTAGCACAACAGGGCCCCCACCCAAGCAGAGCACACCCCATCCAATCAGAGCACAGCCAACCCCCCATCCAATCAGAGCACAGTTAAAAGTTTTTCAGTTAAAATCCAGGATGATAACAAAGACCTTTTTGTGTATTTTATTTGGAATAATAGTGGCAAAAAACCAACAATAACTCTGAAAGGCCTTGAAGATTCTGTCATTAGGCCATACAACACTAAAGTAGCATTCCTGTAATCCTTTTGGTGTCTGCTTTTGTGAGTTGGCCTGACCCACCCCTCTCTCTCACACACTCATCTTTTTATATTTCATCAAGAATATAGCTTTTTTTTCAATCTAAGTGGAAAATAGGTTGTGAGCCTATATATATATCATATAAATGTCTTCTGGAAAATATATTCACTTCATTTCTTAAAGACACATCTGAACAGAACTAATTTCAAAATTAGTTCTCGTTTGCTAAATACTTATCCATTCAGTCTTTCAGATCAAATTATAATTATTTAAAGATTCATTTACTGAAGCATATTTTAGTCAAGGTATATGACTGCCATCCACTGATGTTTTGTTTTGAGCTAATGGAAATGAAAATGAGCTACAAATAGAATCTAAACATTTTAAATTGCTTTGCTACTTCTTGGTTGGTGAAATCCATTTTCTGAAACACTACTTTTGAGCGATACCCATTCTTATTATTCAACAATATCCAGAAGAATGCAGATGCTGGTCAGAATACCCCATAATATAGCATGTGTTCCAGCAGATTTACTTAAAAGAATATCTTCTGGCCCTACCAGGATTTAGCATATTAATTCCTGGATTGACATAGATGGAATGTGGTGCCAATACTAGTTTGCAAATATAACCAACACAATTTGGTCCTTATTCTTTTGCTAGAGTTTCTAGACCAACGTTTATCCATCACAGAAAATAGAGTAACTTTAAAAAAAGATTCATAAATGTTTTAACTGGTAATAGTTAATTCTTTATTCATATTTTCATTTTTTTTAAAAAAAAATATGGAACTCATAGAGGGCTCACTTATTATCCCCATGTAGGGATAGACATTTAAGAAACCAAGGTTTTATATAACAATGCCATCTAGTGGTTTTGAAGAAAATAACCCAAAAAGCCTCTTCTTCCAATTACTGGGAAACATTTAGAAATTAGAGAAAATATCCACTACTCAAGAATAGTGCTTCTCCAACCTGGGTAAATCACCCCAAATTGTGTAAAAGTGATTTTTCTTTGGGTGATGGCACACAAATCCATTACCTAATCATAACAGGGATATTTAAATAAGAACTTACTGATAAGTGATAAAAGGGGTTTCTGATAAGGAGGTTGGAATAGAAGACCTTCAAAGTCCCTTCCAACTTTGCTATTCTATATTCTATTCTGATAAGCAGTTTCAGGTAATGAAGGAAAAGGTTTTGGAAAGCCCTGCTCTAGAGGCAAGTCAGCCTGTGTGAATCTGCTCTGATTCGTTAGAAGTGAAGATCTGAGATTTGAAAACAGCAGGATTTGATTGAACTTGTTTTTTGAAATTTGGCGGCAAACCCATTCAATTTTAGATACTTTGTACTTAGCAATTTGTTTTTAAAAATGTTCAATCTTATACAATGAAGGGAAAACATGTTTTTTTAATAAAATGCGATTAAAGTAGCCATAATAGTGGTCCTTTGAATTCTGCTGAGTTTCAGCCAGAGATGTTGAAAGGTTTAATCAGTTCAAAGGTTTAATCAGCTCAAAGGTTTAATCATCAAAATGTTTGAGACATTTGTCTGCACCTCTTTTAAGGCATAGATACTAGGAATGGGGTAACTTTACATGATTCAGCAAAGATCATATTAAAACTTTGTCCTGAACTAGTGCAGAACTTGGTCTACTCCAACCTAAATAATATATGTTTTCAAAAACTGATTAAAAACAATGCTTTTTCATTTCCATTTACTTTTCTTGGTGTAGCATTGAGGAATGCCCATTGACTTGTCCTTATGATATGGTGCAACTTTACTACTTTGGGATTTTGATGGATACCTATAGCTCGTAGAGCTGGTTAGAAAGATTATCCCCCTCCTAGGAGAGACTTCTTCATCGTGTGCTTTGTTGGAAGTGCCAGGCTGGATAGAATTCACTTGCAAAGAATGGCCTTTTTCTAGTCAGGTTTAAGATTTGTAACTTGTTGACTACATTCTGTGTTAGTTAACAGAGATTTCAGAACCACACCAGCATAGTGAGATGCAAAGTTATAGAGTCAGGAGGGCTCTATAAAAAATGGTATTTGCCACTCTCCTAATGCTGATTCCATTCTTAAAAGCAATACATATTTAGACCACATTCTTTCTAAGTTTTTTTCTCAGACCATTTTTCTGATCTAGCAACTTCATGTAGTAATAAATAGGAGGGAAAAGGCCTTGGATTGATCTAGCACTCATTCTTCACCCCTTGTTAAGAACTTCTGTGATTATGTATAATTTAAAATATGGTTTGACCCAAGAATTCTATTTGCGTCACAACTGACTGCTGAGTGAAAACTCTCAGTTATGTTGTTAGGACAAACACACAAGTGTATTATTCCATCAGCACAAGAGAGAACAAAGGCTACATTAAAGAAGTTGAAAGCTGAGAAAGTGATTGAAGCCCACATAGTGTTAGCCTTGCCAGCCAGAAGAGCTATGATGGGCAAAGGTAATATCCCTCAGTGGCTGGCTGATTACATAAATATTGAAGAACAAATGATGTCATTCATCCCTCCATCGTATAGAGAGGTGAAGTTGTAATGTTGAATATTGTCTGTATGAACCCTACAAGTAGCAGAAAAGTCATCAAAACTCCAAAGGGCTTAATAGAATCTGATTTTATTCAGTGTTGTGAATATCCATTTCAATTCACAAATTTGCTTCACAGAAGTAATTTGACTGAAGCTTTGTTAAATCTAAGCACCAGTTTAAAGCATTGCACAGCCCAAGGGCAAGCCCAAAAAGCAAAAACAAAATTGAGCTATTTTGCTGCATATTAACTTCTGATGAAAGAATGAAAATTAGTTTCTGTTGTTGGGTGGCATTGCTCTGAATATTTGTTTCGTGTTGGCAAATTTCAGGGCAGCTATTAAAGCCAATACACTGCAAACCCCAGTTGCACAACCACTGTGCTTGTAGAAGGAGTGCAGTACAAAATGTTCAACAGTGGAAAATGCTGAAAGGACTTTAAAAAAGCCAAAATTCCAACTCTGTCAGTTGTAATTAGTCAGAGACAGTGTTGAAAATGGTATTCGCATTCCCTTCACTAGAGAGGAAATATTTAAACTCAAGACAATGGTTGTATATTTCTAGTACACTGTAGAGTTCCTATTGCTACACTGGCTCTAGAAGCTGGGAATGTGGCAGAATGCTGAGCTGGTTCTCTGTTCTCCACAGATGGTTCCAGTCAATGTTGATAGGAGGGAGAGATCCAGCAAACATTCCGTCCTTTGTGGGATGCCTCTTTCCCCTCCTATTTATTACTACATGAAATTTCTAGGTCATAAAAATGGTCAGAGAAAAAAAAACTTAGAAAGAATCTGGCCTAATAGATCAAGCAGTTAAAAATGGCTGGGCAAACCTCTGTACTTTCAGCTTGTAAAACAATGTACTCTTATAATAAATTTATTTAGCTCATCTAGTAGTCCTGTCTGCTTTATCTGGGATAGCTGACAGCCTATTCCAGGACCAAGGGGACCAAGGGGACTTGTTTACAGACCTCCAGATTGGACTGCTGCAATGTGCTTTATATGGAGCTGCCCTTGAAAAATATTCAGAAACTTCGAAATGTGTTGGCACGTGCAGTTACTAGTGCCACTTACTTGGCACATGTGATACTACTGCTCTGTGAGTTGTATTGGTTTCCAGGTACAATTCTAGATGCTGGTTACCACCTTTAAAAACCTTCACACCTTAGGACCAGGACTCTCTCCCCTGTTGTTTCTTCCTAAATTGTGCAATCTAATAGGGAGGGCATGTTCTCAGTACTGTCAGCTAGAGGGTGTTGGCTGATGTGATCCAGAAAAAGAATCTGTTCTGCACTGGCATCCACTGTTTAGACATTCAATTGGCCCTATCTCTGTTAGCCTTTTTAAGGCTGTGAAAACTTGGCTTTGGGCCTGAGCCTTTTACCCTGGGTGCAGGTTAACCCTTCTCCTGGTGGCATAGATTATAGGTTAGATCATGCCCAGCTGGTTTGTGTTTTTATATTTGTTTTCTTTATGCAGTTTGGTTTTTTTTATTTATGGTAAGCTGCCTAGAGTCACATAAAAGTAAGATAGGAGGCTAAATAAATCAAGCAAATAAATATATACACAAATAAACAAGCTTTTGCCATTGCAGCATCCCTGCAGTCACATGGATTATGATGTGCATTTTGTGTGCCAGAGAAGGGGCACATAAAAAAAAATTCAGAACTTTCTTCATGCACTTTAAACTTGTTGCTTCTTTAACAGTCATGTAATGAATCAATTCCTTGTTGCTCGGAGGGGAGGGAGCAAGGTGTTGCAAGATTGGCTAGGAAATTGTCACAGAACATTATAATAATAATAATAATAAAGTTGGAAGGGACCTTGGAGGTCATCTAGTCCAACCCCCTGCTCAGGCAGGAAACCCTATACCATTTCAGACAAATGGCTGTCCAGTCTCTTCTTAAAAACTTCCAGTGTTGGAGCATTCACCGGTTTTGGAGGCAGGTTGTTCCACTGGTTAATTGTTCTAACTGTCAGGAAGTTTCTCCTTAGTTCTAGGTTGCTTCTCTCCTTGATTAGTTTCCATCCGTTGCTTCTTGTCCTGCCTTCAGGCACCTTGGAAAATAGCTTCACTCCCTCTTCTTTGTGGCAGCCCCTGAGATATTGGAACACTGCTATCATGTCCCCCCTCGGCCTTCTCTTCATTAAACTAGATATACACAATTCCAGCAACCGTTCCTCATATGCTTTAGCCTCCAGTCCCCTAATCATCTTTGTTGCTCTTCTCTGCACTCTTTCCAGAGTCTCAACGTCTTTTTACATCGTGGTGACCAAAACTGGATGCAGTATTCCAAGTGTGGCCTTACCAAGGAATTGTAAAGTGGTATTAATACTTCACGTGATCTTGATTCTATCCCTCTGTTAATGCAGCCTAGCACTGTGTTGGCCTTTTTGGCAGCTGCAGCCCCCTGCTGGCTCATACTTAAGTGATTGTCCACTAGGACTCCAAGGTCCCTCTCACAGTTACTGCTATTGAGCAAGGTACCCCCTATACTATACCTGTACATTTGGTTTTTCTTGCCTAAATGTAGAACCTTGCTTTTTTCACCATTGAATTTCATTTTGTTAGATAGCGCCCAGTGTTCCAGTCTGTCCAGATCCTCCTGTATCTTAAGCCTGTCTTCTGGAGTGTTGGCTATTCCTGCCAGCTTGGTGTCGTCTGCAAATTTGATGATTTCCCCATCTATCCCCTCGTCCAAATCGTTGATGAAGATGTTGAAGAGCACTGGGCCCAGAACAGAGCCCTGGGGCACCCCACTACACACTTCCCTCCATGTAGATGCGGTTCCATTGAGGACCACACGCTGAGTACGGCTGGTCAGCCAGCTACGGATCCATCTGGTGGTGATGCTGTCTAACCCATTTTCTATCTTATCAAGTAGTAGGTTGTGATCTACTTTATCAAATGCCTTACTGAAGTCCAAGTAAATTATATCCACAGCATTCCTCTGATCCACTAATTTTGTCATTTGGTCAAAGAATGCAATAAGATTTGTCTGGCATGATCTGTTTTTGACAAACCCATGTTAGCTTTTAGTAATGACTTTGTTTGCCTCTAGATGTTCACTGATTCGTTGTTTGATTATCTTTTGCAGAATCTTCCCAGGTATTGAGGTAAGGCTGATAGGTCTGTAGTTTCCTGGGTCCATTTTTTTTTCCTTTTTTGAAGATGGGAACTACATCAGCTCTTTTCCAGTCCTCCGGTAGTTCCCCAGTGATCCAGGATCTTTGAAAAATATAGTTCAATGGTTCTGAGATCACATCTGCCAGTTCCTTGAGAACCTTGGGGTGTAATCTATCTGGTCCTGATGATTTGAACTCGTCTAGGCTGGACAGGTGCTCACTTACCGTTTTCTTGCCTATCTTAACTTGCGTTTCTATTCTGTTTTTTATGGCACTATTTTTGGTAGGTTGGGCTGTTTTTTCCCTTTGTGTAAAGACAGATGCAAAAAACGAGTTAAATAGTTCTGCTTTCTTCCTATTGCTTGTCACCTTCTTGCCACTTTCACCCACTAATGGATCAATCATTTCCTTCACTTTTTTTCTTGTTTTTTACATGTTGAAAGAAGCTTTTTTTGTTATTTTTGACTTTGGTCGCAAGCCTTAGTTCATTTTGAGCCTTAGCTTTCCTCACTTCATCTTTGCAGGCTCGGGCTATTTGCTGATATTCTGACTTAGTTATGTGCCCCTCTTTCCACTTTCTATACTTGTCCTTTTTATCTTTCGATTTACCAGAGAGTTCTTTGTGCAGCCATGCTGGTTTCTTTTGAGAGCTGTTATTTTTCTTTATTGGTATTCTGCTAGACTGGGCTTTTATTATCTCACTTTTCAAAATTTCCCAAGCTTCTTGAGTTGTTTTCCCCTTGAGGATTCTCATCCATGGAATCCTTCCCAAGCCCTCTCTAAGTTCATTGAAATTAGCTCTCTTAAAGTCCAAGACTCTAGTTTGACTGTGTTCTATTGCTTGTGCTTCCATAATGTTGAATTCCAATATTGCATGATCACTTCCTCCCAAGGTTCCTGTGGCTTCAAAACCTTGTATCATTTCATCTCTGTTAGTGAGAATTAGATCCAAAATGGCTAATCCCCTAGTTCCCTTCTCTACTTTTTGGGAGACAAAGTTGTCTGCTAGGTTTGCAAGGAATCTGTTTGATCTTCCACTTGGTGCAGAGTTTGTCTCCCAGTTGATGTCAGGGTAGTTAGTCCCCCATTACTATTGTGATGTGCTTCCTACATACCTTAGTTAGCTGACTAGCAAAAAGTTCATCTATTTCCTCTGTTTGGTTGGGTGGCCTGTAGTATACACCTATGGCAATGTCATTTTTCCCCCTTTTTATATTGACCCAAATGCATTCAAGACAGTTTTCATCATTGTTGTGCTCTATTTCTGTAGAGATGTAGTTATTTCTTACATATAGAGCAACTCCTCCTCCTCTTTTATTTGGTCTGTTTCTTTTAAATAATTTAAATCCCTCTAGCTGTGTGTTCCATTTGTGGGTTTCATCCCACCATGTTTCCGTAATGGCAACAATATCATATCTGCCCTCATTAACCTGAATTTCTAGTTCACCCTGTTTGCTGTTCATACTCTGTGCGTTGGTGTATAGACATTTGAGTCCTTTATGACTGATCCTGTGTTTCCTTTCTACGTAACCTGTGTGGTGCCTGAAGATGAACATTGAAGATGAAGATCATATGACTGTAGCAGCAGTCCAGCAATGCAGCAGCATCCAGTAGCACTGAAACAGTCACAACTTCCCAATTCCTTTGGGAGTCATGGGTCCTGGATTTTAGACATATTTCGTTGGTGCCACGGTTCAAAAATTGTTGCCCTCTTGAAACAGTATTATGCACTGTTTCACCCAGTTAGTGGCAATGACAAAAGTTTCAGTAGTATATAGATAAAGCCTCATCTTGTTCATTTTTTAAAGTACAAGATTTTATCGGACAGCAACCACAGTAGACTGAACTATGTTTAGAGCCTGAGTTTATGAATAACAAATGGATTTCTGTTTCATTTTTCACAGACATTTCAGTAGTCTTTGTTCACTTCAAATAATTACTGCTATTTTTGAAGAAGTTTTTCTACTTTCTACTTTCAACATGTGCATAAAATGAAATAGAAAAATAATTCAGTATTAGTTTCTCTACTATAGGCGTTTTCCTAAAGTACTTTTGTTAATTTCCCCTCCACCATTCTAAATTATCAATGAACATATTAACATAAATAAAGCATTATCCTTTCTGCAAATATATTTCCTTTTAAGCATCTATATGACTGCATCCAAATTATTTGTTGCAGTGTTTTTCCTCATCTGCATGGGTATATGTGCTAAAGTAAATACCATCATGGGGGGGGGGGGGGATATTGTACATTACCAGAACTATTTTTCAAGTTTCACATCAGGCATACTATAGAACTAGCTGATTGTATTAAAGCATTCATATAAGCAAATGCTCAAATACCAGGCCAATGTATCAAAATTTCTAGCTAGGGTCAGCTTACATGTCCCATGTGGAGCCAGTGGTCAATTTTGAATGGTAATGCAGTTGTTTCTAACACATTGTAGAAAAATGTGTGGAAAGAAATTGTGCTGACTAACAATACATCTTAACATCTCATCCCAAACAAGTTGCCTTGTTGCCTTAAAAATAGGGATGAATGACTTGTGGCCTGAGTCCCATTTGCCTTCAGTTTAATTTCAAAAGGGTTTTTCAAGTAGTCAATTACAAGCCCCTATAAGAGCAAATTATCACTTAATTGCATAAGGAGAACAAGGAGATATTGGAAATGTGGTACCAACTATTTTTAGCTCTGGTCCTGTCTATTGTTCGTTGTAGCACCACATTTCATTAGAATGGAGCTCTTAACAGATTATTGCTGAAGGGAAATGGTCCTCAGGAGAAAAAGCGTTGCTCATCCTTTCTAGTAAAATGATTTTTTTGTTTCTCTGCCCAGTTGTGCTGCAAAGAAAAGTTATGGCCCATCAACCCTTCTATACTAGATCAAGTAATATGTGAGCTTATTTGCAAGGAAATGATCCATGAGTTACATACAAACACTGTAGCATCAGCTGTAAAGGCATGTGGGAATGACCTTGGGAGATGAGCGTGGAGGAAGAGATCTGTGTAGAGAATTGTGGGGAGACCCCACAGTTGTATAATGGGCAGAGAAAAAAAAAACTCAGAAAGGATCTCCCTTAATTTATAAGGTTGTAAAAAGAGATAGCAGGAGATTTGTACTTTGAGACTTGTGAGACTTGTTAATGTAGCTTTACAATGAAGTAGAATCAGTGGTGGGATTCAGCCGGTTTGAACCAGTTTGGCAGAACCAATACCTAATTTTTTGTTGAGTTTGGCGAACCAGTTATGATAAATCTGTGTTTTCCGGAACACATCTGGCTTTCATTCAACTTCTTTCCAGGCAGGGGAAAAGAAACCCTCCCCAAAAGTACAAGAGAGGAGTGACGGAAACCAAAGGGAAACGCAGTGCTTTCGATCATGTCACTCAGGCAAAAACTAGGTGGTGCTTCTCAGAGGTAATTTCAGGAATAGATGCTTCATGCCTCTAGTTTCCCGATTGGTGCATACGGGAAAGGGGGTGATATCAACAAGTATTAGCTGGGGTTGTGGCTCTGGAACTTTTTCCTGTCTAGCTATGAAGGGAGCAACTAATGATGAGCGGGAAAGCTCTTAAAGGGTTCTGTGATTTAAGGCATTAAAGTCGGGAAAGACTTTTAGAAAACATTGTAACGAATTTGAAAAAAAGACTAATGATTGTGAACATTTAAAAGCAAGTTGTAGCCAATTTCAAAACAGGAATAAATTACAATTTCTCAATTTTTTGGAGTCAGATTACTGAAATATTGAAGAAGTACTAGTTCCATGGAAAGCAGCTGAAGAACAATTTCTTGTATTTAATGACATTTTTAATTACCAAATTGATATTAATCAAGATTTCTTGGAAAAGTTTTTAAAAATTCCCAGAACTATGCAATTTCTTAAAGAGCTAAAAATATTGTCAGAACAATTGCTGTAAGTTCAGCAGAAGTGGAAAGGAGTTTTTCAAAGAGGAACATAATATGTTCAGAAAAGAGAAGTTGCCTAATAGTCAAACACAATGACTATTAGTCTAATCGTCCCTTCTCTAAAGGAATGGGATCTAACTCCTACACTGAAAAGATGGTTAAGGATAGATCACACAGCCGATAATGCTTGGATAAATGCGAAGAAAATTGCAAGTGAGGACGCCAATCAAGAAGCAATATGGAAATATCTTAAATAACAGTTTTATTGTTTTTGTCAGGTATTCTTTAATATTTTTTCATTAATATTTTTAAACTCTTTCTTACAATCTAGTTTTTTGTACCTTTATTGTTCTTATTTAAGTATTAAATGCATGAAATAATACACTACCTTTTGGTATATTGTTTTTTTATACTTAAAACATTCATTAGGGCAGAGAACCGGTTGTTAAATTATTTGAATCCTACCACTGAGTAGAATTAGGTCATCTGGTCATGTTTCCTGTCTGGTCTACCTCTTTCCAGGCAGATAAAGGCTGCCAGAGAAGCATTTATCATGCACTTACAACTCAGCATAATTTCCAACACAGATCAAACAGCAGTTAATAATTATAACATAATAATACAGAATAAAACTCTCTACATTAAAAGTCTCATGACATAAAACATTGGCAACATCTTCACATTCAAATTAACAGATAATGTTTTAAAAAAATCTTATGGGGCCATGAAGAAAACATAAGCACTTTTCAAACATAAAACAATACAATACCAAATATAGTTCTGGTGGGAGTTGATTTCAAAGAATCAGAGACAGGTAAAGAATGGCTTTCTCTCATGATATGATTATTTTAATATATGGAATAACCAACCTAGCCCAAGAATCAGATCAAATGCACATGACTTCCCATGAATATTTCAGAAAACCAAGAATGATGTGTCAACACCACCAACATATACTGATATTTTTCCTGAATTCTCAACCATTGCCAAGATTGGTGATAAAATGAGAATGGGGTAAAATACTGAGGATTCAGAATGTATGAACTGTGGCATTCTGGACATAGAACAAGGAACAGACTGAGGTCTTACAGTATCTATCCTTGCCAGCAAGCTGCTATGGCAAATTAAGTATGAGGGTATACCAGGGCATGAACTAACTGCTTATACCCATCTCAGTAGTAATGAACAGATGGATCTTGGCAACATCCTTTAAACAGATATTTCAGATTTTAACAAGTTTTTGCATGAAATGTTTTAAAGACAACTGTTATCATTTTAGACTCCTAGGTTTCTCACAACCAGTGGAAAACAGCTGGCAGCCTTGAAAACCAAAGAGAGAAACAGGAATAGGTGAAAGGAGAGGATCATGATGGAATACAATAACCTCTGTTTCTCGTGATCTATGTAAATCAGTAGAACATTCAGTAAAAACTATCTAGATAGTTTGAAAGAGGTGCTGATACTATATAATTCAAAATGAATAAGTCTTAAAATAATCATGTAAACTAGGAAGATGAAATTAGAGAGCCTAGCAAAAGAGTATCTAAGAGAATAAAAAAGGGACCAACCACTGAGCCTCAAGGAACCCTGATAACGATAATGAAAAAGACTGAAAAATGGAACCACTCCACAAAACTGAGAATGTTCTGTGTGATACAAAATATTGAGACCCATTTAAGTGGCATACATGCAGGGCCAAGGGAACTCAACTGTGGTGATAATATCTGAGAAATTGTCTTTAAATTATACTCAGTAGGACTTAGTACTGTCAAGGCATCTGTTCTCTGCTTAATTTAAGCGGCTTCTTCTCAATGTTACCATATTTCATTTAGCATCCATTCAAATTTCTGTCCTTCTCCCAACTTTTTTGGGGTCCCTCTTGCTTCTTATTGCCTCATTTGAGAGCTTTCCTTATAGTTTGTTGTATCAGATTTTTTTTGTTTGAACTTTTTACATTGCCATCTGCTGCCTATGGCCAGTCCTTCTTAAAGATACCTATGCTGAAAGCCTTATTCATCTGTAATGCTGGAGAAGGCATTTTTTTTGGTGTTGTTTCTAGATTATGGCTGGAGAGTCACAGCTAGGAAGGCAGCATGAAAGAGCTTCCCATTTTCAGAACGATAATCAAGACCCCTCTCTTCAACCTTAAACTAATAATAATGTTAGTAAGAATGCTTTTTTAAAAAAATAATACTTGATTTTAATCATTTGTATTGTAATTAAATTGTCAACTGCCAAGGGTAATATGGCAGAAAAGGAAGTTCAAATGGAATTAATAAGAACCAAATATGTAAGCCAATATGGTATAAACTATATTCATAAAATGTATAATTTGATTGATTTGCTATGAGCAAAAATTGCAATTGCATCGTCAAAATCCATTTCTAAACGTGACAACTAACAACCAATAGAATTAGGGAACAGGATTCTGAAATTTCTTGCTTCATTTCTAGATATCTAGATCAATTTTGATGAATATTCTCCTTAATATAAGATTTCCTTCTTTCTTGGTTTTGAGTATTCTGGAGACTAAATGTATTTTCTTGCAAAGCCTTCCAGCTATGTGAATGTTTTATTATCTTGTAGTCATTGCTTACCTAATTGCCCTTTAAAATTACAGTAACTCTTTGAACATAGATATTTTTATTTCCCCAACTAATTTTCTTGTGTCCACATGGTCTCTAAGAATAAAGTATGCTATAATTTATGCAGCCCCAAACTGTCCATTTTAATTGGACCTTTAACAGCACGGGAGACATTAGCATGTCTAAAAATCAATATGACTGTGATGTCAGCATTCACTGATCACAAGATAGCATCTGTATTAAAGATCCTGCATATTATTGCTTAAGATAGGATTCATTTATGATTTAACTAAGTAAAATGCATGTGAATTTTTTTTTTAGTAGAAGAGAAACTATAACAGGAGAACCATTTGGTAGCCTCAGTTGTAAAAGATATTGGTGTGCTTCCTCCAAGACCTTGGAAGAAGCTTGAAGGCATCAGCTTATTTAGCCACGTGATATGACTTTGTCCTTGAACACAAAAAGCTGTCTTATAAGAAGCCAGGTCTATCAGTTCAATATTGTTGATGCTGTCTGACAGTGATGATGGAAGGCATACTCTGCTTTCCATTGATCAGCATTTGTGGCAGATAGGATCTAAACTAATTAGCAGCCAATTGCTGAGGATGGGGCTTGATTAATAGTAGCTTGAAATATTCAGCTTGAAACTATCAAAAGTTCCAATGCAGAAATCTAAAATATTGTTTGCATTCACAGGGTGGGGATGGCAGGAATCCAAAAAAACAAAAAACAAAACCTAGTTTATTTAGCAGAACATATTCCTAGGTACAGAAAGGAACCCATTAAACCTTTCTTGCTACCATTGTTAAATGAATCGCTACAGTTAAGTTACTAACAAGGTTGTTAAGTGAATCTGGCTTCCTCGTTGACTTTGCTTGTCAGAAAGTCACAAAAGGTGATCACATGAGCCTGGAAAATTGCAGACGTCATAAATAAGCATCCGAATTTTGATCACATGACCATGGGGAGGCTGCAATGGTTGTAAGTGTGAAAAACGTCATGTCACTTTTTTCAGAGCCGTTGTAACTTTTAATGCTCACTAAATGAACTGTTATAAGTCTAGGACTATTCTACAGGCATATTTTGAATGAATGTGGAAATAAGAAATGTTATTGCCAAAAATTAATAGGATAGGATAGGCAAAAATATATGATATTAAATTAAAACTCAGGGAACTCCTACCTTTTAGATTATTTGAAAGAGAAAAGGAAAAAAATCAGAATCAAAATTTTGAAAAAAGAATAGGTTGCCTAGTTTTTTTAGTTCTAAAAATGAATTATTGCTATCCCTTTTCTTTACTCTATTTTGTTTTCTACCTGGAAGAAAAATGACTGCAGTACTGAACAAAATGAAAGAAATTACATCCTTTGAACACCCAATATCTGAACTAAATGAAGTAATTGAATACTATCGTGCAATGAACCGTGTGTTCTCTTTTCTGATTCTGCACAATATATTTTTGCATTTCCTTTCAATAGTGATAGCAATTAGGAAGTGTTTGCCCAAGACATGCATGTTTAAGATTCCTAATAATTTATTATGCCAAATATGATAAATGGCTGATCAAATCACTTGTGTTGTTTATCGTGGCACTACTGAAGCAGAATACCATGCTTGTTTAATTTGAAACAACCAGACACATTGATTTGGACAACAATTGTTAACAAGCAAATGCTTTAGGCTGTGTGACATTTACATGTATTCAGTCATTTTTTAGTAATTGTTGAATGAGCACCCATTCATCCTAAACTCTAGGAATAGACATAGAAATGCAACAATAAAAGTTCCAGAATACTTAGTACTAACCTATTGGTATGTTATTTCATCAAACCTATTGATATGACATTACATCAACATGCGATTTGATTTTCTTTATATCTATTGGCAACCAGGCATATCTAATAGGATCAAAATGGACAAGATGGTGAATGAAACATTGTAATGTGAACACGCTCCTTAAAAAAAGTCAACACAGACCTAGGCTGCATAAACAGAGGGATAGAATCAAGATCACATGGAGTGTTAGTAACACTTTATAATACCTTGGTAAGACCACACTTGGAATATTGCATCCAGTTTTGGTCACCATGATATAAAAAAGATGCTGAGACTCTAGATAGAGAAGAGCAACAAAGATGGTTAGGGGACTGGAGGCTAAAATATATGAAGAACGGCTGCAAGAATTTGGGTATGTCTAGTATACTGGAAAAAAAAATTAGGGGGTGACATGACAGCAGTGTTTCAATATCTAAGGGGCTGACACAAAGAAGAGGGGGTCAGCCAATTCTCCAAAGCACCTGAAGGCAGGACAAGAAGCAATGGAGAGAAGCAATCTAGAACTAAGGAGAAATTTTCTGACAGTTGAAACAATCAATCAGTGGATAACAACAACAACAACAACAACAACAACCTTGGAGATCTTCTAGTCCAATCCCTTGCTTGGGTAGGAAATCCTATACCCGTTTTAGACAACTGGCGGTCCAGTCTCTTCTTAAAAACTTCCAGTGTTGAAGCATTCACAACTTCTGGAGACAAGTTGTTCCACTGATTAATTGTTCTAACTGTCAGGAAATTTCTCCTTAGTTCTAGATTGCTTCTCTCTTTGGTTAGTTTCCATCCATTGCTTCTTGTCTTGCCTTCAGGTGCTTTGGAGTATAGCTTGACTCCCTCTTCTTTGTGGCAACCCCTCAAATATTGGAACACTGCTATCATGTCAGCCCTCGTCCTTCTCTTCATTACACTAGACATATCCAATTCCAGCCACTGTTCCTTCTATGTTTTAGCCTCCAGTCCCTTAATCATCTTTGTTGCTCTTCTCTGTACTCTTTCTAGAGTCTCAAAATCTTTTTTATATCATGGTGACCAAACTGGATGCAGTATTCCAAGTGTGGCCTTACCAAGGCATTGTAAAGTGGTATTAACACTTCACATGATCTTGATTCTATCCCTCTGTTAATGCAGGCTAGAACTGTGTTGGCTTTTTTGGCAGCTGCAGCACACTGCTGGCTCATATTTAAGTGATTGTCCACTAGGACTCGGAGATCCCTCTCACAGTTGCTACTATTGAGGGAGGTGCCACCTATACTGTACCTGTGCATTTGGTTTTTCTTGCCTAAATGTAGAACCTTACTTTTTTCACCATTGAATTTCATTTTGTTAGATAGTGCCCAATGTTCAAATCTGTCAAGATCCTTCTGTATCTTAAGCTTATCTTCTGGACTGTTGGCTATTCCTGCCAGCTTGGTGTCGTCTGCAAATTTGATGAGTTCCCCATCTATCCCCTCATCCAAATCATTGATGAAGATGTTGAAGAGCCCTGGACACCCCACTAGACATTTCCCTCCATGTAGATGCAATTCCATTGAGGACCACATGCTGAGTATGGCCGGTCAGCCAGCTACGAATACATCTGGTGGTGATGCTGTCTAACCCACATTTTTCTATCTTATCAAATAGTAGGTTGTGATCTACTTTACAAAATGCCTTACTGAAGTCCAAGTAAATTATATCCACAGCATTCCTCTGGTCCACTAATTTTGTGACTTGGTCAAAGAATGCAATAAGATTTGTCTGGCATGATCTGTTTTTGACAAACCCATGTTGGCTTTTGGTAATTGTTATGTATTGGGCCTTGCTGAAGTCATTCAGCAAGGCTCAGAAAGTCTGTAGAAAGGCTGGGCCTTGCTGAGTCATTCAGCAAGGCCCAGGATGACTGGAAACAGTTGCAGAGACCCGGACAGACCACATGTCTGCCCGGGACCATTGCAGAGACCCGGACAGACCACATGTCTGCCCGGGACCCAGACAGGCTGTCTCCAGCCTCGTGCGCATGCGCGAGGCGGAAGAATAGCCTGCATCGATTGGCTGAGCATTCCCTGGCTAGGGAATATAAGAAGGAGTGGCCAGTGTGGCCAGGGTGTTGTTGTTAGTAGCTGATTCCTGTTGTTTCTGTTCAATCTTCATTATGCTTCTGTTCAGTGCAAGTACCAAATAAAGAACATATTTTTGTATCAACTGCCTCGTCTTCATGTCTGGGTCAAGAACAGAACAGTAATGACTTTGTTTGCCTCTAGGTGTTTGCTGATTTGTTGTTTGATTATATTTTCCAGAATCTTTCCTGGATCCATTTTTTTCCTTTTTTGAAGATGTGAACTTCATCAGCTCTTTTCTAGTCCTCTGATAGTTTCCCAATGCTCCAGGAGCTTTGAAAGATATAGTTCAGTGGTTCTGAGACCACATCTGCCAGTTCCTTCAGAACCCTGGGGTGTAATCCATATGGTCCTGGTGATTTGAACTCATCTAGGGTGGACAGGTGCTCACTTACCATTTTCTTGCCTATCTTATCTTGTGTTTCTAATCTGTTTTTTATGGTACTGTTTTTTTCTCTTTGTGTAAGGACGGATGCAAAAAACGAGTTAAATAGTTCTGCTTTCCTCCTGTTGCTTGTACCTTCTTGCCACTTTCTCCCACTAATGGACCAATCATTTCCTTAACTTTTTTCTTGTTTTTTACATGTTGAAAGAAGCTTTTTTTGACTTTTGTTGCAAGCCTTAGTTCATTTTGAGCCTTAGGTTTCCTCACTTCATCTTTGCAGGCTCGAGATTATTTGCTGATATTCTGCCTTAGTTATGTGCCCCTCTTTCCACTTTTTATACCTGTCATTTTTGTCTTTCAATTTATCACAGAGTTCTTTATGCAGCCATGCTGGTTTCTTTTGAGAGCTGTTATTTTTCTTCTTCGTTGGTATTGTGCTAGACTGGGCTTTAAAATCTCACTTTTCAAAATTTCCCAAGCTTCTTGAGTTGTTTTCCCCTTGAGGATTCTCATCCATCGAATCCTTCATGGAATCGATGGATTGGACAGCCATTTGTCTGAAATGCTATAGGTTTCCTGCTTGAGCAGGGGGCTGGACTAGAAGACCTTCAAGGTCCCTTCCAATTATATTGTTTGGTTATTCTGTTACATTCCTGGATGGATTGAAGGGGAAAGTTTTCCATTGTGATGCTTCATCTATTACATTGCTAACACCCCACCTGTACAGATGCCGTTCTTAACAAGAATCTAATATTTGAAATCTTCTTTGTTTCTTATATGAGAATTTAATCATTTATATCAGTTGTCTTAATCTTTGAGTAAAGAATGATTGGAAACATTGTACACAGGATGCATGTAATCCCTTAATATCTTAATTGCAACCTCCTCACATTGGACGAGAAAATGTTGACAACAAAATGGTTGATTTTCATCTATATAGTTTTTCTTTTCTTCCAAAATAAGGGTGGAAATGAGAATGCTCCAATTTCTAATTTTAACATTCCCCCATTGCCCCAAATTTCTATAATTGAAATTTAGAATAGAATAGAGCTGGAAGGGACCTTGGAGGTCTTCTAGTCCAGCCCCCTGCTCAAGCAGGAGAACCTATACCATCTCAGACCAAGTGACTGTCTAGCCTCTTCTTAAAAACCTCCAGTAATGGAGCGCCCATGATTTCTGGAGGCAAGCTGTTCCACTGGTTAATTGTACTTACTGTCAGGAAGTTTCTCCTTAGTTCCAGGTTGCTTCTCTCTTTGATCAGTTTCCAACCATTGTTTCTCGTCCTTCCTTCTGGTGCTTTGGTGAATAATGTGACCCCCTCTTCTTTAGCTGCTTTGCTGCTGTGATTTTTGGAAATTTTGAATAACTTTTTAAAGTGGGACTACTACCCAATCCCCCCCCCAAAAAAAACCCATCAACAACCAACTGACTAATTCAGAAACCCATATCATTCTGGAGGTATTACATATGGTTTTCCAGCTCACTAGAGGCTGGTTACATCTTTAAACTCTGAGAAACCTCCTCAGAAATGTTCCCTACAGTACTTTAAAGCCTCTCTCTTCAAATCTAATTTGGGAAGGATGGTTAAACCTCATTCTCTCTTCTTCCCGTTTATGCTCCATGCTTTTTCTCATCTTTTGTGAAGGAATAACTATAGATTTGCTGTAACATAAATAAAGCACATTTGGGGGGGGGGATCCAAAGCCACTTTCTGGATGATTACTGTACTTGTGCACTAGATTCAATAGGAGGTGGGTTTTCTTTCTTTTTCTTCTTCTTTTTCGAAATCTATGTTAGAATTATTTCCTCAGAAATAGCAACTACTTCAGTTCTACCATTGCTGCATTTATAGGACTTAATTTTAAGTTCATTTGAAAATCCCAGTCTTAACCCTGTCATACATCCTGTGATACAGCATCACAGTCTGGTTTGGAAGCATCACTGCTTCAGACAGGAAGGCGAGGCAGAGAGTGGTGCGAATGGTCGAAAAGATCATTGACAGTCCCCTCCCTCCCATCCAGGACATAGCACAGAAGCGCTGCTTGAGCAGGGTCTGAAAGATTATCTGGGACACTACACATCCTCTTCACGACCTGTTTTCCTTGTTACCTTCCGGGAGGAGGCTTCGTGGTATCCTCAGCAGAACATCCAGATTCAGCCATAGTTTCATTCCATACAGCATAAACCTTGTGAACTCTCAAGCTTCCTCCTTCCGTTATATATTCAAGATGGACAGTATTTAATATTTATTTGTTATGCATATGTAGGGGTGTGGGTCTATACATATGTTATATATAGTATGTTTTAGGTGTGTGTCATGTATGTGTTTCACTTTGAGAATGGGCAACTAAATTTCATTTTTTTTTTTTATAACAAGTTTTATTAGTTTTTATTTCTTTTACAGCCAAGTGCTTATAACACATCGTGGAGATAGGGCACTCCATAGAACACAACAAAAAATACAGTCATACATATACAATTTAAACTGCTTCTTTAAAAGTTCCCTCTCTATTTTATCAATAAAAAAAGAAGAAGAAAAAAAAAGAAAAGAAGAAAGAAAAAAAAGCACACAAAAACAAAAAACAAAAATTTATCAAAGATATTTTCACCCGGTTTCAGGCTTAACCAACTTTCAATTAATCTATTTCAATTTAGTCTTGCATAAACATATAGTATACAATTCGAGCATTCCTAAAATATCTCTATTATTCCAATTTCAATTTATATTTCTCAATCAAATTATATCTCTTATTCTATTTTATATGTATTTTAAAACCATTACATAAGACAAAATAATGTAATAATGTTATAATAATAATAATAATAGGACAATAATTATTTCTATCATAAACTAATAATATAACTATTATATCTTAATATTTCTCAACTATATTCTATTTCATATATTCTATCCAATATTTTTATAAATCAGTCCAAGTCTCTAAAAATTCCTCAATTGTTTCAATTTAGTCCATTTAATACCTCACTAATTACCATTCAATTCTTGTAAGTAAAAGTATCAATAATACTTCACCAGTCTCAATCTCAATCTGACTCCTTTAATTTTAGGTTTTCCAGTTTTTCCTATTGTCATTCCAAACCATAATCAAATCCATAATTTAGCTCTAATGTTGACTCAAACCAAAGTAACCTTAAAAATCTCAAAAGTATTAGCTCATTCAATGTCCAAAAGCCCTTTTTACCCATCAGATAAGATTTTAACTCTCATTTTTAAATCTAATTCTAGCTTTCTTTTTATGCCAAGTAGGTTTCCACAGCAGGGCCTCTAAGTCTTCCCATCTTAGTGACTGGCTAAAGGCCTTTTCCCACCATTGAGTCCAATCATGTTCTTTTTCTCTTTTATCTAGTGTTGTCTGTACTGTCATGTTGTCAACATTTTTGGTGCCTCGTATTTGGAAGTCCAATCCTGTTGCTTTTAAAGTTGTAAATGTTTTAGTTGAGTTCTGCCTTTGATCATCAAAGATGTCCATCATGTGGGATGTGTCCTCTTCCTCTTCAATAGATTCAATGGATTCAATAGATTGTAAATGTATTTCATCCATCTCATTAAGTTGTAAATCTGATTGTATATCATAGTCAATCAAAGGTTGAGTTTCAATTTTTAATTCTGTCCTCCTTTTTGCTAAGCATTCTGATATGTTCTTTATATTCCATTCTCATTTCCAAAAATTTTTCTAATATAAGTCCATAATTAATCTGTGAGTAGGATTCCATCCTCTTTTTTTTTTTTGAAGTTCAGCTTAAAGAATAAATTGCAGCATTATAAAATATAGAGTCCAAACAGAGATATATTTCCAATCAAAGATAGCAAAACACCAATAGTCAAGTCCAGCACAGAAATAAAGAAAAGAACAAAAGTCCCAAGTAGCAGTCAGTTGTTATGTTGTAATCCAGTCTGGGCATCACGCCAGAATCAGGAAGTGGGAGTTCAACTGGAGAAAGTTAAATTGTATCAGTCATAGTTTCTGGGTTCCTGCCAATTCCCAGGTTACATTGTATCCAAAACAATCTACGTAAATCCGCCCAGAGGGGAGAAAGTTTTTTAGGCAATACTATTCAGGAGGGGGGGGGGAGGAAAAAAAAACATTCCACCCCCTCCCTTAGGCTTTTCACCTAAACTGGAGATAAACAAGCGGATAGAGAGAGTCCCAGTAAGGAGTTGTGTTTTTTCCCCCCGGGATGCCCGAATTCCAACTGCTTATATAAGCAAAGTGAAATAATAAAAAACAATAATTATTTTTCCAAGGCCCGTTTTCCCCGGTGATCAAACGCTGCTTTCTCAAAGTAGGGAAATAATTCTTAAAGCTGTTAGCAGGGAAATAGGTAAAGTAACAAGAGGGAAGGAAAGTTCTCACCCGGATCTTCCACGGTGGTTCTTTTTGCTTAGATGTTGCTGTGACTTTCGGCTGGAGCAGCTGAGTGGCCGATCTTTTCCCCGTCAGCCCAAAGGTGATTTTCTCGGACCGCAGAGGGAGCCGCCGCTTCCTCCGCGATCAACGAGTGCCCTCCTCTACGGTGGTCGCCCCTACAGGGCGACTTTCGACCCTGTCCAGGGTCTACCGGCGGGGGGAAACCGGACGGCCAAGAGAACGAGTTCTCTGCACGTCCGCGGGCGCTGCCACCGAATCCGGAAGTCAACTAAATTTCATTTTTGATGTGTGCCGTTGTGCCCACAGTAAAAAAATGACAATAAAGGTTATCTTATCTTATCTTATCTTATCTTATCTATCTTATCTTATCTTATCTTATCTTATCTTATCTTATCTTATCTTATCTTATCTTATCTTATCTTATCTTATCTTATCTTATCTTATCTTATCTTATCATCTTCTGTAAATGACTTCTCTGGATCAGAGGATTAAACCAACAAAAACTTAGTCATGACTTAAGGTCTGGTTATCTGAGGGACCATCGGTTGATCTCTGTCCTGTATGATGTAGCAGACTTGCTCTGGAACTCATCCATTAAACAATGCCACCTTATGGGACCAAAAAGCAGCACATACACTCTGGAATGATATTTTTGAGAGATTCATATGCCCTCCCCCCTTATTTAAGCAAGTTTTTAAAACCTGGCACTCTCACTGACCTTGGGATAGAGCAGAGCAACTATGTGGATGATTGGTCTGTTGGAATTAGTGGTATTTTCCAGATATCTGCTTTTTTATTTTGTTTTGATAGAATTTTTATATTCTTTTTATCATCCTCTTGAAGTTATATTATATACCATCCAGAGCTATAATAGTGTGGGTGGCCTATAAATTCACAAATCATCACAAATATTTAACAACTCCCTTTGTCTTTCAGATCTGGTTGATCAATACAAATGTCTGGGAAGGTTCTGTTGTGGTATTTTGTGGTTACCCCATAGGCAGACATGTTGACATATTTATTCTGAAATTCCATCACCACTGAAAATCATCTAAAGAGAGGCTTTCTTCAAATCAAGATTGACTTGTGACATAATTTATTTATTCAATTTATATAACTGCCCATCTCATACTCTGGATGGAAAACTATCATTAATTAAAACAACTAAAACAATACAAAAAGAAATAAAATACAATTAGCAGCCAACAAATATTCTAATCTTTTGGTGTAAACATAAGGAGTAAATGGGGCTCTTCACACACTCATAAACCCAGGCCCAGGGACATAACTAGGTATTCAAGGCTTTCTGAAAGGCCAGCATGGTCAGGACCATCCTAAGCTCTGGAGGGAGAAAGTTCTAGAGAGCAGGAGCTATGGCAGAGAAGGTGCACCTCCTGGTCCCCACCAGCAACTTTCCTTGGCCGATGGGACCTGAAACATGCTCATCCTACCTCACTGGACTTGAAGATGGAAAGGTAGAAACAACTGAGAAAAATGGTCCTTCAGGTAGCCTAGTCTTAGCCATGAAGGGCCTTAAATGTGGCAACTTTGAATTGTACCTGGAAATACACTGAGAATCACTGCAGAACCCAAAGCGGTGGGGTTACATGTGTCAAATAGCCAACTCTATTTATAACCAAAGGACACCTTTTAGCCACAACTAGTACTGCTCTTGCACCAAAAGTCCAAGAGAACTCATTTCTATAATTATATGGACACAACCATATAATGTTCTTAACAATATGAAAGTAACTTGCTTCCTCTGAGATAAAGCCTACAGCAGTGATGGCGAACCTTTTAGAGACTGAGTGCCCAAACTGCAACCCAAAACCCACTTATGCATCGCCAAGTGCCGGGTGGGTGTGGCCCATTGGCTGGGTGTGGCCAAGTGTGTGGCCGTGGCCCATTGGGTGGGCGTGGCTGCGGTGATAATGGCATACTGGGTGGGACTAAAAAGTTCAATCAATCAATTCCAACTTTGCAAGATCTTTTTTTTTCCTGCGAGAAGTTGAAATTGACTGATTGAAGCTTTTTTTTTTTTTTTTTGCACATGGCGGCGGAGGCCTAAAGCAAAAAGGTTTTATAAAACCCAGCTGAAGGCCTAGGACTGGGGCGACGGCATGCGTGCCCACAGAGAGGGCTTTGAGTGCCGCCTCTGGCACCCATGCCATAGGTTCGCCACCACTGGCCTACAGCTTGTTATTCCTGGATAGTTTTTCATCCAAATATTTAAAAGACCCAGTTCTTCTTATCTTCCTGAGCCGAAGTTGATCAGTTGCTATGTGCACTTTTTATTATATCTTTTATGTACCTCTTTCTTTTCACTGAGACCTTCTCAGTGGACGGATTCTGTTGGGTGAGTTTATCTCTCTTTTACATACTTTTTTGATAAATACATTTTATAAAATATTGTTTTATTATTTTATTAGTGTATTTTAATTTTTTATTATAATTTTACTGCATTCTACACAGTAGGCTTTGATGCTCAAATACAAGCATCTTGGGGAAAATTTATGTGTAATGCCATGGACATTTGTGAAAAGATGATTTCTCATCAATAATTCTGATATTCTATGCAGTTATTTTTATAACTGCAATATACATTAACTGGATATTATAAGATATACGTCATATAAAAACACAATTTTTTTTTTGGTGACTACTTGCTAAAATATTTCTGTAATATATAGTATAAACACATATAATTTTAAAAAATCCAATCCAAAATAAGAAAGATGCAGCCCCATATATAAAGCATCAGTATAGTTATAATTGAATCTTGATTAGTCATACTGAATTGCCACTGAAATCCATTACTCTATTTTCATTGGACTAACTTAGCCTGGATCCAATGAAGGGAAAGAAGAACGTGGAGTTATGTGAAAATCAGAGTGATACAAGATACCTTAGTTTGTTGTGTGTGTGTGTGGGGGGGAGTATTTTAGTTTCACTTTTCCCTGACAAATAGCTAGGTGAATATTTATCAGGTGTTCGAGTGATTTATGTTTATTCTAGTGCTGTTTCCCCTCTCATTTTATATGCAAGGATTCTACAATTCTTGTCTACAATATATAATTCTATATATAATATAACAGTTCTAATGTACCTTTAAGGTCAAGCAAGCACAATTTTTGACGTTTTCTAAATTGCTTCCAGGAAGTAGTTTTGTGATATTATCATAGTTTAGAAAATATCAATCCTCCTTAGAGATTTTTTGAAATATTTGAAATTGGCCATTATATTGTGCTTTCACATGTTTTTCCATTTCAGGTGCCATTCTTTCAGTTTATCTTCAAAGGATTTAACTCCCCAGCCTTTCTTTCACCAGGACTACTTTGCACTCTCACCAAAGATGGTGGTGGGCTGACCTTCTCCCGCTACTTTCTGTATTACACTCAGAGAAAGAAGAGCTTTCCACCTCTCTCCCAACTAACCAGTTTTTAGTCAGATGCATTTTCTGGGGAGACAAAGAGGCTGTTTGTTGTAATCAGAAGATTGAGGTTCTTTAACCTCCCCAAAGAATTGTTTAAGAGCACATTGGCTATTATGCAAATCATTATGTAAACTATTGATGTTAAATTGTGATTCCACAAAATCTCACAAGTTTGATTCACTTCTTTAGTAAATATGGTGACAAATGTTTTGAACAATGAAGGCAGTTGAAGTTTTTCCTTTACTGCTTTCTACTGCTTCTCGAAATTGTTCTATCTCCATCTTTTCTCTTGACCTGCTTGAATTTTTATTCCACTTGAATCTCTTCCCAAACATTCTTGCTATTTCTCTGATCTCATTAAACAATAGCTCTCTCCCTCCTTTAACTGTTCTTAATAACCTGGAGAAGTTCTCAGATGAAAACAATATTGGCTGTCAGGAAGGACAAAAATGTTCCTGGGATAATCTTGGCCTGTTTATTGCAGAATGAAAGCAGATCCTGATCAGCTGTTAGCTCCATTTATATATGAAAATAAGGAACATTAGTATTTATGATAGATAAGCACAAATTCTTTATTTACCATTGGAGTCCCATGTGGTTTGATATCAAATATTTGCTTGAATTTGTCTTCCTAGATTAACTTGCCAATATCTTTAGATCTGCCAAGTTTTTTCTTCAGGCATTTTTTTTTACAGAAAGGGAAGGTAGATAAGTTGACATGAAGTGTTAGAAAAAAAATCTGGTCCATTCCATAGCTAGGTAGATAAGCACAGGATGATTGCTTCAAATGGGAGTAAATTTATTTGGCAGCAAAAATGAATGCACATTTCAGTAAAGGTAGACTATAAGGTTAGGAAATTAAGGTTGGTAGTATTTATAGTAACAAAGAGCTTTGATTGTGGAGTATTGGGTGATGTGCAGTAAGTTAGATATATAAATTGAGATGTTTCTTCCCTGGGAATGTGTGAAATATGGGAGAGGAAGGTCCATCTTTTGTCCTGTGAAATATTTGACCTTAGATGTACAAATCTAACAAAATGAAATTCAGTGGTGAAAAAAGTAAGGTTCTACATTTAGGCAAGAAAACCCAAATGCACAGTACAGTATAGGTGGCACCTCACTCAATAGTAGCAACTGTGAGAGGGATCTCGGAATCCTAGTGGACAATCACTTAAATATGAGCCAGCAGTGTGCTGCAGCTGCCAAAAAAGCCAACACAGTGCTAGGCTGCATTAACAGAGAGAGATAGAATCAAGATCACGTGAAGTGTTAATACCACTTTATAATGCCTTGGTGAGACCACACTTGGAATATTGCATCCAGTTTTAGTTGCCACAATGTAAAAAAAATATTGAGACCCTAGAAAGAGTGCATAGGAGAGCAACAAAGATGATTAGGGGACTGGAGGCTAAAACATATAAAGAACGGTTGCTGGAATTGGGTATGTCTAGTTTAATGAAGAGAAGTACTAGGGGTGACATGATAGCAGTGTTCCAATATCTCAGGGGTTGCCACAAAGAAGCTATTCTCCAAAGCACCTGAAGGCAAGACAAGAAGCAATGGATGGAAACTAATCAAGGAGAGAAGCAACTTAGAACTAAGGAGAAATTTCCTGACAGTTAGAACAATTAACCAGTGGAACAACTTGTCTCCAGAAGTTGTGAATGCTCCAACACTGGAAGTTTTTAAGAAGAGACTGGACAGCCATTTGTCTGAAATGGTATAGGATTTCCTACCTGAGCAAGGGATTGGACTACAAGACCTTCAAGGTCCCTTCCAACTTTATTATTATTATTACCTTTTATTCATTAGACATGAATCTCAGTCAACTGAACATTCAAGTTGGCTGGCGTTGATGGTTGACACTGGTTGCTACCAGCATCCTAGGTGTCAATCAGGTACCTCCTTAAAATATAAGATGTTCCGAGTAGCGCAGTTTTTTGTAACATTGCTGGAGTTATTGCAGGAAGCTGCAGTTTCTTGATGTATTTTGCAAAGTTTTTGGACATAGTTCCCAGTGCCCCGATGAAAATGGGTATCACTGTATCACTGTATCACTGCTATTGTTGTTGTTGTTGTTGTTGTTGTTATTATTACTATTATTATTATTATTATTATTATTTCTTCCTTGGTGTGGAACTTAATGAGGATCTGGTGTTGGGATCCCTTATCTTTTTTCTTTATTAGTTTTGTTCATTTATAACATAAAATGTGAAAATACAAAAGCAAACAGTAGGGGACAACAGTAGAAAATGGGAAAACCAAAAAAGTGTGAAGAATGGGAGGGGAAGAAACAAAAGGCATTGACTTCTGACTCTCTCTGTTGCAGTAAAATCAGACATTAAAATCAAATCTCAACTTTTTACATTTCTATAGTAGTTTGCACTAGCCATTGCTGTATCAGCAAATCAGTCTAATCGGTAAAACCCAAAATCATGATATCATTTTTTTCCACCTCAAGCACAAAGTCCAGAAGCGGCTTCAAGTAGAAACAAAAGTACTTATGTTCTTTTCTTTTATCAGCACAGTCAATTTGGCCATCTCTGCTGATTCCATCAGCTTTTGTAACCATCCGTCCATGGTAGGAATCGAGGCACCCTTCCACTTTTGTGCATAGAGCAATCTTGCTGCCGTCACCATATATAAAATCAGAGTTCCAAATTTTTTTTCCAGTTATCTTTCCATTAGACCCAGAAGGAAAGTTTCTGGTTTAATCTTTATGTTCACTTTAAGAATTTTCTGGATTAATATATGAATCCTACTCCAATATTTCTTTGCCTTGGGATCCCTTATCTTGAAGGAATTCTGTTTTATGTTTGTTTGCTGGTGTTAGTTGACTTCCTGAAGAGTCACATTTAATCAATTGCAGCCTCAGTGTCAGATGCAGATAGGAAGAACTTAAGTGGCTTCTCTGTATCTTTATTTGAGGTTTGCTAGTAGATCAGAGATGATTGGAGCTGATACATGACCTCACTGCGGGAGTTAGTCCCAGGGGCTTTTATTTTCCAACAATAGGAAGGGAAAATTTTCTTGACCACTGGTCCTCCAGCTGTAAAAATTGCTTATACTGGAATTCTTTTTACAATTAATAAAAATGCTACAGGTAGCTCTTGACTTACAACCACAATTGAGCCCCATTTTTTTTTTGTCACAGTTGTTAAATGAATCACTGCAATTGTTAAGTTAATAACATAGCTATTGAGTGACTCTGGCTTCCTCATTGACTTTGCTTATCAAAAGATCACAAAAGGTGATCACACGATCCTGGGACACTGCAACCCATACCAGTCAGTTGCCAAGCATCTGAATTTTGATTATATGACTGCAATGGGGATGCTGCAATGGAAGAATGGTCATAAGTTACCTTTGCCGTGCTTTTGTAACTTTGAACGCTCCCTAAACAAATGGTTGTATTTCTTAAACAATTGAAGATTTTAATTTTAATTTTAGTATTTTGCTAAGGATTTTCTCTACTCTTTTTTATTATTTTTATAACAATTAATAGTATTGGATTGTATTAGAATCCAATTTCAATGAAGTACAATTAAGTGTATGAAACCAATTGATTTCACTGGGCAGTTCTACGTATCAATATCCAGTCTATATCTGCCTCTGGCTCTGAAATCTCATTAATGAATCTCAAGCTGACTTTCAATCATCCTCATTTTACTGCTGGCTTGAATTACTGTAAATGGACCATCACTCAATCTTTCCAGCTGACTAACAAGAAACTACAAAAATGAGTTTCAAAAAGTATCCTGAACCTGAAGTGCCACAGCTTCTGAAGTAAAAAAATAATTTTAAAATTTTTCATATCCTCGTCTTGGATGTGTGGACTTCAGTGTGGCTGCAGTCCACATCTTGATTTTTTTTTTTAAACTCCCCGGCTTCCTGCTAGCAGGTTAACATAGCATTTTTATCATGTGGAACTTTTTATAATAGCTTGTTTCAGGCTGCATTAAAAAGCCTTTATCTCTGTGTGGAGTTCATGTATGTTGTATGTGCCCCGGGGGTTGGGGGAAGGAGAAAATAATGATTTGCTTAGATTTTGGATTGAGAGAGTTTGGGCATTTATATAACTATGGAAAACCAGGTCTGCCTGCTTTTTGACAAGACATGTGAGACTGACGAGAAGCAATAAGCTCAAGTACTTCTATTATAAAGTTGCCTAATCTAGAAAGAGCTGCAATGCCCAAATTAAAAGTTTTGTTGACTGGAAGACTATATTTCTGGAAACCATGTTAAGCAGGCAGATTTCCACCCAGAACAGCAAACTGTGCCTCCTTTTGTTCTTGATGCAGTTACATCTAAGGATATACTGTACTGTGATTTTTCTACCCCAGGTCTACTTAACTGAGCATTCTCTAGTGCAGTGGTGGCGAACCTATGGCATGGGTGCCAGAGGCGGCACTCGGAGCCCTCTCTGTGGGCACGTGTGCTGTCGCCCCAGTCCTAGGCCTTCAAGCTGGGTTTTATAAAACCTTTTCACTTTAGGCCTCCGCCGCCGTGTGCAAAAAAAAAAAAGGTTCAATCAGTCAATTTCAACTTCTCGCGGGAAAAAAAAAGATCTTGCAAAGTTGGAAATGATTGATTGAACTTTTTAGTCCCACCCAGTCTGCCGTTATGACCACAGCCACGCCCACCCAATGGGCCACGCCCACCCGGCACTCGACAATGCATAAGTGGGTTTTGGGTTGCAGTTTGGGCACTCAGTCTTTAAAAGGTTCGCCATCACTGCTCTAGTATTTCAACAATATTTATCACCATTTTATATGAATAATATAATGTTTTGCTCCTAAATATTTGAGTGTATTTTTAAAAAACAAAAACAAAGATTATTAAATCTTTAGCCAGTCCAATAGCCAGTCCAATGGATTTCTTTCAGAGGACATATATTGAAAGCTTTGAATAATTTTATGAAGAATTAGATTTCTTTTTATACTTCAAAATTAATCTTTACCATTATTAGACTTAGGAAATTGCAATATGTTAAACTAGCCAATGATTTTGCATACATGGGAACCAAATCTATGTGTTTAAACCAATTAGCCTCTGATAACGAATGCTTGATTAAAAAAAAATCTTCACTCTGCTCTGATAAGGGAATGATTATCTGGATAACCTTATAATATTGTTACAACATGTAAAAACTTAATGTGGTAAAGAATATATATTTCTGTAGCTTCCATTAATGATGCATATGTTTCATTTCATCCATAGGAGATATTAAAGAACTCTGCCAAAGATGGTTTTGCAGCAGTTGTTTCAGCCATTGCTTGCATATGGGACTCATATGGGATTCCTTCTGTACCTGGTGATATAAATACTCAAGGACTACCTGACAGCCTGGCCAAACATTTGAAAAATCTGATCTATGTTTAGCTACATGTATTCAGCTACTGGCATCAAATGGAAAAAAAGGATAGATGAGCAAATTCATTTACAAATTTGGCTGAAGATGTGGACTGAAGTCCCTTCTGTTTAACTTGAGCCCTTGATGCTTCTGCTGTTTATGAAATCATTGCTCTTTCCATTTCCTATGATCTGTGATCTATTTATTGCTAAGAGATAAACTTGAGTGATCCTGACTCTTTACTCCCAGGAAAATTACTGTAAACCTCTCAGAAGCCATAGGAAAAGCTGTATAGAAGTCAAAAAGACCAATAATAAACTGATCTATTTCAGTTACTTTCACCTCTCTCTTAGCTCTTTAAACTGACTTTTGGCATGTTAAATGTGTACAATTTGTGAACTAATTTTTCTAATTATTTTCATTTGCACATATGTATTATAGTTGAATGTCTCTATTTTTCTAGAGCGGTGAAGAAGACAGATGGAATTTTTTCTATGCCAGCTTACTCTCACAAAGCATTAGTGACATAAGCAAGTCTAAGATTAAGCAACTGTCCCAAAGGCCATACCTTTGGGATTCAGTAGTTGTCCTAGTACCTGGAAAAGCTACCAATCTTGGGTTTAAGCTGTATTGTATTGCACTGCATTGCATTTTACTACATTGTATGCATTTCAAATGTCTCACATATTTCTGATGACTCTGGATTGTGGATAGTGTAAAATATCAATATAAAATAAAGAACAAAGAAGAAAACAATAAATGAAGCAAACATAGTCATTCCCTACATTGCAGAAATATCGGAAAAGTTCAGGAGGATCTTCAGCCAACACAACATGTGTACACACTTCAAACCCAGGAATACACTAAGGCAAAAGCTTGTCCATCCCAAGGATAAAACACCCAAACACAAACTGAGCAATGTGGTATATGCAGTACAATGCAGTGAGCCATGTGCAGATCTGTACATTGTGGAAACAAAACAACTACTTCAAAATATATGGCACAACATAGAAGAACAAACCCATCAGGACAAGATTCAGCAGTCCATCTGCATTTAAAAGATAAAGGCCACTCTTTAGAACATAGCAAAGTCCACATTTTGAACAGAGAGGACCACTGGTTGAAAGAGGGGTCAAAATTTATGTCAAAATTGAACAGCCTGTCTCAACAGAAGGGAGGGATACGACATCTATCTTCAGTCTACAACACAGTCCTTTCAACAGGTTCAAGAAGACTCCACACCCATTTGCACTACTCAGGTGACCCTGATGACACAGATAAGCCTCCAGGGGCTTCAACAACTCTCTAAAAGAATGCAAACAATCAGCTGTCTACAAGGAGTATAAATCCTTCCATTCCCCACCATCCAGTCAGAGCTGAAGAAGCTTCTTGGATAAGAAGCGAAACGTCTTCCAAGAGAAAAAATAAAGTCCAATTGCTTCGTGAAAAAGCACCTTTGGGATATCAATATAAAAATAATGTATAAATAAAACCCTTCTTTAAAATCAGCCTAACAATCCCCAAACTAAAACCTAGCAGCAAAACATAATCATTTGTTTGGTTAAGGCATCACATTTGTTAGAACCCATACATCGTAGCTTCTTTAATATGTTGATTAAAAATAAGCCATGGATTGTTCAAGCATGAAAAGTCAATCAGTAAACATTTAAATGTTTTTTTTTAAGACTAAACTAAACCCTGTGTAAAGTGATTATCTTTTCCTGTTAGCACCTTGGAAGGTTTCAATCAACATTAATATTGAGCATATAGTATTTACAAATAAACATATTAATCATTGACAGAATTTTATGGCATGCATTGCCTTATGTTCTATTACATAGTGTGGAAAAATTGATTATAGACAAAAATCAATTTAAGAAATATGATTCTTTAGCCATATAAATTATCTGTAATAAACTTTTGTAAATAAAACATAGCCAATGGAAGAGGTAATCATATTCAGTACTTTAGATAAAGCATGTTTGTTTCTGTTTTTTTTGTTGACATTTATATCCAAATTATCTCTTCCTTTTTATTTCTAATCTCAATGTTATTTCATGGACCAATAATAAACAGAAATTGTAAAGTCTGGTAACAAAGACTATTGGTTTAGGACATTATTTGGATTACATTTTTCATTATTGGAAGGTAACAAGGTGAAATATAATGGAAGAATTATTAATTTTATTTTTGAGAAGATATGGATATTGTTGTTATTTAAGGCATAATATTTTGAAATGCTGATATAATATTTCAAAGGTCTATCTAATTTTCTTACATACCCAAAGCAATTTATGTACCTTTTTTTAACAGACCAGTGCCTGAAATATTATTTAATGGAGAGACAAGGCCTTTAAAAACTCTTGATGTTAAAAAAAAGATATCTACATTAACTTTTTCAATTTCTCTACATTCAAGATATAACCCTCTGCAAAATTTAATTGTTGTCACTTCTTTTTTTTAAAACACACAAACACATCTATAAGCATACATTTTGCTATTCATGGGATGGAATTGTTTAAGAGATAGAAGTACCAGTAAATCTGACAAAAGTACACATGTATTTGGAGTCGAAGAATCCAGATACACGTGAGACGATTGCAAGGAATTAGTTCTCTGTGATTTTCCAATGGTAAGTCTGGATTTCTGCAGACCAGAAATGGTAGATCTATTGGATCATAGCTATTTTACAGACCCATAGGGGGCCTTTTCATCTGACAGGATTTTCACATGGCATGATTTTCCACCTTCACCTTCTTCCAGGCGAATTTAAGGAAGGATGTGTCTTCACTTCTGCCTGCCCCAGAATGTTGAGAATAACGGATTTTTTGAGCCAGTTTGTACAACTTAGCTGGCTAATAAAATACTGCTGAAAATGAGATTCAAGCTACATCCCACCCCCGAACTATCACAGCTCCTGAAATTAAAAAAAAAATCCTCCCATTCCACATGCACACACACACACAATAACATAAATTGTTAGTCTATCTTTCTGTTTCCCTCACCCCCCCCCCCAGACTCTACCCTTTTCTGCCCAGATATCATCACTGATGGCATACTTATCTTTGGAAGAGCTCTAGAGAAACATTGATGTCCCTGCAGATGGAGGGCCAGGTATGTGTCCCCAGATTGCATGGAATCTGGGGATTGGGAACCTAGGAATGCGTGCCATTTGCCAGTGTCACAATTCACTGTGGCCACTCCAAAAATGGCACCTGCTCCAGATGGAGCCTTGCAGCCAAGAGATGCCAAGGGGTGGATCAGTTTGTCCTCCTTCCCCAACACAAGCTCCATAGATCTTTCAAAGGTTAATGTGCAATCGGTAGTGGGGCATGTGGGGATCCAGTGGGGTGATGGAAGACACTGAAGCCTCCGTGCAGGTAGTGATAAGGGCGAGGGACTATGTGGTGCTGCAGTGGTTGTAACTTCAAAACTAGGTTGTAAGTAGCTTTTTGGGGGGGAAGTTGTAACTTTGTACAGTCGCTAAGCAACAAATCATAAGTCAAGGACTATCTGTATTGCATTGTGTTCTATATGGGGCTGTCCAGTTAGAAGCTAAAGCTGATCCAAAATGCAATGCCATGACCAGTGATGGGCAAGCCTTACTATGCCCAAGTAATATTGTTGTATGTGCCACATTGATTGCTAGTTGGCACCTGGGTACATTTCAAGGTGCTGATTATTAGCTATAAAGTTCTACTTGGCAGAGGGCTTACCTATCTGGAGGGCTACCTTTCTCCCACAATGTCTATCCATCACCAGGTTCACATGCTCTGAGTCTTTTCAGTTAGGCAATGTCATCTAATGGGCCTTCTCTACTATAGTATCTTCCTTTTGAAAGAATATGTCCAGAGATACGTATAGCTTCCACATTAAAAGTTCTTTAAAATCTGGCTTTTTCTATAAAGCTTGGGCTAGCTAGGTGGATGGGTTCAGGATGTTGTGATGGATGGAGGGTTTTCAATCAATCAATCAGTCTTTGCCTGGATGATGCAAATTATATAATGCCCATCATTTGCCTGGATGATGCAAATTATATAATGCCCATCATTTGTGCAATGACATTGTGAATCATATGACATTGTGTTTCTATCAGTTGTCTGAAATAGTTTGGAGCAAAGAAAAGTGGAAGAATTTTGTAGATGACTATAGAGACTTAGTACAATCACTTCTTTATCATTTACAGGTACTCAAGCTTAGTAATCTAAATAATTGATTCAACATGTTACTAATGAAGTAGAAAATGAAAGCATTGAAGTTGCATATAGAGTGAGCTGTAACTAAGCCACCATGGTAAAAGAAAATGTTGGAAACCACATTTTAAATTCTTTCTAATCATCAGCCACTGTATTTACTTAATTGAATTACCAAAATTTATATGCTGCCTTCTGTTCTAATTTTAACAACTTATGTCCTAAAACAATACAATCTATTCATAAAGCCAACAAATTAAAAACAAAAGCAAACTACTGAAAACTACAAGAAATCCATAACTGTAATCCACTTATGCTCCCTTAAAGAGAGCATTTAGATTTAAAATTTAGATTTAAAATCTAAATTCTCCCTTAAAGAGAACTGTTTTCATCAGCTATCAAAATCATCAGGTCACAACTAAACCTTGAGGTCCGCTGTTCCAGAGAGAGAGGAACTAAAAAAGAGAAAGACAGTCTCTGGATCACACCCCCTTTCTTTCAGGATGGGCACTCAGACTATCCTTTTCCCCTCCCCAATTAGATTGAATATTGAAATAGTTTACATAACAAGATGGCCCCAAAGGGACTCTGACGATAAAAGGGTTCACTAACTTTCACTTGCATGCAGAAGCCTACTGGCAAATAGTGCAGCTTCTGCAGAATGTATATGATTCCGGTAAACCAGCTAATATTGGTCAGCAAGTGCTGCCAGGGTCTGTGCTAGTTGTAGCTTCTAAGATGTCTTCAAGGATGACTCCACATAAGTCTAACAGAGGGATAAGAGTCAAACAGCAGTTACTGGTTGGTTCAGGAAAGAGGACAACTGGCAACATTAGAGCAAAGTTGTTTGAAAAAAGCAAAATTATTAGGATTTTTATTCATTGCATTGATTTTTCTTTTGGTTTGCAATACAGTTAATATGAAAGGATGAGTTTATGCCAATCACTCTTTCTGTCAGCCCAACCCACCTCACAGGGTTGTTGTGGGGAAAATAGGAGGAGGAAGGAGAATGTTTGTTCACCTAGAGTACTTATAAAGTAAAAAAGATGAGATAAAAATCAGTCAATCAAGTAAAAGTAAATTTGCTCTTATTTGTGCTTTACTTAAGGAAAAAGCTAGGTTTCTCACTCCACCTCTTTACATTAATTTTCAGATTCTTGGACAAAATTATTTGGAAGTTTCTATACAGATATATACAGGCCATGGTTTTCCCAGTTGCAATGTATGACTGTGAAAGTTGGACCATAAGAAAGGCTGAGCGCAAAAGAATTGAGGCCTTTGAACTATGGTGCTGGAGAAGACTCCTGCGAGTCCCCTGGACTGCAAGGCGATCAAACCGGTCAGTCCTAGAGGAGATCAACCCTGACTGCTCTTTAGAAGGCCAGATCCTGAAGTTGAAACTTAAGTACTTTGGCCACCTAATGAGAAGGAAGGACTCACTGGAGAAGAGCCTAATGCTGGGAAAGATTGAGAGCAATAGAAGAAGGGGATGACAGAGAATGAGGTGGCTGGATGGGGTCACTGAAGCAGTAGGCGTGAGCTTAAATGGACTCCAGAAGATGGTAGAGGGCAGGAAGGCCTGGAGGAACGTTGTCCATGGGGTCACGATAGGTCAGACACGACTTCGCAACTAACAACAATACAGATATTATTAAATATTGCACTGAGATACCTTCTTATTTCTCCCATCCATAAGATTGCAATTTTAATTGGATTTATATATCATAATTCAATATAGGAAAGCCATTAGAAAGAGTGAATTTCATTGGAAATAATATATCACCAATGCCCTCACCTTCTAAAGAGTCTATTATGTTAAGACCCATAGTGTACCACTTAATTTAAATAACCTTATTATAAACAGTAAACAGTATTTTACAGATAGCACACTATTTCTGTTGAGTTTTTTAAAAAATAAATAATTTTTCTTGATAGGATATTTATAACATGCAAAAAAAGTGAAAAGTGAACATTTCCTGCACAAGTGCTTGTTTTTCTAAGCTTAAGTTGGAGAAGGAATTTCGGTTTTGTATAGCAAATTTAGTGAAGTTAATAAGTACCTTCTGAGAGAACCTCAGCAAAACCTGTAATTGTTAGGGACTGGTAAATAGTCTGTCAGCTCTTCCTCAATTTTCCAGCCTTTGCTTAGACTGTATCTTCACAGGCGAGAAAATGAGATGTCAAATCCTGAGGGGCTTAAATGGATTATACTTCTGTAACATTTCACTATTTCACCAACTTCAGAGGAACCCTTAGAAACAGAAGACTGCCATGACTTTTTTGGTGAATGGAAGATCAAAGCCACCTTCTATTCAATTGTTTCCTAAAAACACACACACACCAGAATTAGATTAATAGAATTCAAAGTAATTTTTATTTTACTGCTATGTTTATAGCAATATAGGGATAGTTTCTATCTCCCAAGGTAGAGTCCCGTTTGTTTCTAGATCTTGTTAATTATGGTCTGTCACTGAGTATAGTTCATCCTTTTCTGCTGGTTGGATATCCTCAGCCATAAACTAATTGAGTCTCAGATGACATCTCTGCATGAGAGAGTGAGATGGCTGTTAAAGGAGCTGATGGTCCCAGTCATAGGCAATTCCCTGTTAACAGAATTTTTCCTGTTATTGTGGTCATTTTGTCAATATGCTTTTGGGGCAATACGATTATATAAGTGTTTAGATTGTAGCCACTTTTTTCTTTCTCTGGAGTACAGTTACTAACTTGAGCATTCTGCTACTACAAAGGAAGCCCATTTTTTTCTATCCTTTCAACCCAGCAACTGCCAGCCTTTCCTATACAGCTGCTATGTTCCTTATTCTTTGCAGCTGTTCAATAGTTTTCTTTCCTGTCCTTACCACTTCCTTTTTCTCTCCCTTTGTCTTTCCTCCACAGAATTTTTAAGACCTATGAATGGACTGAAATTTTCCACAAAGCATACTACTTCTTCCTTGGTTTCTCTCCTTGTAGACATCTACTGGGTATCAAGTAGTTTATGAACTCTGTTGGACTACCCTCTCCCCAGTTATATCTACCCTGCCAGCCAGAATGGGAAGACAAGGTAGGTCACGAGCCCCATCCATCAGAAAACTACATCTAGTGAGAACCAGAAGGGCCTTCTCTGTGGTGGTTCCATCCCTCTGGAGACATGGTTCCGTCAGCATGCCTGGGGATCCCAGATTGACACAGAGACAATCAAGTGGCTGGTATGATTGTGCATGCTGCCATTGTGGAGGTGTGGTTGAAGGTAATTAGACGTTTTTCACATTGTAGGATTTTAATGGTGTGAGCTACTTGGAGTCACTGTGAGTTAGTTGGGTAGTCATATAAATATGTTAAATAATAAAATAAAATAAAATAAAATAATAAAATAAATAATAAAATAAATAATAAAATAAATAATAAAATAAAATAAATAATAAAATAAAAATAATAATAAAAAAAAATAAAAAAAAATAAAAAAATACAAAATAAAAATAAATAAAATAAAATAAAATAAAATAAAATAAATAAAATAAAATAAAATAAAATAAAATAAAATAAAATAAAATAAAATAAAATAAATAAAATAAAATAAAATAAAATAAAATAAAATAAAATAAAATAAAATAAAATAAAATAAAATAAAATAAAATAAAATAAATAAAATAAAATAAAATAAAATAAAATAATAAAATAAAATAAAATATCCTTTGGGTTTATGAATGCTTAAGTAAACTTCCATAATGTCCTGAAAAGAAATTAGAGAGAAGTCTGATCTACATCAGTAGCCTTCTACAGTGACCAGCACGTTGAAGGAAAAAGTTCTAGCCCAATTTTTTCCAAAGTATATTGGCTTTCTAGTCACAAGGAGTTATTAATTCCTGGTCTTTCTAAAACCTGATTAGCTACCTGCTGTTTAAAGTGCTTGAGGCACTTTAGCATTCTATGGCTTTATTCTGCTGCATAATTTCACAGGAGTCAGGACTATTTGCTGAGAACGTAATGGGCACTTTATCAGAGCAGAAGGGAAAACATAATAGCTTATGAATAATGCCTTACTAAAATTCTCTGCCTTTAGCTAATCTCCCAATTGGATGTTTACTGCTACCTGTTTAACATGTTTCCTAATCTTCTCATCCCTGTTATATTAAATCTTAGCTGGGCTGCACAAATTCTTCAACCCACTCCCTCCCCACTCCCACCCCTTTGGGTACCCCCTTCTGTAGGTTTGTGCTATTGAAATTTGCTGCAAAGTTGTATTTGCATGATTTCTGGCAGGAAGTAGAAGGATTAGGTGCCCCAAATCTGAACGATTTGAATCTATGTATGAATATCCTCCAAATAAATAAAAAATAAATAAAATAAAAATCAAATGACAAACCAAAAGTGGGCAGAAATTTATGGTCCTGCTTCCACCAGTAATGTGACCTAACTGTCACAACTTTGCCAATAAATTTACATAATTAATAGAAAATGTATTCCATAGATGAAACATTATGGCTTGATTCCTTTAATACTTGGAGAGTCAGTCTGGTCTAATAGTTTAGGCACCAGACTAGAAAGCTGGAGACTGTGAGTTCTAGTCCCGCCGCAACCACGAAAGCAAGTTGGGTGACTTTGGACCAGTCACTCTCTCTCAGCTCAACCCACCTCAGAAGGTTGTTGTTATGAGAAAAATAGGAGGAGGAAGGTGTGTTGGATATGTTTGCTTCCTTGAGTTTTTTTTATAAAAATAATAAAGGTGAGATACAAAAATCCAACAATCATAATACCAAACAATATATATGAACATCCTATAATATGCAAATTAAGTTTTGAACTGAGGAAACAATTCTAAACCTCAGATCAGCAAGTTTATTCCTTTCCTGTCTGCTCTCTGGAAGTGGAGAAGGAGGAAGGGAGAGCTAATGGGTAAGAAAATGGTTAGTTTTAGTAAATGAAGGAAAATGAGGCCACCCATCAAATGGAAGTTAAATGTTTGTTGACAGAGGACAACCAGCATTAAGGCTACTTTTGCATATTTTGGGGACTGAAAGCCAGCCCAAACATATAAACCAATAACTTCCTTGCTTACTCAGTGGTCATCTGCCTTTCAGAACCTATGTTTTGGCCATATTTTCATGACTGTTGCTCTACCAGCTTTATTATGCCACAATTCATACAGTAATCCCAATGGAGAACTAATGAGGACCATAGTTCCACAGATCTGGAAGGTACCAAGTTGTGAAAAACTATTACAGAAATACACAACTTTGAAAATAATATGGGAGGGGGATCTAAAAGAGTAATCAAAAAGGAATATTATATTTGAGTCATTAATTAAAGTAATTAAAGTTCAATTTAAAATAAATTAAAATTAATCTAATTTAATATGACCACTTTACCTATGTCATACATTTTCTACCTTTAAAAAATTAGAATTCAGTGATTGTTTTTGAACAAATTCTGGAGTCACAGCAATAGAATTTGGGGGCTGCTAGTTGTGCAAGTATACTACAGATCATACAGTTAAACACCATTTGGTGTTAACAATCAGGTTTTCAAATGTCAAATATTACACATTGTGTCACATCAGATTTAAGCACCGACAGATGCCTAGTAAATATTGAATTTTCAATAGACAACCTCTTGGAATTTAAAGTGACATGTTTCATGATGGACTTTGACAGGCAAAGTTTGTAAGCTAATGGAGTTGCATGTAAATTGTATTATAAAACAGTGAAGAAGGGGAATTAGATACACAGAAAAAGGTTTTCCTACAGCAGATCTTGAAGGAGGAAAGAAATGAGGAAACAGTGGATAGGCTTGAAGAGGAGCTGAAAAAAAAACAGAAGAAAAAGACAGGAATGAATAAAATAAGGCAATTTAAAGATTAACTTCTAAGATTAAGAACTCTCCCAATAAAGTATCAGCAGTTATCCATGAAAATCCTTAAAGAGAGTAAAATATGTGCAGAAAAGATCAAAACAGCCAATCTGAAGTATGAATTTACTGCCACAAACAGTAGATAATCCTCATTTTAGAATTCAGATTAATTAGTTAATGTTATGATAATATTTTCATACCATTCTTCAATAATAATCCCAGGATATTTTATAAAAGTAATAAACTGTGAGATTAAAGTATGCCAAAGGTGTATTAAGCCTTCATCAGTATATGCCTATTGACTGATGATATCAATCAAAACATTTTAAATTATGGATCTTTCCCCTTAAACCATAGTAAATTCAGCCATCAGAGCAGTGTTTGCTACATTTTGTGTCAAAAAGAAACACTTTAGTTTTTAATGGTGTTGGATGTATAGTGACAGAGAATTGTAAACTGTATCCATATAGAATATAAGAATGACATGTATTATTACTGCCTTTAAAAGACCCATTTAAAAACTGTGATACGTAGTTGATATGTAATGCTGTTTCCGGTAGTTTGCTCCCAAAAAATTGGAAATGACTTATTTAGTGACCACAGTTAGGACTGGCAACTTGATTGTTAAATGAAGTGGTTGCTAAATGAAACTTTGTGCATTCTGACTTATTTCAGTTTTTCTTTGCTTTATAGACCTGCAAAGGTCATAAGTGTGAGGACTGCCACCAAGTTATTTTTTCATTGCTGTTGTAACTGCATGAATGGAGCCATATGGCCTAGGCCGGGACATCAAGGGCAGAGCAGATGACGTGCTCTGGAGCTATGCTAACAAGTGGCAGAGAACAATCTGTTGGTATCTCAGAAAAGGGCTGTTTTCATGCTAGGGCACACACTTCACTTATTTACTAAGATTTAACTGTTCTTTTTCTGATGTAGACGCAAATAGGTTCAGAATATGCTACAGAGTCGCATTTGCTAGAGTAGCAATTAGGACCTTGGAAAAGATGTTCAGATGAACTAATATGTTTATATGAACAGAGATCAGTATCACATATGCAGTGATTTTCCCTGAGACACAATGGGATTAACAGTGTTGAGGACTTTATCAGTGATGATGGATGAATAACAAGCTGTAGTTTGAAGAAGCAGGATAGTAAGAATATTGGCACTTTTGGTTTTTGGTGTTGGATAACCAAAAAACAAACAAATAGATCCTAGAACAAATCAACTTATAGTTCTTAACTTGACATACAACTGACCAGTCCCAAATTATCATATTTTGACATCTTATGTAAAGAGCTAATTTTATTGAGAACTGTATAATGCAAGGGGAAAAAAGGACAGAGAAAAAGAGGACAACAAGCAGTAAGGTGGATGGACTCAATTATAGTAACGATAGATGCACTGCTGGAAATTCTGAAAAACTAGGTTGGGAACAGATTATCCTGGGGGGAAAAATCCGTGAGGTGGTTAAGGGTTGATACTGACTTGGTGGCTCCTCACCATTAAACTTCATGGGACAAAAGAGACAAACTTCCTTAGACTGTAATTGGATAGGGTATCTGAGGAGTTATCTCACCCCAATGGGATTGGCCCATCCCATTAGCTCTAGCAGAAGAGGTCTACTTCAGATCCCATCTGTCAAAGAATTTATTCTAACAGGGTCCAGAAGAAGAGTTTTTTCTGCTGTGGTTCTCACTCTCTGGAATATTCTCTCACTGGCCTTCCAGAAGAGTCTTAAAACCTGACTCTGCTGGCTGACATGTGGCCCTTATAGGGCTGTTCTCTGCTGGGGATGGCTGATGGGGTAGAGCAGGGGTAGGCAACCTTGGCTCTTTTATGACTCGTAGACTTCAACTCCCAGAATTCCTGAGCCAGCCATGCTGGCTCAGGAATTCTGGGAGTTGAAGTCCACGAGTCATAAAAGAGCCAAGGTTGCCTACCCCTGGGGTAGAGAGATTTCCCCCCCTATGTCACCTGTCCTCTTAGTTTTTAATTCCTTGTTTACTCTTCTTAATTTGAATTGTTTTTTATTACCATTTTATCATTCTGTAAGCAGTCCAGGATTACTGCAACAGTGGTATTAGCTGTATATAAATTTAATAAATGAATGTATATAATGTATATCCTTAATTTGAATGCATAAATTAGTCTGGAGTGGCAATAAGTAAAGAAAGAAAAGGGCTAGTTATTTCAATAACTGTGACTTTTTTTTTAAAGAGAAGCTTTTGATATTATAAACTCCCCTTTTGCTTTCTCTTTTCTTATAATTACATATGTTTTCCCTGCTAAACCATTCTTCATCCAAGCTACTCTATTACTTTTAGAATTGCAGAAAGGTTAGTGAGTCTCCTGAGTTGTGATTACTTTTTCTAGATGACATTTATTGATCTCATTACCTTCATACTCATATTTCAAAAGTTTTTTCATTTTGTAACCATTTCAAAGATGACAGAGTTGCTAGAGGTTCACTGTATTAGGACTGTGTATAATTAAAATTTGAACTTTGTGCTTTATCAGAAGTTCACTGCCAAAACCTCAGCATGTGTTGTTTACAACTTAGATTGCTATAATTAGAACACAAAATGGTTGCTAAAAGCAATAAGAAGTTTACATTCAAAATAGGCATTTCATTTTATTCCTGCTGAAAAATATTATGGAAACTTCTTCTTATAGCAACCATAGATCTTTATTCTGAAAAGATTTAAGCTAGAGCTGGCAAGAAGTGGTGAATCAATTAAGAAATTGTTAAAATAGAAAGGGAAAAGAATATAAGATTGATTAAATTAAAAATTATGAAAATCATAATAAATTACTGTGTGCAATAGCTTTCCTCCCATTTTGGGCATTGGTTCATTCAATTATTTTTCAGTATGTTTACTTTTTGAATATTTAATTCTGCTTTCAAGATGCCTTCAGATTTAAAAATTCATTCAAAGCAGTTTACAAACCTACTAATGTAGTATCATAAGAAGCCACCTTAAAACTACATTAGAATTCAATGCAACATGATTCTTTTCATTATTCTTCCAAAATATTATAATTTAATATTTAATGTATGTATTTAATGTATTAAATTAATGTATTTAATGTATGTAAAAATATACACCAAAACTGGGTGACTGTAAAGCCAAAAGCAAAGTAAAACATCTGAGAATTAAAACTGAAATTCAAGTTGTTTGTTAACACTATATTCTGTCCTAAAACAGAAAAAGCAGAAATGATGCCACCCCACCCCAACCAACTTGCAATCAATAAAAGAGAAGATAAGTAGTTCAGTGTTGAACTGTGGAGTCCTTGCTGCTCTCTGGGCTTGCAGAAAGACTGTTGCTTGGAGATGTTTGATTACCCAACTATGTAACATCATCATGCTAAAGAGTGTGAGGTTTACTCCCTGTTTATATATAGTAGCTTGTCCTACCAGTATTGGTGATGATTGTCCTTGGTAGTTATTTGTTAGAGTGTTGATTTCTGCTTGTTTGTCTGGTGTTAATTCCTGCTTATCTGTATTAGCCTATTGATGACTGTTGTGTCTGGGTGCCAAGGTTCCAGAACTTCCCTAGCATTTTTGGATTTAGCTAGGTCTGAAGTAACCTTCAAGCTGAGTTTGACTACTTACATGGACACATTCAGTGCTTTCTGGGCATAAGATATGGTTTGTTATTACCTTCTTCTAGCCTTTAGTCCTGTATTTTATGGTGTTTTTCCATGCAGGCACTAATCAAGGCTGATCCTTTTCAGCTTCCCAAATCAGCCTAATAGGTTGGCTATGTGCTGCCATCTACTGGTCAACAATGCAAATAAATCAACAGAAAAAGTTCTGGGGGAAAATGAAGAGGTCACAAAATAAATAAAATCCCCACAAGTTTATTCCCCTTCATGGATTACTTCATGGATCATTGTCGTGGCAAAGGGGCTTGCATAATTCAATGAAGCTATGCCATGCAGGGCCACCCAAGATGGACAGGTCATAGGAGAGAGTTCTGACAAAATGTGATCCACTGGAGAAGGAAATGGCAACCCACTCCAGTATCTTTGCCATGAAAACCCCATGGACAGTACCAAAAGGCAAAAAGATATGATGCTGGAAGATGAGCCCCTCAGGTCGGAAGGTGTCCAATATGCTAACTAGTAGCGCCAGAAAGAGTGAAGCGACTGGGCCAGAGCCGAAAGGACGCTCAGCTGTGGATGCATCTGGTGGTGAAAGGAAAGTCTGATGCTGTAAAGATCTATTATCCATAGGAACCTGGAATGTAAGATCCATGAATCAAGGCAAGCTGGACGTGGTCAAACAAGAGATGACAAGACTGAACATCGACATCTTAGGAATCAGCGAACTAAAATGGACAGGAATGGGTGAATTTAATTCAGAGGATCATCAGGTATACCACTGCGGGCAAGAATCCCTCAAAAGAAATGGAGTAGCCTTCATAGTCAATAAAAGAGTAGGAACAGCAATACTGGGATACCATCCCCAAAATGACAGAATGATCTCAGTGCAAATCCAAGGCAAACCATTCAATATCACAGTAGTCCAGGTCTATGCCCCAACCACTGGTGCTGAAGAGGATGAAATTGACTGGTTCTATGAAGCCCTACAGCACCTTATAGAATCAACACCAAGAAATGATGTCCTTATCATCATGGGGGATTGGAATGCTAAAGTAGGAAGCCAAAAGATAACTGGAATAACAGGCAAGTTTGGCCTTGGAGTACAAAATGAAGCAGGGCACAGGCTGATAGAATTTTGTCAAGAGAATACGATGGTCATAGCAAACACTCTTTTCCAACAACCCAAGAGATGGCTCTACACATGGACATCACCAGACGGTCAACACAGAAATCTGATTGACTATGTGCTCTGCAGCCAAAGATGGAGAAGCTCTATACAGTCAGTAAAAACAAGACCAGGAGCTGACTGTGGCTCAGATCATGAGCTTCTCGTTGCAAAATGTAGGCTTAAATTGAAGAAAGTAGGGAAAAACACTAGGCCACTCAGGTATGAACTAAATCATATCCCTGATGAATATACAGTAGAGGTGACAAATAGATTTAAGGAATTAGATCTGATAGACAGAGTGCCTGAAGAACTATGTACAGAGTTTGCAACATTGTACAAGAGGTAGCAACTAAAACCATCCCAAAGAAAAAGAAATGCAAGAAAGCAAAATGGCTGTCTGAGGAAGCTTTGTAAATAGCTGAGGAAAGAAGGGAAGCGAAAGGCAAGGGAGAAAGAGAAAGATGCACCCAATTGAATGCAGAATTCCAGAAAATAGCTAGAAGAGATAAGAATGCTCTCTTAAATGAACAGTGCAAAGAAATAGAAGAGAACAATAGAATAGGGAGAACCAGAGATCTCTTCAAGAAAAGTGGAGATATGAAGGGAACATTTCATGCAAAGATGGGCATGATAAAGGACCAAAATGGCAGGGACCTAACAGAGGCAGAAGAGATTAAGAAGAGGTGGCAAAATTACACAGAAGAATTATACAAGAACGAGCTTAGTATCCCTGATAACCACAATGGGGTGGTCACTGACCTCAAGCCAGACATCCTAGAATGTGAAGTAAAATGGGCCTTAGGAAAGCTGAGCAACAACAAAGCTAGTGGAGGTGACAGTATTCCAGCTGAGCTATTCAAAATCTTAAAAGACGATGCAGTAAAAGTGCTACACTCAATTTGCCAGCAAATTTGGAAAACTCAATAGTGGCTACAGGATTGGAAAAGGTCAGTTTACATTCCAATTCCAAAGAAAGGCAATGTCAAAGAATGTTCAGACTATCACACCATTGCACTCATTTCACATGCAAGTAAAGTTATGCTTAAAATCCTACAAGCTAGACTCCAGCAGTATGTGGATCGAGAACTTCCAGAAGTACAGGCAGGATTTCGAAGAGGCAGAGGAACTAGAGATCAAATTGCCAACATATGCTGGATCATGGAGAAAGCTAGGGAGTTCCAGAAAAACATTTACTTCTGCTTCATTGACTATCCTAAAGCCTTTGATTGTGTGGATCACAACAAATTGTGGCAAGTTCTTAAAGAGATGGGAGTACCAGAGCATCTTATTTGTCTCTTGAGAAACCTATATGTGGGTCAAGAAGCAACAGTGAGAACTGGGCACGGAACCACTGATTGGTTCAAAATTGGGAAAGGAGTCCGGCAAGGCTGTATTCTGTCGCCCTGCCTATTTAACTTATATGCAGAGCACATCATGAGAAAGGCAGGGCTAGATGAATCAAAAGCTGGAATTAAGATTGCGGGCAGAAATATCAACAACCTAAGATATGCAGATGATACCATTTTAATGGCAGAAAGTGAAGAGGAACTAAAGAGCCTCTTGATGTGGGTGAAGAAGGAGAGTGGAAAGTTGGCTTGAAACTCAACATTAAGAAAACCAAGATCATTCCCCTCTCAATTCCTGGCAAATAGATGGGGAAGAAATGGAGGTAGTGACAAATTTTATTTTCCTGGGCTCCAAGATCACCGCAGATGGGGACTGCAGCCATGAAATTAAAAGACGTGTGCTCCTGGGAAGGAAAGCTATGGCAAATCTAGACAGCATACTAAAAAGCAGAGACATCACCCTGCCAACAAAAGTATGTATAGTCAAGGCCATGGTTTTCCCAGTTGCAATGTATGGCTATGAAAGTTGGACCATAAGAAAGGCTGAGCGCCAAAGAATTGAGGCTTTTGAACTATGGTGCTCGAGAAGACTCCTGCGAGTTCCCTGGACTGCAAGGCGATCAAACTGGTCAGTACTAGAGGAGATCAACACTGACTGCTCTTTAGAAGGCCAGATCCTGAAGTTGAAACTCAAATACTTTGGCCACCTAATGAGAAGGAAGGACTCACTGGAGAAGAGCCTAATGCTGGGAAAGATTGAGGGCAATAGAAGACGGGGACGACAGAGAATGAGGTGGCTGGATGGAGTCACTGAAGCAGTAGGCGTGAGCTTAAATGGACTCCAGAAGATGGTAGAAGACAGGAAGGCCTGGAGGAACGTTGTCCATGGGGTCGTGATGGGCTGGACACGAGTTCGCAACTAACAACAAAACAAGTTTATTACAATGGTTGGATACAATGGAGATTTTCATTGTGCAAGTTATTCTATTGACAGATGTTTTCATATTACAACAGAGGTGTGCAATGTTTTTGTGGGTTCAAATGCCAGATATGATTTTGGAATGTTGTACTATGATCTGCCTTCCAAATATTGGAACCAGAAGAAAGAAGAGATAAAATTAAAATTGATTTAGATTAAATCTAAAGGAAAAAAAGATAAAGACATCTTTAAATTAAGTTCATCTTCTGATGACTATATGGGCTTTTCCATTCAGCTTATTGGCAACAATATGACTGTGATTATTATAGCCTTTTTTTTTTACTTCTCAAACTAGCCGAGGCCCTTAAAATTTATCTAAATATGATTTATGTTCAACACAGTTTACCTTAAAACTAGGTAAGATCATCCAAGTGCTATCATTTAAACACAATGCAATTTAATACACTTACAGAGTATTCAGAAAGTATTCAGACCCCCTTCACTTTTGTCAATTTTGTTATGCTGCAGCCTGATTCCACAGTTGTTCAAATTCATTTTTTTTCTCATTAATCTACATTTAGTACCCCATAATGAAAAAGTAAAAACAGAATTTTAGAAATGTCTGTAAATTTATTAAAAAGAAAAAACTGAAATATCACATTGACATAAGTATTCATACCCTTCACTCAGTACTTTGTTGAAGCACCTTTGGAAGCAATTACAGCTCTGAATCTTTTGGGATATGATGAGACAAGCTTTGCAAATCTGGACTGGGGGATTTTCTGCCATTCTTCCTTGCAAATCCTCTTAAGCTCAGCCAGGTTGGATGGCGACCATCAGTAGACAGCCATTTTCAGGTCCTTCCAGAGATGTTCAGTAGGGTTCAGGTCAGGGCTCTGGCTGGGCAACTCTAGGACATTCACAGAATTGTCCCTAAGCCACTCCTGTGTTGCCTTGGCTGTGTGCTTAGGATCATTGTCATGTTGGAAAGTGAACCTTTGGCCCAATCTGAGGTCCTCAGCACTGTGGAACAGATTTTCATTGAGGATATCCTGTACTTTGCTCCATTCAGCTTTCCCTCAACCCTGAGCAATCTCCCAGTCCCTGCTGTTGAAAAACACCCCCAAAGCATGATGCTCATATCACCATGTTTCACTGTTGGGATGATATTGGCCAGGTGATGAGCAGTGCCTGGTTTCCTCCAGACATAATGGCCAAACAGTTCAATCTTGGTTTCATCAAACCAAAGAAATTTGTTTCTCACAGTCTGAGAGTCCTTCAGTTATTTTTTTGCAAACTCCAAGGGGCTTTCATATGCATTGAGAAGAGTCTTCCATCTAGCAATTGTGCCATAAAGCCCAGATTGGCTGAGGGCTTGCAGTGATGTTGTCCTTCTGGAACTATGTCCCATCTGAGCTCAGTCAGAGTGACCATCAGTTTCTTGGTCACCTCTCTTACTAAGATTCTTCTTCCCCATATGCTCAGTTTCATCGGGCAACTAGTTCTGGTTGTACCAGACTTCTTCCGTTTGAGAGTTATGGAGGCCACTGTGCTCTTAGGAACCTTCAGTGCAGCAGAAATTTTATTGTAGCCTTCCCCAGATCTATGCCTTGCAATTCTCTGAACTCTGCAGACAGTTCCTTTGACCTTATGGCTTTTGCTCTGCAACGTATGCACTGTCAGCTGTGAGGTCTTCTATAGAGAGGTGGGTGCCTTTCCAAATCATGTCCAATCAATTTAATTTACCACAGGTAGACTCCAATCAAGGTGTGGAAACATGTCAGCAATGATCAAGAGAAATGAGAGGTACCTGAGCTAAATTTCAAGTGTTGTGGCAAAGGGTCTGAATACTTATGCCAATATGATATTTCAGTTTTTTTCTTTTTAATAAATTTATAGACATTTCTAAAAATTTTGCTTTATCATTATGGGGTACTGAGTGTAGCTTACTGAGAAAAAATGAATTGCAACAACTATAGAAACAGGCTGCAGCATAACAAAATGACAAAAGTGAATGTATTATAATTACTCCCTATTATTTATTGTGTCACATTCTGCAGTTTGGGTTGTAGAACATCTATCAAGCATACCTAGCATGCTTTGTGTCTCTGTCAGGTGCAAGCAATCAGATCCACATATGAAGTTTATTACTTTATTGCATTCTATCTATAATATAGTAATATCCCCAGAGTGCTTTCTTTCTTTTGGGAGGAAACAGATAAAGTTTGGAATTTAGGAAGAGTAAGTCCTCGGTCTCTTGTGTAATGTAATGTCTTGTGTAATGAGTCAAGGCTAAGTCCTTGCTTCATAACTCCTATGTTCCTGGCTAGTAATTTTTCAACACTCTGGGCAACTAGATTTGAGTGTGGCTCAAAAAAAGAAAGAAATTAAGTTGGAAAATGTCTTTCAGGTTTTATTGTCCAAGTGGAAATTTAAGGAAATGAAGCCAGTATATCTACTGTCTTGCATATTCTATCCTCCTCTTACAGCATGTATTGTTGCCTCTTTCATTAACATTACATTTCTACTATTTTCCCTGAAATGGAAGTAGTGGCATCTGGTAATTGGCTGGGAGACACTTTGTTATCTTATAGAAAAAGCTGAACCAAGTGGCAATTAAAGAAAATTGCCATACATATATCAGATTTGGTACACAACTATGCTGCAGACATATTTTCATTAAAAAAAAGTTTAAAAGTGTGATCTTTTTTTTTATGACTAATTAATTAGAGGTATTTTTCTACCTGGAATGCCTTTGGCCTTTGGCTTGTTTTAGAATTAAAGATAAATACTAGGATACATCTGTGAGTTATTTTTCCTAAGGGTTTCTTTAAAAGCCATCTAATTTAGCAGTCATCACCCCATTCTGGAGTAATGAATTCCATTGCCTTAATAAAGGTTAATTGTGATTGGGAAATATAGATTAGATTTTATAAAATATCCAGAGAACAGGCATCTGTGTATAACTTCATTCTCAGCATTTTCATTTACTTTGGATGCTAGTGAAATGCTAAAGGCCATCTCTCTCTTTTAAAAAATGTATAATTAGTTCTGTAAAATTTGGGGAAAAGGGGGAACAATCCATAATTTATTGTATTGTTCCATTACAGTACATGCTCATTGCTCTGAGAACTTATGATGAAGGATAGGTCATGAATGTTCTAAATAATAACAAAAAATGAAAATAAATAAAAGGCACTTGAAATCTTGTAAACAAACTGCCCTCCAAGGCGCCTGAGGGCAGGACAAGAAGTAATGGATGGAAACTAGTCAAGGAAAGAAGCAACTTGGAACTGAGGAGAAACTTCCTGACAGTTAGAACAATTAACCAGTGGAACAACCTGCCTCCAGAAGCGGTGAATGCTCCAACACTGGAAGTTTTTAAGAAGAGACTGGACAGCCATTTGTCTGAAATGGTATAGGGTTTCCTGCCTGAGCAGGGGGTTGGACTCGATGACCTCCAAGGTCCCTTCCAACTTTATTATTATTATTATTATTATTAACTAATAACATTTTGCCGAAGCTAGATTGCAAAAAAGTTTGCCATGTGAATTTGGAGAACACAAGTTAAGGTTGCTATGAAGAGATTATTTCTTCTACAAATTAGTACATTTTTCTCTTCTGCTGTTTCTTTACCTTTTGTTATGGAACCAGGCAGTGTATTTTACAGTATACAGTATATTTTAGCTGAAAAAACATTTTAGAATTTAGCTTGTAAATTGGAAAGAATAACATTAAGTTCAAGACTGCAAGGATTAGAGTATTTAATTTTTAAAGTTTATGGCACCAAATTCTAGTATTATGAATATCAATGAAATAAAAACATTTCATAAAATGTACGGGCAATTTGAATATAAAGTTATTGTTTTAGGCCAGACTTTGCTGAAATATTTAACTCTTTCATTCCATGGTTGAAATTATTGTCAATGGATTTCTGACACTTTTAAAAGGTATTGTACATAGGTATTAGTAATTATGGTTTGGGATAGAATTCTGCAAAATGAAAAACATAGAAACATAGAAAATGATGGCAGAAAAAAGACCTTCGCTTTGATTTTTTTAAATTTATGTATTTGTTTTTTAATTATTATTTTTATTTTCTTACTTATTTTTAATTTATTTTTAATTTTTTGTTGGATGATGGAATGTGCTTATCCCAAGCATGTTTAAACTCAGCTACTGACGACTGACCCACTATCTGTGCTGGAAGTTGGTTCTAAGTTTCCACTACTTTTTCTGTGATGTAACATTACTTTTGAACTTTCCTCCTGTCAGTTTGAGGTTATGCCCCTGTGTTTTTGATTTTTGCTTAATATTGAATATTGAAAATACTGCCTTCTAGAACCTTTAATTATTAAAGTTTAATACATGTAAAAGTTTCAATCATGTCCCTCCTTTCCCTTCTGTCCTCTACGCTGTACAAATTCAGTTCCTCCAATCTCGCCTGATAGGTTTTGTCCCTCAGACCTTGCACCATTTTGTTGCCCAAAATTTTGTTGACTCAGTCTTATTAGTATATTTTTTTAAGTGAGGTTTCCAGAACTGGACACAATATTCCAAATGGGGTCTAACTAAAACTCTATGTAGTGGGATTAGGACCAATATCTCTAGTGATGCATCCCAGAATTTTGTTTGCCTTCACATCTGCCTGGCCACACTCTTCATTTTGCAGTCATCTGCTATATGAACACTTTATTTATTTATTTAATTTTAATTTTTCATTTTTCCAATTTACAAAACGATAAACATTTTTTTTAACAGTACTGTGTCATGTGTCTCTTACAGTTATTTATGTTTATTGCTATACATTTTTGTTTCTCTGTTCTAACCAATTATACCACTTATCCCAAACCTCATAAAATTCTGTTTCTTCCTTGCCTTTCATTTCTAGCGTAAGCTTATACATCTCGGCACATTCTAATATCTTATGGATAATCACATCATTAGCTGGTATATTTTCAAGTTTCCACTATTGAGCATAGACAATGCGTGCTGCTGTTACTATGTGTACAATAATATATTGGAGTTGCTTCTTTATCTTTTGATTAATTATTCCTAATAAAAATAATTCAGCTTTAAATTCAATTTGTTCTCCTGTTATCTCCTGTAGCCATCTCCTTATCTGTTCCCAGTATTTCCTCGCTTTAGGTCATTGCCACCACATGTGATAAAATGTTCCGTCCTTATATTTACACTTCCAACAGTCCGGTTTCATATTTGTGTACATCTTAGCCAATCTCGCCGGTGTTAGATGCCACCTATAAAGCATTTTGTACTGATTTTCTTTATATGCAGTTGATAATGTTAATTTGCAGTTCTTGTTCCATACTTTTTCCCATTCAGATGCCTGCATCCCTTCGGTGTTTCGGCTGTGGGGGTCGCCACAGGAGAGCCGACTGCCGTTTTCGTTCTGCTGTTTGCCGGGCATGTGGCAGGCAAGGCCACATCGCATCAGCCTGCATGGGTCGCCAGAAAAACAGGTCCCCTGAAGAATTGCCTCTGAAAGGTACCAAGGTCCCCAGACAACGCAGGGTGGGTTTCTGCGCGTCCCATAGGGGGGTATTCAAAACTGGGGTTCACCGGCCCCTTAAGAAAAAGCTGTGCATTGATGTAAAGTTGCAGGGAGTCCCCCTGGCCATGGAGCTGGACACAGGGTCCGCTCTTTCTATTATTTCTGCAGACACTTTTAAAAAGTTCCAGGAGTGGCTCACGAGTCAAACTCAGGCCCTCCAATCTCATCCTCACTGACTTCCAAAATTCACGAGTCAGTGTGAAGGGGGAGGCCACGCTTAGAGTACAGCATAAGGAATTTGATGGGTTGTTAGATGTGGTGGTAGTTGGGGGTGATCGCACGAGTCTTATCGAACTTGATTGGTTCGAGGCACTTGGGATCCAAGTGACTGGTCTTAACCATCTACAAACTGCCAGCCTTGCAGGAGTCTGTAAGGAGTTTGCTGATGTGTTCAGCCCAGAGCTTGGCTCATACAAGGGGCCTCCCATTGCTTTAAGGTTAGATCCAGCCATTACACCCATCAGGGTTAAACCAAGGAGGGTGCCTTTTGCCCTCAAAAGTAAAATAGATGCTGAGTTGGACAAACTGCTCCAACAAGGCATTCTAGAACCTGTGGATTCTAGTCCATGGGAAACCCCCATAGTGACACCATTAAAAGCCAATGGTGAAGTCCGAATTTGTGCGGACTATAAATGCACTCTAAACAAAGCCTTGCAGCAGCATGCATATCCGGTGCCTGTGGTGAGCCACATTCTGGCCTCACTGAAAGGGGGAAAAATCTTTGCTAAGCTTGACTTAGCTCAGGCCTACCAACAGTTATCTGTTGATGAGGCAACAGCTGAGGCCCAAACTATAGTTACTCACAGAGGGGCTTTTAAAGTAAAAAGGCTGCAGTTTGGGGTCAATGTAGCCCTTGGCATTTTCCATGGGGTGATGGAGCGAATGCTCCGTGGTATTCCTGGGGTCTGCCCTTATTTTGATGATGTCCTCATTGCAGGAGAGTCATCTGGGAACTTGGCTGAAAGGCTGAGAGCTGTCTTGCTGCATTTCCACCAAGCTGGGCTGAAGTTACAGCAAGACAAATGTAAAATTGGTGTAACATCCACCACATTTCTAGGGTTTCGTATTGATGCTGAAGGCATCCACCCTGCAGAGTCTAAATTCCAGGCCATTCAACTGGCCCCTAGTCCCCAGTCAAAAGCTGAACTCCAGGCTTTTCTGGGCCTACTTAATTTTTATCATTCATTCCTCCCCCACAAGGCTGCAGTGGCTGAGCCGTTACACCGGCTCTTGGACAAGCAGACTCCATGGACATGGACAAAGGTCCATGAAAAGGCTTTCAAAGAAGTCAAGGCTTTGCTATCTTCCAATGCGGTACTGGCGCATTTCAATGAGCAATTGCCTGTGTGCATCGCATATGATGCCTCCCGTTATGGGGTAGGAGCTGTGTTAAGTCATCTCAAGGCTGATGGGACTCAGGTCCCTGTGGCCTACTACTCTAGAACTCTCATCTGCAGAGTGTAATTATGCGCAGATTGACAGAGAAGCCTTGGCAATAATCTCAGGCATCAAGAAATTTCATGAATTCTTGTATGGCCATCATTTCACGGTCTACACTGACCACAAGCCTTTGCTGGGTTTGTTTACAACCAACAAGCAGACCCCACACATCATCTCCCCCAGAATGCTGAGATGGTCAATTTTCTTGTCAGCTTATGACTACACCCTGATTCACAAACCAGGGACAGAGATGGGCCACGCTGATGGCCTTAGTAGGTTACCTCTAAAGCAAATAGAGGCAGACCCTGCTCCTGCTGTACACATTCTTTTCATTCAGGAATTGCCTGAATCTCCCCTCAATGCTAGGGATGTGGCTGCTGAAACTGCCACTGATCACACGTTTGCACGTGTGCTGACATGGGTGTTGTCAGGGTGGCCTGATACGTGTCCTGGTACAGAGTTCCAAAGTTTCTGGCATAGGAAACATGAATTTTCTACATTCAAAGGGTGTATCCTGTGGGGTAGCAGAGTAGTCATCCCGGCCTCATTGAGGACTAGAGTCTTGCTCTCTCTTCATGAGGGACATCCGGGAATTGTGAGGATGAAGGCGCTTGCGCGTAGCCATCTGTGGTGGCCTGGACTCGATAAGGACATCGAGGCCCAGGTTCAGGGGTGCCAAATGTGCCAACAGTCACGGCCTGAGATGCCCCAGGCCCCTGTACTTAGGTGGGAGGAGACACTCACTCCATGGTCACGCGTACACATTGACTATGCTGGGCCCTTTAAGGGGCAATTCTTCCTTCTCCTCATGGATAGCCATTCCAAGTGGCTAGAGGTTGTTCCTGTATCCTCCACTACTACTGCCAGGACCATCCAGGTGCTAAGAGGAATCTTCGCTTCCCATGGTCTTCCTGATGTCCTTGTTTCAGACAATGGTCCCCAATTTACCTCTTCTGAGTTTCAGGCTTTTCTTCAAGCCAACATGATCTGGCATGCTACGTCTGCTCCATTTCACCCTGCCACCAACGGTCAGGCTGAATGCATGGTGCGCACCACCAAGGAGGCATTGAAGAGAATCACTTGAGGACCCTGGCATCACAGATTAGCCGATTTTCTCCTTGCACACCGCACCACACCTTGCACAGCTACAGGAAAGAGCCCAGCTGAACTCCGCTGGGATCACAGACTCATCACGAAGCTGGACAGGCTGCACTCAGACCGGGTGGCTTCACAGGTGTCACAACCGCGGGCACCTAGGACACTCCAAGTGGGTGATCCGGTTTGGGCCAGAAACTATGGGCATGGACATATCTGGGTACCTGCTGTGGTATGCAAGGTCTCTGGGCCACTGTCCTACGAAGTGGCCTTGGAGGATGGTCGTGTGCTTAAACGCCACATAGACCAATTGCGCTGGAGGCTTCCTGGCCACGTTTCCACTCCTGGCTCTGCTCTCGGGGGGAGGGGGACCCCAATTACAATTGTGGACCACAGTCTCTCCACGAGGGCGCTTATCCAAATCTTCCTACACAGGTGGGGGTCTTGCCATGGAGGCGGCTCCTGACTCTGGCATAGACTCCGGGGGTCTGGCCATGGAGGCGGCTCCTGACTCTGGCAGAGGTCCCTGGCTAGGGGCAAATGGCCATAAATCAGCTACTCAGGGTACTCCTGCTGCTGGTCTTGGGCTCGAGGGACAGTGCTCCCAAGAGGAGTCCCATGGAATTCTGGGGAACTCCATCCTACCAAGGGACTCGGGGAACTCAACCCAAGGAACTCTGGTTTGGGTCTGGTAGATCGAGCCAGTCAGCAGTCAGGGGGAACCCCTGAGTCTTCTGGGCGACAAAGCCCTGGTTTGTTTTGCGCAAACCGGGAGCAGGCACTCCAGGCACCTATTCCTAATCCCACACCTACAATTGCATCTGCACCTAATCTGGCTCCACAAAGATCAGAGTGGGTCAAGGGTCCTCCTAAGCATTTAGGGGAATATGTAAGATCCCTGTTCACTATACAGGAGGGGTATTAGTCATCGCCCTCTGAGGGGGTAAACAAAAACAATTGTAGGTTGTGGTGTGAATATTGTCAAAGAGTGAAAGTCCGTGGACTCCATTGGGACCTGAAGGTAATAGGTTGCAAGGAGTAAGGTGGATGGTATAACGTGCTAACCGGCCTGCCATGTTGTGTTTATGTGAAGTGTTAAACAATTTGCTTACTTATTGTTTAATCCAAGGGGGGAGGGGTGTTATGTCCTGGGCCTTGCTGAGTCATTCAGCAAGGCTCAGAAAGGCTGCAGGAAGGCTGCAGAGACCCGGACAGACCACGTGTCTGCCCGGGACCCAGACAGGCTGTCTCCGGCCTTGCGCGCATGCGCAAGGTGGGAGAATGGCCTGCAACGATTGGATGTGCATCCCCTTGCAAAGGGAATATAAAAGGCCAGTGGCCATTGTGTTCTTGCTTCTGTTCTGTGAATGTACTTAATAAAGAGATCCTTTGTTGTGAACCTGCGTCGTCTCGATATCTGCTTTGCAAGAACAGAACACTTAGATTTTCAAAATTCCGAAAATTATTTTAATTATGAGTTTGGAGAGGCAATCTTTATATATTTATTAGACAATACAGCAGATGGCCATTGTATTTTTCACACTGAGAAAGGAATATAAAATTTAGGCACCAATTTACAAATAGAAATAGGAGCAACATTCTTTCAATTACAACAGAACAACTCGATTATTATCTCTTCTTGATAACACTTTTAACCAACTGTAGAACAAAAATATTATTTTTGATCCACAGCTAGTCATTACAGGGTCAAGCAGACCTCTCCGGCACTGTATGGAAATGAATATAGGGGTCTGTCATTTAAGGATGGTTGCATAGGTGTTCCATTTATATTTCTGCAAATGTAATATTTTGGCACTCAAACAAGAAAGCACTGAGCAGGAAGTTGGATCAGCCAATCAGTATGCAGAATGCTCATCTCTGCACAACGAGGAATTGGGATTAGGGAGGTCTGCATTTGGCCCATTTGCAGCCACCTGCAACCTACGCTTACCCATCAATCCCTTTGCAGTATAGGTATGCAACAATGCTTACATACAGTTGCCAGTAACTCTAAATCTTAACAGTATGCTAGATGAAACCAATACTATTATTTGTTAGGTTGCAGCCCTCTGTCCACTTAGCTAGGAATAAGCCCCTTGAAAACAATGAGATGTATTGCCTAGAAGTTAGTTCCATGAGATGATTAAATATGAATTCAAACCAATGATACTAAAATCTTACTAGGGATGAGTCAGGGCAGTAAAATTAAACTTTCAGAGTCATGAAAAATTAATGTTCTGGGCACAAACCAATGTGTTATCACTGGAAACATTCCACCAAATCCATACCTAACAGACTGGGCTAAACCATGTCACATAGTTCTCCCGTAATAGGGTGAAGAGGGCATGGAGGGGTCATTTTTAACTGGAATGTCAAATTCATCTCAAGCACTATCCCTCACTAGTCCAAAATGGGTGGATATATATCTGCTTGAAGACTGATGTCAAATGATAAGATGTATCTCACATGTCTCAGCACTGTGCAGATCTTTCATACAGCCAATATTAAAGATGAGAATTCTGAGATCAAGAGTTTTGCTAAGTTAGTTTCTTATATATTATTGTATTAATCAATCCTACACCTAGAATTTTAAGAATGGCTTATAAACCTATGGCAAAGGCATAATGAGATAGTCCCCAACTTATGATTGTTCATTTAATGACTGTTCAGAATTATAATGGACACAGAATCATTGCTTTATGGTTTGTAAAGCACTTCCAGCCATTGGAAATGTTACACACACACACGCACACACACACACACACGCACACACACACACACACACACACAGTATGGAAATCTGTTTGTACTTACAACTGGCTACCAAACTCCCCAGGATCATATGATCACCAATCTTTCCTGCTGGCTTCCCCAGAAAGTCAAAGGGGAAGCAGGCAGGGAAAGTTGCAAGCTAACTGCTGCCTGCCACAGAGTGGAAATTCTGTCCCAATAGGCAGCTCTAGCTCTTTGAGAGAAAATTGGTTGCCTGACAGGAAGGAATCTCAGCTCTAGGTGGGGCTCAGGTACCCCCACACCCTCGCAGACAGCTTTTTGAGAACAAAATGACTACCTGCCAAGGGAAGAGGGATCTCAAAAATTTGAGCTCCATTCTGCAGCCATTAGAGGGAAGGGGAACTCCTTCAAAGGACTGCAAAAATGGAAGACAGATCCTGAAGAACTTCTCTCAAGGCTGCAGGAATGGAACTCAGGAGTTCATTTCCACACTTAGAGAGGGAGGGAACTCCTCTGCAGGACTGTAGAAATGGAGATCAGGTCCCAAAGATCTGAGGTCCGTTCTGCAGCCCTTTCGTGGACTTCCCTTCCATGCATGGAGGAGACATGATCTTGGCAGGCAGCTCTTTCTCTCCATCTGGTTAATGACCTGGGAGATCATTTGAGAACTGCCAGTTGGAGTGCCAGGATTGTAGATGTTGGACAAAATAATCGTATAGGTGTCTCACTTAATGACTGCTTCACTCAACGTCCAAGATTCCAGACCCAATTTTGGTTGTTAAATAGAAGTTTGCTTGTTGCGTGTTGCCATGAAATTGGAGCATGAGAATAACAACCTAGACATCCTTAAAATTGTACATGATGTATACATTGTGGCGAGGAATAAAAGAAGGCAAATTAAGTTTCAAGTACTAGCACCATATTATAGAATTACAAAACACAATTCACTAGCATTTAATATATAATTAATTGAAATTTCTAGGAATATATATATATATATATATATATATATATAGTGTTTGATTGATATATATATATATATATATATAACTATATAACTATAGATATGTAATCCCCCTTGAGAATTGAAGGAATGAATGGCACAACTTTTTACATAGTTTGTAATTTAGAATTCTAGTACTACTAGCACATCCACACATTAGCTTATTTTTATTTTAAGGAAAAACATGTTTTAATGAAATTTTTGTTTATGGTGGTGGTTTTATAATTATAAAGACACAGCTGGGAGAATGGGTTGCCTCCAGTTAATTACTAAGATGGGCGGGGGAGCCACTTTAAGCAAATTAGCTGAATATATGCAGTATTTACACTAGGGCTACAGAGACATTGCTTGTGCATTGAAGAACGGAAGCTGAGTTTGCATATCAAGCTAAATGAGATTGATGGTGTACATACTCTGCAGAGGAGCAAAATAGCTACCTATTTTCAACTGCCTTAATGTCGGAAACATTTCATGTTTGCAAAACACTGCTAGCTATTCAGTCTGCAAATTATTTCATGTGAACAGACATCATCTTTAAAATGTAGGGATCTGAGCAAATTACAGTTACAGTGCATACCAAACCCACTTGTCGAAGGCAACCTAAAAGACATATCTATGCCTGAAAACATTTACATGCAAACGTACATCTGAATTAAGATGTGTGTGTGTGTGTGTGTGTGTGTGTGTGTGTAGGGGAGTTCATTGAGCAAACACAGGCAGTAATTGGGAATTTTGTGTGGAGTTTGGTGGGAAAACTCCAATAGCTCCAAGTAGCATGGAACACAAAGCACCTTTGTGTGATCTACCAGATATGTGCAATGTTTGTCCTGCTGAAAGAGAATCAAAACAATGCCTTTTGGAAATACAGATCAGGGAATATGATAAGTTCTGAGACAAGGCAAATGAACTGAGATGCCAGAGGCATAGTCTTATGAAGTTCTCTGGATGGAGTTCAATTCTGCGACTGCAGACAAGTGGACAAGGCCTCCAATCTGTCAGCTTGGCCATCTGTTTATTAAATGCTGTGCACTACCGAGTCCTTAAGGTGACTAAGGATGGATCTATGCAGTGACAACATCTTTGTATAGGGAGGCGGTGGTTCCTACAGCCTTGGAAAAGGTGGTAGTATTCCCCCTCCTGAAGAGACCATCCCCGGAACCCTTCACTTTGGTCAGCCAGTTTCCAATCTTTCTTTTTTTGTTGTTGAAAGATTGTGGAGAGGCTGGTTGCATTGCTGAATATAGTATAGTATGAAGATAGTGTTTGCTGCATCTGTCAGTGATCTGTGGCCAAGCTGGGATGGTGGTGGTGCATGGAGATTGTGCTCCTTAATATCACTGTGACTTTTGATAGTGTCAGTCATGGTATTCTTCTGGACTGCAGGGGCTGGGAGTGGGAAGCACTGGGTTTCTGTGTTTCACCCGCTTCCTCAGTGTTAGCTCCAATAGATGTTGATGAGAAGGGAGTGATTGTGCCTAGGACTCCTTACTTGTGGAATGCCCCAAGGTTTGATTCCTTTCAGGTCCTTCATATTTAACAACTACGTGAAAGTGCTGGGCAAAGACTCTTTTTGGTTGGGGTTCAGTATGCTAATGATACTCAGTTTACATCTCTACCCAGATTGTGCAAGTGAAGCTGTTGAGGAACTGACCAAGTGCCTGGAAGCTTCCTTGAGTCTGGATGGTGGGAGGGGGAGCAGATTTTGGCACAAGCCTGACAAGACTAAATGGCAGGGGCAGTTTGGGGTTGTACTGTACCCATTTCCATCACTGGTCTTGGAGTTGAACTTCCCCGTTCAAGAATTCTGCACAACTTGTGGGTCCGCCTGGACTCACAGTTACTGCTAAAAAGCAGGTGGTAGCTGTGGCCAGGAAGGCTTTTGCATAGGTACATCTTGTGTGCCAGTGGCACCCTTTCCTTGACTGCAGGTCAATGCACTGGTTATCTCACAAATGGACTATGCAAAGCAGTTAACATGGGGATGCCATTGAAGACCATCCACAAGCTACAGCTGGTTCAAAATGCGCAACCAGTAATGGGCATTTCTCATTGTGGCCATGTGTCACCATCGTTACACAGGTTGCATTGCTGCTAGTTGACTTCTGGATGCAACTCACCCAGTTGACTTTGTTCGCAGGCCTGGAGTTATGTCTTGCCAAGGGGAGGAGGGGGCTACTGGGCTTGGGTTTAATGGTTGCTTTTAGTCTGGCTGTCTTCTTTCATTTATGTTTTTAATTGTTTACATTATTATTAAATTTTGTAAGCACCCCAGAGCCACTAAAGTGGGTGTCTATATTAAATCTAAATAATAGTAATAAAAGCAATAATAATCTAAAGTGCTCTGGAACTTTAGAATTCAAATAGACAAGCACCTGCCACATAACACCGCAGACTTAATAACTATTGATAAGAAAGACAAAAATGGATGTTGGACTAGCTGAAGACAGCAGAATAAAAGAGAAGGAACTGAAAATAATTACAAAATAAAAAGACCTGCAAATAGAAGTAGCACAACTGTGGCAAAAGAAAGCAATGATAGCAAAATAGTAATACTATAGTTGCCTTGGGTCAATCCCAAAATAATGATATTGACAAGTGAGCACTACTTAAATACTATCAACATTGACAAAATCACTACACGTCAATTGCAAAAGATAGCTTTACTTGGAACTGCTTATATCAGAGGTGTCAAACTCAATTTCATTGAGGGCCACATCAGCATAGCGGTTGCCCTCGGGGGGCCGGGTGGGTGTGGCCAAGGTGGGTGCGGCCCACTGGGTGGGTGTGGATGGAGTGGGTGTGGCCTACTGGATGGGCGTGGCCAGTTCTACATCATTCGCGTCACGGGTGCCTGTGGGGGTCTGCGCAGGAGTGGGACAGATCTGAGGGTCTCTGGAAGAAGGGGGTGGGACCAGTGCAAGTGCCAAGGCATGGTCCACTGGAGGAGCCTCACTGTTCCTCTCAGGTCATGCGGGGGGGGGCTGGATGGTGGGGTGGGCTGCCCGGAGCCCTAGGCAGCAGAGGTCAAATGCCCAGCCTGGCCCTCGAGCACCTGCGGCACCAAGCCCAGCCCCATTTCCCCAAGGGGGCACCCAGCTGCACTTACCTCCTCCTCAAGGCTGCTGTTGCTGTGCTTGCTCTCCTTAGTCAGGTTGCTCATGATGGGTACAAGGGCAAAGAGGGAGGCCCATTCCCTCTCCATGGGAGGAGACTCAGCTTTGTATCCAAAGCTTCCTTAGCAATAGGATGGGAGATCCCAGGATAGGCCAGGAGGAGGGGGCAAGGGGATGGTGAAAGGGCAGCAGGGCAGGACTAAGGCAGGACTTCCTTCAGACCCTCCTTCTCCTTCTTTCCTTCTTTCCTTCCTTCCTAAGTACAGAGTTGTGGGAAAATATTTGAGATGAGGGAGGGAGAAAAACAGGCAAGAAACGCAGCTAGGGCGGTGTCACTCTTTGTGAGGAATGAAGAAATGCACCATCGCCTGGAAGTGGCCAGCACATGGCCCTCACCTACTTCACATATCTGGCTTGGTGGGCTCTGGGGGAGGGGATGCCATGAGCAGCATGAGAGTCAACATTACCTGCGCAATGCTGCCCAGCCCCCAACCTGCCCGGTTTCGGCAGGCAGCAAGGCGCTCTCCTCACAGCGCCGAGAGGCTGAGCCAGGCGGCGTGAATCTGAAAAGAGGTGCGATGCCGCCCAGCCCCCAGCCTGCACAGTCTCAGCAGACAGCGGGGCGCTCTCCTCACAATGCCGAGAGGCTGAACCAGGTGGCGCGAATCTGAAAAGAAGCAATGCTGCCCAACCCCCAACCTGCCTGGTCTCGGTAGACAGCGGGGCGCTCTCCTCACAGCGCTGAGAGGCTGAGCCGGGTGGCGCGAATCCAAAACAAGCATGAGGCCACCCAGCCCCCAGCCTGCCCAGTTTCGGCAGGCAGTGGGGCGTTTTCCTCACAGTGCCGAGAGGTTGAACCGGGAGGTGCGAAGCTCGCCAGCTTTGCACTTTGCTCCCTGCTGAAACTGGGCAGGCTGGGGGCTAGGCAGCATTGCACTTCTCATCAGATTCGCGCCACCCAGCTCAACTCTTGGCGCTGCAAGGAGAGCACCCCGCTGCCTGCTGAAACCGGGCATGCTGGAAACTGGGCAGCCTTGCACTTCTTTTTGGATTTGCGCCGCCCGGCTCAGCCTCTCAGTGCTGTGAGGAGAGCGCCCCACTGCCTGCCGAAAACCCCTCCCCGGAGCCCATCAAGCCGGATATGTGAAGTAGGTGAGGGCCATTTGCTGGCCACTTCCAAGTGATGGTGCATTTCTTCATTCCTCACAAAGGGTGACACCTCCCAGCATGCACCCAGTGGGCGGGGCTGATGCGGCAGGGGCTGATTCCTCGCTGTTTCCAGATGGCCTTGTGAAGCTAAGACTGAATACATTTCAGCAGATGGCCACCACAAAATTGTACATTGGCTCCCGGCTGGCCTGGGCCAGGGCCAAGGCAGTGGGGGCCATTCCCTCACTGTTTCCAGGATGACTTCGCGGGCCACATGAAACCACTTCGCGGGCCGCATCTGGCACGCGGGCCTTGTGTTTGACATGTCTGGCTTATATTATGCAACAATACCTTTAATATCATCAAATAACAGCTACCTATCACAGATCCTCAGGAAGGACTTGATAGGTGGATGAAAAATGTGAAATCCAATCTAAACATTTGGATAACTATGTAACCAACCATATAATAATAATACTCCTCAGAAAGTGGAAGGAAAATGAATGGCAGAAAATATAAAGAGGAACATGAGGAACAGAAGTGGAAATTTGTGACTCACAGAAGAAAGATCAAGAGGAGTTCAGTGTTAATGAAGCTCAACAATCAGTATCAGGCTCTCACTCTTGAAGACAACTCACAGCCACCTGAGCAAGCCTTGCCAACTTTTGACTTCACAGAATAAGATACATTAAAACACACTTGGACCTTCACGGGTCAAAGATATGCCCTTCATTTGAGGAGCAAGAACACTCTGCATTGTGGTAATGCAATGTTTCTTATCCTTGGCAGCTTTAAGATATGTGGACTTCAACTTCCAGAATTCCCTAGTCAGTGTGTGCTAGTAATTCAATGCTGAGAGGAACTGAGGATGCAGTTTATAAATTTGATTCAACATTGTGGTATAGCTTTCCTAATGCCTGCATTCATGTTATGAAACAGACTCAAGCCTGATAACTGTTTTTTCCTAGCGATTCATATGAGATAAGTGACACTGCCACAAGTGACTTTCAACAGGTCTTCAGAGGCCATAATATTCAGGGCAGGAAGCTGAAGGAAATAGTATGTCATTCTTTCTTCCTTTCTGATGAGAGTTGAGAGTATACAGGAAAAAAGGAAGAGGGTGGCAAAGGGCCAGAAACTAATATACTGTCAAGCACTGAGGCTAAGAACAAGAAGGAAAGGGTAAAGTGTTAGAATAAAGCATGGACTTAAGAGAGTGGCTGAAAGCCACAATACTGAAGCCTGTGGAAATCTTGTTGAAAGTGTATGGATTAAAAAAGAGAGTAAAAAGCAATACTGTTATGGGAGTTTATTGTATACTGCCAGGTAAGATGAAAGATTAGACTTTTCTGGTTCAGACAACCAAATTTTCAGAAACATGTAACAGTGAGAATGAGATATTTCAACTATCTGCTAGATATCGAAGAAGGCCAAAAGAATGGCTATCCTGGACCAACTGGTTTTATCCTGGATCTTTACCAACAGGGAGGAACTGGTTGAAGAAGCCAAGGTTACTAGATCCTTGGGAGAAAGTAATCATATTGTTTTGAGTTTTTGACATCAAGGAGAGAAGGAATAAAAAAAACACGTCAGATTTATATACTGGATTTCTGAAGAGTGAATTTTGATGAACTTGATAGACATACAGTATGCTGGATTACTTGAGGAGTGGATCTTGATAGACATACAACTTGAAATCCTGAAGAAGAAATGTATGTGGGGAATTTTGCAAAAATTCTGAAATACTGAAGCCTCAGTACAAACTATTATTTTTTTTTAAACAAGTTTTATTGGTTTTTTTGTTTTACATTAAGGTGCTCAAGACACAACGTGGAGGTGGGAACATAAAACATCATAAAACATAGTCATAAATATATAGCTCAAATTAATTCATTACAAATTCCCTCTCTATTTCCCTCTTATAATCTTACATATTCAAATTAAGACATTTCTAAATAAATCAATCCAATCATACATCAATCACATTTCAGTTATAAAAATCTAATCCTGTTTTAAGCTTTACTAATTTAGAATTACCATATTCAAATCAGCCTTAAATAAACATATTATTAACACTTCGGGTATCCCTCATTTCTCTTTTCCCTAACAAATAATTATATCTAGCATAAATATCTTGTTCCCACTATAACATTCTTATATTTTCCAGATACAGTCTATTTCTTGTTCTAGTAGATTATTTATTAATACCATTTCTCCTCTTATCTCCAGTCCCTCTTATTCTCCTTCTATTACAAAATAATTTTCTTATCTGAAATCAAAATATAAATCCAGAGAGAACATTTCTGTCTATTTTAAGTATATATTTTATCATTCAATCTATATCAATCAAAAATCTTATAACCCATTAGGCAAAATAATTATCATATCTAAAACAAAATATTGATTACAAAGGATAATCTTTTACAGAAATCAAGTTTAGGTCAATCAAAATCTCAAAAGCCTTTATAATACATTAAGTAAAATTTTGGAACCCATTTTTAAACCTAACTCTAAGTTTCTTTTTGTGCCAAACCGGTTCCCATAATAAAGCTTCTACTTCATCAAACCTTAATATTTGAAAAGAAATATTTCTCAACATTTCAGACTGGTCAAAAATCTCTTCCTTTTCAGTGAGTTGTGACTGGGTGTCAGTCTCTTTTGTTTTTGACAATTCAAATTTCTCAATTAAAGTTGTTTTTTGATCATCAAGATTCTCCATAGATTGTACGTAGATTTGTAAGAAGTTAATTTGTTCCATAGTTTCCATTATTTCTCCCAAAGTAAAATCATAGTTGGGTTGTAGATCTGTTTCCTCCATCTCTTTAGATTGCATCTGTTGTTGTAAAGTAACCTCTTTGGAGTTACACTGTTTTTCCTCAATTGTACCTCGATCTTGATCCATTAAACTTTGAGAGTCAATTTGTAATTCTGAATAGTTCTCTCTAATTTTTCTCCAAGATTTCATGTATTCTGTTGCTTCCAAAATTGCTTCTAGTATAAGTTCATAATCAAGCTGTGGGTAAAGATCCTCCATTTCAGTGGTGAAAAAAAAGTCTTTAACTCTTTTAGTGAAGGCTATATTCAATAAAAGTCCCCAAATATTCACCTCCAATTCCTTGTAAACAAGATCACCACCCAGGTGTTTCAAGTTATCTTTACCCTTATCATCATTTGAAGGTCAGAACCATTCTCCAGTATTAAAATATACAGTTGCAGTAACACTTTTCATCACAAGATGCCCTCAGTAAGCTGTAAAGTCTTTCTTTCCAAATTAATAAATTCACATTAAAAAAAGTAAAAAAGAAAGGCATCTCCAACATAGTAAATAGCATGGTAATAATAGCAATGTTCAAAAGTAGAAATATTTTCAGGATCCCTCAGTATTCCAAGAGTTAAATAGTCAATAAAAAATTAGCTGTTTTATTTTTTTCAGTTTCCAAAGCTGTTTTCCCCACAGTGCCGAAACGCTGCTCTCTCACAGCAGGGAAGTAATTCAAATTCAAAAGCTTTTTACAGGAGAGTAATTAGGGAAAGAGGGGGAAGGAAAGGTCTCACCCGGATTCTCCATGGGGGTTCTTTGTGCTTAGCTGTTCTTCTGGCTTTCGGCTGGCGCAGCGAAGTGATCGTCCATTTTGCTGGGCGATCTTTTCTCCGACGGCCCTAAGGAGCTGGCTCGGACTGTGGAAGGAGCTGCCGCCCTTCCCCAATCAATGAGGGCCTCCTCAATGGTAGTCGCCCCTCCAGGGCAACTTTTTGACCCGATTAAGGGTCTACCGGCGGAGGGAAAAACAGCCGGGGAGAGACAAAGCTCTCCACATGACTGCGTTTGCCGCGATCTGGAACCGGAAGCCAGTACAAACTATTATTATGAGATACAGAATGGGAGATTTTTAGAGACGTGTGTGTGTGTGTGTGTGTGTGTGTAATTTTAAAATACAAAATTCTAAAAAGTTGAACAAAGAAATATGTACACTATATGGAACAGAAGGAAGGGCACATAACAACAACAACAACAAAAAAAGGTCCAAGGTAGGCACTAGAAGCGGTAGAGGTTTTGCCAAAAATGCTGAAGTTCACAATGAGCTGAGACATAGAAGAAATGCCTCAAAGAATGTCTTCTTCTCTCAAAAGGAAAAGAAAACATTAGCTGGTCAGCGCTGTATTTCCAAACACTGTATTTACAAAGAGAGAAGAACAGTTAATTAATTTTAATGAGTTCAGTTCTTCAGGGCCACATGAATTACATCTTATAGTACTGAAGGAACAAGAGAAGGTGATTACAAACTTGCTAACTGTAACTTCTGAAAACTCCTGGAGAATTGGTGAGTTCCCAGAAAACTGGAGGAAGAGCATATACTGTCACTATCTTCAAAAAATGGGAAGGTGAAGAACCCAGAAAATTATAGATCTGTCAATCTGACTTCTATGGGGAGCAGATTCCCGAAGCAGATTATTAAACAGCATATTTGTGAGCACTTGGATAGGAATATATCAGAAATATAAGCTTTGTTACAAACAAAGATTAAACTTATCTCTTTCTAGACAGAATAACTAACTTAATAGATAGGGGAAATGTTAAGGACACAGTGTACCTTAACTATAGCAAAGCATTCAATAAAGCAGAGGTCTCCAACTTTTTTGATTTGGCGGCCCAGAAAGGGAGGCAGGCACCACTAGGTGCACACGTGCAAATGGGCGATGCACGTGCATGTGCAAAAATGAGCCCTGTGCACACATGCACAAATGGGCCGCATGTAAGCACATGCACACATGCAAATAGCCGCTTGTGAGTGCATGCATACATGCAAACAGCCGCACATGAGCGCAAGTGCACATGCAAACAGCCGCACATGAGCCATGCGCACATGCAAATGGGGCTGCGCAGGCGTGAGTGCTGCAAATGGGGTGGTGCTAGCACTGGCGGGATGCTCAGGGTGGTGCTAATGCCAGTGGGACGCTTGGGGCGGAGTGGTGCTAGGGCTGGTGGGATGCTCGGGCCGGCGCTAGCGCGAGTGTGAGGGGTGAGTGCATGCGCATGTGGCGAAGCCGCTGCGGCCCAGTAGTGAGCCGCAGCCCACAGGTTGGGGACCCCTGCAATAAAGCATGTCATAAATAATCTCTTTAATAAAATGATAAAGTAGTCGAGATCATGATTTCTCAATTTTTTTAGCTCCATAAAACCTTTAAAAAAAAAAAAAAAAAATTCCTGAAATCCCAGATAAGAGAAAAAGTTCTGATGGTAGACTACTGGTTGTGAACCTTTTTTTTTTTTTTTTTGCTCACATTCACAGTAACTCATAGAATTTCATCGTACTTTACAGAAAAATGCTTGAAAAACACAGGTCATGAATGATGATACAATTGTTAGAAGGATTCATCAACATAGTCATAAATGGTTTCACATCAGCTTGGAAAACAGTATTGTATCAACTAGAGTGCCAAAAGCATCTTGTCTTGTGCCCTGTGCTGTTTATCATTTGTATTAACGATCTGAATGAAGGTGTTGAGGTGATGATTACCAAATTTGTAGACAACACAAAGTAGGAGGTTACTCAACACTTTAGAAGAAAAAAAAGAAAATCAAAAAGTGCTTTAAAAAAAATTATGGGTAGGGATCATGAATGAAGTAATTGTGGCCAATATATGTATTGTAATGTGGTCATTGAGATAATTAGGGGGGAAAAAGTTCCAGCTTCCAATTCTTGGGGAATCTGGACTATAAATGACATAAACTGGCATTGTGGTTTCCTACATTTTGTTTTTGCACAATGTAAATATGGACTCAGTTATAGTGGCGATGGGAGACTTGAAAGAACAAGTTCGATAGATCCTTATGAAAAAAATCTATGAAGATTTATCTATGCGATACCAAGGTGCCCTTTTGTGTCCCCTGATGGCACATAATAAAATATGTTGTGTTGTATAAACTTTACACAGATAAGGCTTTTTTTTAAAACAAAAACAAAAACACCCTACAACACCTGAGAGAAATAGAAAAACCACCTCTGTTCACTTTATCTCTCCCTTCTGTTGACCCTGAAGACTAAACAGGCCTCCTCAATTATCCTCCATGAAGGATTAAACCTACAGTTGGCATCAATTATCCTTAAGCTAGGTAAACTTCCTGATGTGGGCTTATTATCAAGTTATTTCAAAACGACGTATAACCGGCACTTCGGTGTAGTTCCAGTCAGCGTTTGGTTTCTGTTTACTTTAGGCTGACTGCACACCTACTTACCCTCGCCACCCCTGTCTTGACCACCATATCCAGCTTTTCAGGCTCCCCCACCATTCCTGAAGCTTGGAGACTGAACGGGGAAGTCAGAGAAGCAGACTTTTGTGACATAGTGCACCTCAGCTAATGGGCGGTGTGGGGTGTGGAGAGTTTCAACTTGAGCATTAAAGTGAAAAGGAGGGCCAGCCCCAAGAGCTGCTGAAGGGGACGCGACTAGAGAGAGAGAAGGCGAGCTATGCGATTGTCTGAGGAAGGTGGAGAGAAGGGGGACAATTTCCACCTAGTTCAGCCTAGTAAAGGTGCGCTCTCTTTTCGCACCACTGAACTTCCCACTCCAAGGAATTTAGCGACAACAGGTCTCCAAGCCAATGAATAAGGTCGGGGAGAGCACAGCGACGCACTACACACTCTCCTGCCCAACCTTTAAAAGTGTGCGGGGGGGGGGGGAGAGGAAGGGAATTCCTTTCCCTTCGCTAAGACGACCTGCCCAACCTTCCGTGGAATGAAAGAAGAGACTTCGGCCAGTCATCCTGCGCCGGTAGCGGCCTCTTCCCAAATGCCAACAGGGCAGGGATTGGGGAAGCGCAGCTGGGAATGAATGCCTAACTAGAGCGCGCGCGCGCGGGCGCGCACCCTTTCCCTCTCCTCGGCTCCACGAACGCCAAAGGTGAAGCCAAGTGAGGCCCTGGCTGACGCGGCTGAAGGCTGGCAGCGACGCGCGAGTGACTTTTGGGGCCGAGGGTTCCCCCACTTCCCCTGCCTCTGTTGAATAAGACCGACGAGAAAATAGCCAGGGCAAAACGCTGCTCCCAAGATCTTCCCCTCTGGATGTCCGTTGTTTCTTAGAACCAGCTCTGGAGAAAGAGGACAAATGCCGGGGTGAGAGGGAAGCGAGAGGTAGGAGTAGGAGGAAGGCTCAGTGGACCCATAATCCTGCCAAGTTGAGCGCCAACGCTCTTTCCCCCGAATCTTCCGCGGAGCGATCCGGCGAAACAGCATGCGGACTGGCTTTTCGGCTCCCTCCCGTGCGCTCTGGCAGCTGCCTCCTCCTCCTCCTCCTTTTACCCATCCTGCTGCTGGCAGCAGCAATCCAGGCGGTGGATGAAGGGGGGGGGGAGAGAGGCAGGGGTGGGTGGGAAAGGGGGGGAGTAGTGATGGTGTCGTCGGGGCTTCCATTCTAACGGGGCGCAGAAGCAGCGCCTGGTGACTCTGGACGCGGCAGCCGCTGCACGAGACGAGTCCGCTCGGTTTTCTCTTCGCCCACCCCGAAGAGCCGACACCTCACGGGCTCAGCCACTTGCCCGTTCTTAACCGAGTTCGGACCCGCATGGCGTGCTACCTAGTGATCAGCTCCAGGCATCTCAGCAACGGGCACTACCGTGGCATTAAAGGGATCTTCAGGGGACCGCTTCGCAAGAACGGCTCTGACACCGCGGTAACCGCTTATGCTTACCTACTCAATCGGCGCTATTCGGGATATGTAAACCTGGCGACAAACATTGCAGTTACGCTGTGGGTAGATCTCTCTGGTTCGGACCAGGCTCGGAGAGAATGCATCTTCCCCAGGCTTACCGGGGAAGAGCTTGTTCTTTTCCCGCGATCTGATCCTGGTGCTAGATCTTGCAGCGCGACTTTTTAAAAGCTACTTGTTTTGTTTTGTAAAGTTTATCCCCTCTCCTCTTTTTTTGAAGTTGCTGGACAGCGAAGATCGAGGGAAGGAAAGGCTTTGAGTTGGTTGGCTTTGGTGGGGAGAAAACGGCGATCGGTATAGAGAAAGGTTCCTGGTTTTGGTATGGTGCTTCTATATTGTACAGGCAATGTGTTATCCAGAAAAAGTTAATAGTGATTTTTGTGTATAGAACATTAGGGGCAGAACTGTCCTTTTAAAGGCATTGAAAGGAATAAGGAAAAGTTGAGTTGGAAGCCCAGTGAGCAGCTGAATTACCACCAGGAAGATGGGATCTTCTCAGAGATCTTCTACATAAAAGCCAGAATAACCAAAGTAAGAACAGCAGGTAAGAGCATGTAGGCCAGAAGGAATCACAACAAGATTCAGTAGAACTAATAGAAAGCTAAACAGATTATTAAAAAGACACACAGAAAAGCAAAATAAAGATAATGAGGCAGCTGCTTCCTAACTTCACAAGAGGATTTGATTGTACTGTAATCCAGAAGCAATATACCTTTTAAGATGTTTGCTGTTTCAGATCTGCCTTTTTTCTTAATTAGTGTGTTCCTCCTCTTCTCTTCCCCTTTTCTGGTGCTTTCTTCCACCACTACTAAACTTTTTTACTTAAAATAAGTACTCCAAATATTTTTTCAAAAAGTTACCATTCAGTGATTTTGCCCCTGGAAAATGAGGACAGATTACCAGTACCAAACCATGTGTATCTTACCTCTGCAAGTAAGTCCTGTTAAAATCAGTAGAGATGGTTTTCCCCCACATAACTGATTGCCTTGATGTCCAAAATAGTTATAAAATGAGGATATCCAAAGCAGAGAGACAGTTCAGAAATCATGTCCAATGTTTAATTAGAATAATTTAAGCTCTCTGAAGAGAATCCATCTAAAAATATTTATTTATTTGTTTGTTTGTTTCTGTGGTTAATATGGCATTCCAATCGATTGGAACTTGCATTTGCATTAATATAAAATAATAGAAGACATAATACTGTTTAAAAGTGGAGTGACCACATCATCATTGGAATCCCTGAGCAATTACAATCCCTATAATTTTTAGATACATCCGTCATATTGCATCTTTTGGAAAAGAGACATTGAAGGAATAAATAGTGGAAAAGATACTTAAGAGATTCAGGGCAAATGATGGAAAAGGTGGATATCTGTTTAAATTTGGTTTAATACAAACTATTTGGTGAGAGAGAAAAATAAGCTGGAAACAATATAATGAAAAAAGGATAAAAAGGAGAACAAAAAAGATGTTGAATTACAAAGTTGAGGCTGTACTTATTCAGTGAATTATCAGAATCACCATGAACTAACACTAAGATAGTTGGGATTCAGTGGTAATTACAAGTAGGTGGGATATTATGATATGTTACAAGGATAAAATATCAACATTATTTCATGCAGAATGTATAGAAATGGAAATAAATACAGGATATTATAAGAATGTAGTTCAATGGTAGGGTGCATTTTCAGCAAGAGTAGCAATTTCATGCTTTTAACCTAAAATTGCTCAGCTTTTGATTTGTGCGGTCAAGTATTAAGATATTAAATATCAGTAAAATCTCCTTTTAGAATACAAAAAGTAGAAATTATACAAACTCCGTAAGAACCAAAAGCTGGAAAACATGTGAAGTCCAACAAGATTATGAATATTTAGCACCTGTTAATGGATGTGGTTTATTCTGAATTCTACTTCATTTTCTCTTATGTATTGTCTTACTTTATAACATTAGTTTATTATCTTTCTCTTCTGAAAAATATTCTTAAATACTGAAAATTACAATATCAAATTCATGTGTTTCTTGAATTACAAAAAACACAACTTTGTAAGTACACAAATAATTTAGAACCTCTACAAACCAACTGCTAAATAAAAGGGTGGCTGAAAATATAGAAAACTTCAAAATATGTATGTGATTTTATGAAAAGATTCCAAAGTGAGCATATAAACTAATTATAAATAATATATGCAATGGTCATTCCATAATATAGTCAGAAAATAGTTCCATATGATACTTGTTAGATTTGTAGCCCAATATGACTAAAAATACTGAAGCTCAATCTTATAATTATGAGTATATATGAAACTTTGCAAAGAGGAGATTTAAGAGGCTCTTATCTCAAGGATAAAAATGTGGTTATTTCTATTACATATATTTTAGATTTAGCTGACCTTTATTTCTTTCATTCTGAAGATGTGTAAAACTGCAAAAGCTCAGTTCTGAAAGACTTATTTTTTCAAGATTTGTTCTATGTTTATGATACTGTAGGGCAAAGTTCTTTAATCTGGTGATCTCTATCTGTGTTAGTATAACAGATAATAGAAGTCCTTCAACACAGTAGTGATCAAAGCTGTTTTTTTTAAGCCACCATATATGTAAGATTTATCTTTGCCATGTTTCTCCCCCATCTCATAGCTAGGATTGCGTGAAGTGGTATTCACTGAAGCAGTTGGCTTTAAGGAGATAACATTTCAAAATATTGAATATGAATCTCCCAACCACCACTGTTGAGGTATGCTGCTTCCTCCAACTGTTTTGCTTTGGCAGAATTATCTTGTATGTGTTAACTAAAGATTATAAAGGCTCAGCAGTGGCTAGTTCAACTTAACATCTTGTCTCCAATTTGACACCTAGAAGCAGAGCACCAGTTGGTAGAACTGTATCAAAAGGATGCTCTGTGGGAACTTCTATCAAAGGATAACCCCGCCTTAAAACCTACTTAATGGTTGTTACTTAAAAAGCAGCAAAATTCCTGTAAAATGCTTAGTTCAGAGGTCCCCAATCTTTTGGGCACCAGGGACCGGTTCCGTGGAGATAGGTTTTTCCGTGGACCAGAGAGTGCATGGTTTTGTGTGCTGCCCGAATCCCACAGATGGGGCTTTGCTTGTTTATGCGGACCGGTTGCTGGCATGCCGCGGACCGGTACTGGTCCACGGACTGGGGGTTGGAGACCCCTGGCTTAGTTTATATCTACATGTTATTTAGCTCGGCCCTTAAATCTTTTCATAGAGACTTGACGCATGGGTGCAGAGACTGGGATCCAAGTCTTACTCTCTTAATGCAACTAACTAATGGTTAGTGATTATTTGGAATGATATAAATACTCTTAAGAGGTTGGCTTGCATGCAGAAATCAAGATATTTCAAATGTTGATCTGAAAATATGTCTCTGTATAACACATCTGTATTTTTTTCACCACAGAAAATATAAAAGAATTGGACATACTTTCTTTATGTGATAATCGTCGTGAGCAGACTGTCAACCATTTTTGGATTAACAGATTTTCTTTATTATTATTTTTAATAAATAAAAGTATTTTTTGTTTTGCAAACTTTATCCTGATTTTATATCATTTTATTTTAGAAAACATTGGTAGATGTTTGGCATAATTTGTGAGTTTCAAGATTTAACTTTTGAGACTTAGGCAGTATTCTGAAATTTCAGTTGAATGGTCTGTATATTTTCACATTGACTTAAATGTTCTATTTGAACCATTCAAGGATCCCATTTTTATGCACAGTTGTTTCATACATTACACTGAGTAGTTTTTTATATATAATGCATACTTTTTATATTTAAGGGGTTCTCTTATAACTGACCATGAAATGTCACTAAGCTTATGATTATGCTTTTAGATATGAGAACATTAATGAATATTTTAAATACCTTTATGAAATTTCACAGCTGAGTGAACAAAAAAATATCCAACTGGATATTTATGTGTCATTTTGTTTCTCTGCCAGATATTTCATACAATAATATAATAGTGTAGGATTAATTGGATTTTATAGTCATTTTTGCAAATAGAAAGATGTATATATTTTCTACAAATTTCTAGAATTTGGGGCAGTTTGATATTTTTAATATGTATAGATCTAGTATTTATTAGTTTTGGGAAACTGGATATAATAAAGTCATATATCATGGCTGAATAAGAATTTGATCAGTTAAAGAAGTTGATTTTTATCTCCTGATATATGAAAGAAAGAAAAAAATTCATATTTTTCAGAATTTTGAAACATGATTCAAACCAAGAAAATATATATAGAAAGACTGTATGTTAAAAACTCTGTATGTATACAGATTCCTATGGTAATGTTATGTGTTAAAGTACACAGTTATATAGTTTGGGAAAAGAATACATGAGTATGAGTATAGTATATGTGAAATCTTGGTCAGATTTTAACAAATCACAAAAAGAGAACTTTGGCAAAAATAAAGGGAGTATCACTCTTCTGTAGTATGGAAAATGAAAAAATATGATGGAATTATTTTTTTGTTTAAAGGCATGATGGTGGATGTCTTATGTTTATCAAACACTTTTTGTTTAGGTTCAGTAGGTACCTTCAGATTATATCTGGGATTGCTATGAATCCTGATTGCACATTGAATAACTGAAATATATAATACTTGAACATCTCAGTGGCCTAGGCTACAGAATAGAATACTAGGCAAAATAGTTGATATTCAGACAGTGCTAACTAATAATGTTATTAACATTCTAGAGTCATTACACAATGCAACCAGGGCTTCTTCTGTTCCTTCTCTGGCCTCCTGTGCTTTTATTAAAAAAAAAAAGGTTAAATTGTTTTATATTCAGTAAATGAGAATGCTATGGCTTCTTAGATAATTGGTGGAAAGAGTTGTAAATTTTGCCCTGGGTAATGAGGAATATCTTTTGAGGTCACAAAACCCTAATTTTAGAAGTCCTCATAAGTTATGGAGGAAGCTGAGCAACATTTTGAGATTCCAATGAATCTTAAGGTACCTCCTAAGGGATTTTTCATGTCCTCAGTCTAGGATGGAATGTATTTTAAATAAGTGGTATGATAACTATTTTGTATCAATTCTTTAATTTAAAAGACAGCCCTAGGAACCATGGGAAGAGAGAAACATTTCTGTGTCTTCATTTATTTGAACCAAATGGTATCTGGCAGGGCTTTCTAATAATTGAGATCCTCTGAGGTAAGAGTGTCCTATCAACAAGTGAAATTAGTCTGTTAACATTGTATACAATATCTAAACTATAATTAACTCAACTACAGTTAGCTGAAATAAACAAGCTCCATAACTCAGTATGTTTAAGTAATGGTAATTAAAGCTAACTTTTTTTCTCAGTTGGGATGAATAAAGCACTGGGTGGCTACAAGAATTTTTGGCTAAATATTACAATGGTTAGTTTTTGACAGCATCTTCAAGTTATATGTTTAAGACAAATGTGCACGTTTAACAAACATTCTTTTAACATTTAGTCAAACAAGTTCATTTGAAATGTCTGAATTTTTAGTGAATGAACCAACATAGGATGCTTACTTCTCGCTCTCTCTTTCTCTCACCCTTACAAACATAAAAAATTCTCAGCTCTATTGTATATTTTTTGAATTGGGAATTAATTCAACCACTTTTTCTTTTGAATGTTTATTCTTATAGAATAAGAGTGATCATATCCTCAGAATCCAATCTCTGTATTTATACACTTTCCTGAGACTAGCTCATGAATAGAAGAAGGAAACACTAGAGCAGATATTTAATAGGTAGCTTTTTTTGAAGGAAGGTCACTCTAATGCATCTCTGCATCTAATGTGATTTATTAATGCAATCATATCTGAGGCAATGTTAGGGCAGCATTACCTTCTTTGGCAGAAGATGATTGGAAAAGACAGGCAGAGTTTCATCAGGCATCCCCTTTAATAGGTGCACTTATATTTGTCTAATTATACTCAGAACCACAGAATTACAAATTTAAAATATCAAATATCCTTCAGTTCACCCATTTCCAATGCAAAAAATCCTCTAGAATAGCGTCCTTCTTAAGAGATTCAAACAAGAATGGTTTTCTATCAGAAATTCCTGATTGATTTTAATAAATTCTTCACTCCTATAATTTAAACCTGTTGCATTTATGTTTGCCATCCCACTCAGCAAAAGAAAAAATTGTTCCATCTTTATGTCAATGGAGATTCTCATTCAACCAGATCATGGTTGTCCCAAAGGTGCTTTTTCACGAGGCAACTGGACTTTCTTTTTTCTCTTTGAAGATGTTTCACTTCCCATCCAAGAAGCTTCTTCAGTTCTGACTGGATGGTGGGGAATGGAAGGATTTATATTCCTTGCAGACAGCTGGTCATTTGCATTCTTTTAGCGAGTTGTTGATGCTACCTGGAGGTGTATCTGTGTCATCAAGGTCACCTGAATAGTGCAAATGGTGTTGTATACATTCATATACAACACAGTTCTTTCAACAGTTCCAAGAAGGCTCTTCTTGGAACTGTTGAAAGAACTGTGTTGTATATGAATGTAGTATATGTACTACAATGCAGTGCAGATCTGTACATTGGGGAAACAAAACAACCACTACATAAACGTATGGCACAATATAGGAGAACAAACCCATCAGGACAAGATTCAGTAGTCCATCTGCATTTAAAAGGCAAAGGCCACTCTTTCGAAGACAGCAAAGTTCACATTTTGGACAGAGAGGACTGCTGGTTTGAAAGAGCGGTCAAAGAGGTCATCTATATCAAAATTGAACAGCCCTCTCTCAATAGAGGGGGAGAGATATGACACCATCTATCTTCAGTCTACAACACAGTCCTTTCAACAGTTCCAAGAAGGCTCCACATGCATTTGCACTACTCAGTCAGGTGACCCTGACAACACAGATAAACCTCCAGGGCATCAACATCTCACTAAAAGAATGCAAATGACCAGCTGTCTGCAAGGAATATAAATATAAATATAAATCCTGCATTCCCCACTATCCAGTCAGATCTGAAGAAGCTTCTTGGATGAGAAGCAAAACATCTTCAAAGAGAAAAAAGAAAGTCCAGTTACCTTGTAAAAAAGCAACTTTGGGACTTCCATCTTTATGATTCTTTACAGTGAACAATAAAGACAACATTTGTACTGTTTTTTAATTGTCTCTTCTCCAGAATCTGTATAATCTTTATTACCCTCTTTTGAATATGTTCTAATTTATTCAGCAGAATAGATAGCATAATTAATAAAGGAGAATATTTGTAGCTGAGGGTTGAAATAAGGGGTCCTTGGTGCTCTCTGAGCTTGGTTATATTCATGCAGATGTTTCAGTAACCAAACTAGGTAACATCATCAGAATAACAGAGTTGAAAGAGACCCTGGAGGTCTTCTTTCAATCCCCTGTTCAAGCACAAGAGCCTATACCATTTCAGACAAATGACTGTCCAATCCCTTCTTAAAAATCCCCAGTGATGAATACCCGCAACTTCTGGGAGGCAAATCATTCCACTGGTTAATTGTTCTAACTGTCAGGAAATTTATCCCTAGTTCTAAGTTGGTTCTGTCCTTGAGGGCTAAATCAGTGCTAGTATGGTGTGGGCTTTGTCTCAGTTTCTCCAGTTAAGAAGCTTGACTGATGAAAATTGATGTTACCTAGTTTGGGTAATGAAACATCTGTAACAAAATCAACCAAGCTCAGAGAACACCAAGCACTATTACTCAGAGTAGTATAATTTCTTACTGTGATATGATTATTGTAACCTATTGTCATGCAAAATATTAGAGCACATAAGGACTAAGATGGATGAAACTTAGATTCAAGTCCATTTTATTTGCTATGCATATGTAGGGATGTGGGTCTATATATATGTTGTACATAGTATAATAATAATAATAATAAAGTTGGAAGGGACCTTGGAGGTCATCGAGTCCAACCCCCTGCTCAGGCAGGAAACCCTATACCATTTCAGACAAATGGCTGTCCAGTCTCTTCTTAAAA